>AP025046.1:37369524-37771565 GCA_036186865.1 Eustoma russellianum | reverse complement strand
TAGGTCAATGCATATATCTATATGTATATATTTGTAGATAAATATTAATAGGTTTCCTAGTAGATGTAGTTTAATTCAAGTATGACTAATCCTTGTTTGAAATTTGATTCCCAACCTACTATCTTATTCCAATCTAATTTAACTTAGGATAAGTATTTTCTTTTTTGCATCTACTTATCTTATTACTATATTTTCTTTTCTATTTCCTTGTTGGTGTCGGGTCATAACAATAATTTACGTAAAAATCCTTCTCTTTATAGAGAAGAAAACATGAACGGTGATAACAACTTACACTATTAAAAATAATATATATAAAAAAGGCAATTCAAATTTAGACTAGAACTTAAAAAATACGAGAAAATTGAACTATCAATATTTTCTTACACCGAATTCATAATCTATTTTCTCTCTCTATTTCTTTCCTTCACAATTCTCTCACAAAAAAATTTTTGAATTGTCTCTTGGGTCTATACCCTGTTGAACCATACTTGTTTATAGCCATGTGAAAATGATAAAGAATATGTGCAATCATGTTCCAATTTTTACATTCATGTTTTTTCACACTTTATCAAAAGTTGCATACACCGATTTTTCTTTTGTCAACAAAGCACGCTACATTTTTTACCAAGCCTATAAACATTCAATTTAGTCTTTGCTTTTCGTTGGAGCCATCAACGACAACAATATTACTCTATTGTCTTAGAGTCTCACGCATATGGCAGGGTATAGTGGATTGGATGTACACAACTATACCCATGTGTTAGAAACACATAGAGATTATTTCCCGATGACCTATAATGAAATTGCGTCTTCAAAATATAAGAAGCGCAATCAATTTAGTGAGTCATTTTACCTTATTCCATCATATTCCAAAATCAAGAAAGAGTGTGTTCTTAACTCTATTGGAAATGAAAAAATTTTCGTCTGGACCCATCACATACTCTATTCTAACTAGAGGCATACTAAGTAGTACATGTAGGTCGGTATGTTGACTTACAAGTAGGGCTATTATATGAATCACATTCTTTTGATATTTTGTTTTCTCTGGTTAATATTAGCATTTTAACCCAAAAAAAAAACACTAAAGGCATATTATGACTTTTATTGAAAATGGTCAACAACAACAATATTATTATATTGTTTTATAGGTTTCTGTCTATAGCAGGATATATATAGCAGAATCAGAT
The DNA here is from genome assembly GCA_036186865.1 of Eustoma russellianum. Lineage (NCBI taxonomy): Eukaryota > Viridiplantae > Streptophyta > Magnoliopsida > Gentianales > Gentianaceae > Eustoma > Eustoma russellianum. The sequence goes on along the minus strand of AP025046.1, from coordinate 37,770,378 downwards.
ACACACAACCATATCTATGTGTTAGAAACAAATAGAGGTTGTTTCCCGATGACTCATAATGAAAATTGAGTCAAGCTGTATCGATCAACTGATACTTCACAATCTAAGAAGCGCAGCTAATTTAGTAAGTTATTTAATGACTTTTATTGAAGGACAACCCATAAATGGTTCGATCCTTCATGTACCTCCTAGCTATACATCCAGGCTTTATATTACTGTTCTTGTAACTAAAGTTGCACTTATGCTTTCCATTGAGCTTCCTAACTTCATACTTCCCAGTTTTTCCATTTTTCCCTAATATTTTAATTACAACTAGGTTTCTCACATTTCGCACTACATCTTAATCTGTTCATATCTATATATAGCAACAGGTCTCCGTAAAGCTTTTGACGTAACATATCTATCTATTCTTAAGTATGCGACACATGATACTTAAGAGATTTTCACATATAATATTGACACACTTCTGAAACCATGTAATTACGCATGGCTTGGCTTGACCAATCCTCTCATTAACATGTAAATACCATGTCATAGACATGATGTATCATTGCAATTGACATAACTGAACGTATCTTAGTATCTAACATAACTTAGCATGTTATAGCACGACATACTTCCAACATAACATAATGTAACACCACATACCTTTATCTTCAACATAACATAACTTGTGACAGCTTTGCAGTTTTCTCGTGACGCATGACTTTACACACTTGACATATCATTACATGACATGAGTTCTTGTTGTTACCCATAACAAATTTGGACCAAAAGGTGAAATCTCTCATCCCGGAGACCCCACTGCTCCAGCTCCAAAGAACATGTATGGAGGATGTAAATCAAGAGTCCAGCGACTTCTTAGATTGTGTGAGATCTTACGCATTAACCCACGCAAGGCGTCCCTCTGTAAACCAGACATTCGGCCTAACAGCAAAGGAACACCCACACTGTGAGTATTCTTGGAATCGAACTCTTGACCTCTACCTATAAAAACTTACTTTTATGATGTTACGAGGTTTTGCTGTTACTCACATCTCAACGAATTTTGTTGTTAGCGTGCGTCATAGGACTTTGCCGCTATCCATTTGTCATGTGTTTTGCAATTCCTCATCGAGGTTTTGCCGTTACTCATGATCAACATTGACCATGTCATGTCAAGAGATTTTTTTTTTGTTACACTTGTAAATGTTATGTTGCATACATGGCATAAGTTCTACCGATACATACGTCATATGTATTATACTTTATAATTTACCATTTTTCTTAACACAACATCTTAGACTTGACATTTGCATAGGACCCATGATTCTTAAGAGATAGAATTCACATTTTACCTTCACATAGCTTACATAAATCCTTGAACATCTCCACTCTGATGACATTTTTTTCAAATTTGTTTCAAAAGGCATATGAGGCAAAAAAAAAAAGAATTTAATCATGACAAGCATAAGGGTATATCCAATGTATTTAAAGACTTGAGTCCTCACTCTTAAATCTTGCTTATTCATGTAATTCAAACTCTATGAAAGATATTTCTTAAACTACGGGACCATTTTGTTAGGTTGAATGAATTGTTTTCATTGATCAAAAATGGTTACAAGGCCTTTCTCTTATACTACAAAGTACATCACGAACTAAGGAAATTTCATAAATACACGGTATAATTATATGGCCTAATTTGATTTGGTTTGACTATAACCGATCTTGATTGATTCTTTAAACAAGGAAATCTTTGACTCTGATTTCTTTCCATCACTCTCCCTCAAGTTAATCAGTGGGATTTCCGATGCTCAACTTGCGTAACGAAGCTTCAAACACGTGTCCACTAAATGCTTTAGTGAGAATATATGCCAGTTGGTCCTCTTACCGTACAAAGGGAATTTCAACCACCCCAGAGTCTAATTTTTCTTTAATGAAGTGTATGTCAATCTCTATATGCTTGGTTCTGTCATGATGTATTAGGTTTTCTGAGATTCTGATCGCTGTCTGATTATCACACTTCAACTTGACCGGTTGTCGAACTGGAAAACCCAACTCCTTTAGCAACTTATCGATCCACAAGACCTCCACAATTCCATTGGAGATTCCTCTGAACTCAGCTTCGGCACTAGACAGCGCTATCACTTTTTGTTTTTTACTTCGCCAAGTGACGAGATTCCCTCATACCAGTGAGAAATAACCGGACGTCGATCTTCTGTCGGTTAAATTACCTGCGTAGTCAGCATCAGTGAAGACCTCCACCTCTAGGTGTCCATGATTTTTAAACCATATTCCTGTCTCGGGCGTTTTCTTTAAATACCTTAAGATCCGCATTACTGCTCACATGTGTTCTTCCTGTGATTGATGCATAAACTGACTGACCGCTCCGACTGCGTAGGCTATATCTGGTCGTGTGTGGGACAAATATATCAACTTTCCGATTAACCTCTGGTATTGTTCTTTATTTACTGTGGGCACCCCTTCCTTTATTTGGAGCCTTTGATTTACCGTAACAAGGGTTTCACTCGGTCGGCAGTCTAGCATCCCTGTCCCAGTCGGAAGATCCAAGGTACACTTTCTCTGGGATATGAACAACCCTTTTTCTGTCCGCAATACTTCTATCCCAAGGAAGTATTTCAGCTCTGCTAAGCCTTTCATTTCGAACTCAGTAAACAAATTTGTTTTGAGCTGTTCCATTTCTTCTCTGTCATCACCTATAAGAACCATGTCATCTACATAGATTATAAGACATGTGACCAATTTACCTCTCCGCTTTATGAACGTCGTGTGGTCCGTGTTACTTTGCTGATACCCATTCTTTTATCTCTCAAACCACGCTCTTGGGGACTGCTTTAAGCCATACAGGGCCTGTTTGAGTTTACACACTTCGTTTTCTCCAAAGTCTTGTACAATCCCAGGCGGTGCTTCCATGTAAACCTCCTTGCTTAGTCTCCATGTAGAAAGCTATTTTTGACATCAAACTGGTATAACGGCCATTCTTTATTGACAACAATAGAGAACAGTACCCGGATAGTGTCAATCTTGGCGACTGGAGAAAAGGTCTTAGAGTAGTCAATCCCGCACGTCTGGGTGTATCCTTTAGCAACCAATCTGGCCTTGTACCGCTCAATCGCGCCATCGACTTTATATTTTATAGTAAACACCCATCTGCATCCAACATGTCTCTTTCCTCTAGGCAGCTCACACCTTTCCCATGTATTGCTCTTTCGGAGTGCCTCCATTTCAATTTCCATTGCTTCTCTCCCTTCCTTTTGTTGAAGTGCCTCCTCAACATCTCGAGGTATCTTTTCTGCACATAGTGAAGTGAACAATGCTTTGCCCTTGTCAGCTATGGCCACACTAACTGGATATCTACTTCGTGTTCTCCGTTCTAGTGAATATCGTTGCGGTGGAACACATCGGTTTTTCCTTGGAGGGAGACCCTGTACCTGCGGCTCATTTTATGGCTCAGAAGGTTCCGGGGACTCGGGAAGGTTAGTAGATATAATACTAGAGGAAAAATCAGGAGTGGTACTGGTATGTAAGTCAGGGGATATAGATTCACGTACCTCATGCAGACTATTCATCGATGGAGGCTCACCAGACAATGGTACATGAGTGTCGGGCCTTTCTGCCGTGAACTGGGCATGCTCGGTGGCGCCACCTGCTTGTCCTTGTTGGTCAGCCTCGGACATACTGAGGTTGTGTAACCAGTCGAAAGGCTCACTTTGAGTCTCCCCTTGAGCCTCAGTACTGGTGGCAAAGTAATATTCGGTTTTAACGAAGACATAGTCAAGAGTGATGTGAATGCATCGGGTAAGAGGGTCGTAACAACGATAGCCTTTTTGGTGTGCATCATACCCTACGAAAACACATTTGGTGGCACAGGGGTCGAGTTTAATACGTTCGTGTTTAGGGACATGAGTGTAGACAGTACAACTGAAAATTTTAGGTGGAAGGGTCATAATAGATGGTGTACTGACTTGTTGGGCTAGTGTCTGTATGGGGGGTTTGTTGGTCTAAGGACCCGGTAGGTAGGCGGTTTATGAGGTAGGCAGATGTGGCAATGGCTTCAGGCCAGAAGCTTTTGGGGACACAGGCTTCTATCATCATGGCCCGAGCCATTTCTAGTAAAAGACGATTTTTTCTTTCGGCGACTCCATTCGGTTGTGGAGTATTGGGACAGGTGGACTGATGAACGATGCCATTAGTTTGTAAAAAAAGACTGTAACTGGTGGAACATGTATTCACCTCCATTATCAGAACGTAGAATCTGGATTTTTTTTTTCTGATATGGAAGAAATTTATGTATTTGGTCGAGACATCAGATTCACGGTGCAAAAAATATACCCAAGTCATACAAGAGTAGTCGTCAACAAACATCACAAAATACCGAAATCCCTGAGGAGTGGGAAATGGAGCAGGTCCCCACACATCAGAATGTATTAGGGTAAAACAACTGTCAACACGAGTATTATTGGGGCGAAATGTGCCTTTATGATGTTTTGCAAGGATACAAGTATCGCAGATAATCTGTTCGGGGGATTGAGTAAACAACGAGGGAAATAAAGTACGGAGATACCCAGAGGAAGGATGTCCCAGTCGACGATGCCACAACCACAATTGTCTGTCAGCCGTCCGGTGGGCAAGCATGGACCAACCCGTTTGAGCAACCTCCTCCACGTAGTAAAGGCCGTCACGCTCAGTGCTACACCCAATAATCTCTCTCGTGTGAATATCCTGCAAGAGATAGAAATCAGGATATATTGTAGAGAAAAAGGGGTTTGAGTGATTACAAAATACATGATTTAAATAACGTGTAACAAAGAAATGCATGACACGTTTTATGACTTGACACGTTTTTCCGTGAAACCTGCCTTATATAGTTCATATATAATGTTGTCGTACTAACGAGCCATGAAGCTTTAAAGCTTACATCAAATGGCGAACATGTGTTGTGTTTGAACTATTTTCAGGTGCCACCATCAATGAACTAAACTAGTTCACTAAGTGAAGTACTTAGTTAAATGAACTAAGTGGTTCATTAAATGGTGATATATTTGGAGAAGGCACAAAGGCAACAAATTGAAGAATGAAAAGTCTTCTTCCCTCTCCTTTATCACACGCCTTTAACATATATATATATATATATATATATATATATATATATATATATATATATATATATATATATATATATATAGCCTGATATATATAGAATTATGCAGCGTTTCCGTGCTCTGGCGATAAAAGGCGGCGGCTTTTAGCCGTCGCCGGTCTCCTTTTCCGGTAGCTTTTTGCATCCCTTTCTCATCTTCCTACATTATACGTTCATTGTTATCTGTTCTCTGTTTCTATTTTCTGTTTTTTGCAATTATACACTGCGACAACAATGGCGGATCCGCCATTATCACCACCGAAAAAACAGCCAACTTTTGCTTCTCTATTCAAATCATCGTCTAGCCACTCAATTGTTGATAAAACCATACATCGATACAAGGGTAGTCCAATGATCTCTTTTACAGACGATGAGGTTTCTGCATTGGCTAAACCATACAAATTTTCGTTGGTTGGATCGTTTTGGTATGGCAGGCCACCTTTAGCCACCATCCGCGCCACTATTGATCGAATAGGATTCAATAGCACGGTACGCATTGGATTGCTGGATTCAAATCATATACTAATGGAATTTGCGAATGAACCAGATTGATGCTTTTCTCGACAAAGTTGGATGATCGCAGGAAAATACATGCGTGTTACCAAGTGGACGCCAGATTATGATCCTAAAATTGATGTGCCAATAGTTCCATTATGGATCTCTCTTCCTGGATTACCAGTTCATTTTCATCAAAAGGATGCATTATTTCAAATAGGGAAAATGATTGGAACGCCTATGAAGCTTGATAGCGCTACTACAGAACGTTTACGTCCATCGGTAGCCAGATTGTGTGTTGAAGTTGATATCTCCAAAGAATTGCCTTCCCGAGTGTATATTCAATTATCCTCTCGAACTATATCACAGCCGGTCACATATGAAGACATTCCACAGTACTATTCATCATGCATGCGTCTAGGGCATTCAAATGACAATTGTGGGAAAGATAATGCTACGCATGCTACATTACAGAAGACTTCTAGTGAGAAAGATACTGCTCCGTCTACTACATTACAGAAGACATCTACGAGCATGGCCAAATCCAAAGAAAAAGACACAAGATGGACTCCAAAAAAATTCCCATCGTCCATGCCCAATATGTTGCAAACTGCTCCAGATCCCTTAACTGATGCAAACACAGGAATATGTGAATCACCTCCACCCAATCAGGTAAATCTGCTTTCGCCGGATCTGTTATAAAATACTCATATTACCACAGCCCAGGATTTAACGAGGTTGCAGAGTATTGATGATATCCTAATAGGAGAATATCCGGCTACTCATCAATATTTGACAATAACAAAGGATGACTTGCAGCTACCAGTTGACTACTACTCAGCAGTTTCGACAGATGATGATTTTGTTAATTACGTATCAAATGTTGTCCAGGCTGTAGTGATTGATGATGCACAACAACGACTACGGGATCAGATATGTACGGCATCCCCAACAGAAAATACACAAGAAAGCCAATTTCGAGTACCACCTAGGCTGCTTCGTCGTCGTGTTCGCAACATGGAACCAAATTCACCACCAACAACAAGATCTCGTGCTGCACTCTCAAACTCATTTGATATTTTATCTACACAATGAATATGTTGATTTGGAATGTTAGAGGTATTACTACCTCACTTCCAAGGTTAATCTCTTTAAATCGCCGTCATCACTTTCATATCTTAGTAGTAATCGAGCCAAAGAAAAGAGCATCTAATTTGCTATCTCACAGACTACAGCTGGGATTCTCTAATGCTATATCAGTCATTGATGACAAAGCTTGGATTTTCTGGAGGGAGACTATAGTTCAGTTGGAAGACCAACGTGCAGGGGTACAAAATCACTCTTTGAAATTTAATATAATGCACACAAGAGAGACCTTCTGGTGCACCATTGTATATGCACTTCATACTATTACTGCCCGTCGACCATTATGGCATGATCTCAAACTGTTTCATACATCAATAGACCGGCCATGGATTGTAGGTGGAGACTTTAATACTTATCTTTCATTGGACGAACACCAAGGCAGATTGGTACCTGCATTGCGAACACTGCAGGACTTTAATGAATTCGTTGCAGCAGCTACATTACAAAGTATTACATTTCAGGGGTCCCCTTTTACATGGTCAGATGGCAGAGGATTAGGACGGGTCAGTCGCAGATTAGATCGCTACCTGTGTACTGCAAATTTCTTTGACCTATTTGCAATGGTTCAGTATCAACATCTGAACCGAACATCGTCTGACCACACACCGATATTTCTACAATACAAACTGGAAACACGTCGTTCATCATCATCATTTCGGTACTTAGACGCTTGGACAACACATCCAGAATTCGATGATTATGTGAAACACCATTGGCAGTCCTTCCCTACAATTGGTGGAATGTGGGGTTTTTATACAAAACTGCAAAAATTGAAAACATGCTTGGCAAGATGGAACAAAGAAGTTTTTGGCAATATTTTTGATGCTATTGTTGCAGCTGAAGAGGAAGTAACTAAATGTGAAAGACTATATGATGCAAAGCCAACGGATGAATCAAGAACAGCATATCACTATGCAATGAGTCAACTGCGTCTATCGCAGAAACGAGCTATGTTATTTTGGAAGCAAAAAGCGAACGTAAAATGGATGTCTGAAGGGGATGCGAATACAAATTTCTTTCATCAAAAGGTAAAAGAGAAGAGGCAAAAGCAATGCATCCAACGTATCACAAATCAAGATGGAGTCCAATTGAATTCTCAACAAGATATTGATAGCGAAGCCATTCGGTATTTCCAAAACTTATTTACAGCTGAGGCAACAAATAATTATGATGACATTTTGCAGTATGTTCCACATCTGGTTTCCACTATTGACAACACAGCATTATTGCGCATGCCGGATCTTGCTGAAGTGCAAAAAGCATTATGGGATTTGAGCCCATCTAGTGCCACTGGACCGGATGGTTTTCCAGGGTCTTTCTATAGACATTTTTGGAGCATCATATCTATGGATGTTTATAAATCCATTCAAGAGTTCTTCCTAGGAATCCGTCCGCCTGCTAAAATGGCAGTTGCACTCATTACATTGATACCAAAGGTGGCAAATCCTATCACTTTTTCGGAATATCGGCCCATCTGCTTAACAAATTTTATGTCCAAGGCAATTACACGTTTAATAGCCACACGGCTTTCGCTTTTATTGCCAAAAAGTATATCATCTGAACAAGCAGGGTTCATGAAAGGAAGGGATATCTCGGAACAAATATTATTGGCTCAAGAAATGGTACATATTATGGATAGATCAGTGCGTGGAGGTCATATACTTATTAAGCTGGACATGGAAAAGGCGTTTGATAGAGTATGTTGGACGTTTTTACGACTAATCATGACCAAGATGGGATTTCATCCGCGCCTTATTATACTGCTCATTAACAACTTGTCAGCCACACGTTGTTCAATTCTAATTAATGGGAATTCTGCAGGTTTTTTCCCTATCACACGTGGAGTCAAACAGGGCGATCCACTGTCTCCATTACTCTTTATATTGGCATCTGAAGGATTCTCCCGGGGACTTAAAACGTTAATGGACAATGGTACACTACAAGGTTTTCAATCAGGCAGAGTACCTCGAATAACACATCTGGGGTTCGCGGATGACTTAGTCATATTTCTGAATGGCAGTTCCAGAAATTTACAAAGATTTCGGCACTTCTTGGAGTCCTATCAAGCAGCTTCAGGCCAACTGGTTAATTTACATAAGAGTCAAGTTGTGGTGAGTGCAGGATTGCAAGGTACAAGAATTTCACATACGCTGGGCATGCGACTAGCAAATTTCCCAATTAAGTACCTGGGTTCATACCTACATAAGGGGATCAATCGTGCAGCGTACTGCACTTCATTAATACAGCATTTCGACCGCCTTCTGAACTCTTGGTCCTTAAAGCTTTTATCCATGGCAGGTAGACTGGTTTTGGTTAGACATGTTTTGTGTTCAATTCCATTACATATAATGGCAAGTTTCAATCTTCCAAAGAGCGTCATTACTGTTCTCTCGCAAAATGGCAAATTTCTTATGGCAAGGACGACATCATTGGCAACCATGGGAGTCTATATGTAGGCCAAAGGAAAATGGGGGATTAGACATACGGCATCTAAGCACGCTGCAGCAGGCATATAATTGTAGATTATGGTGGAGATATCATCATTCTTCAACTTTATGGGCTCAATTTAGCCGGGCAAAATATGGCAGAAGGACAACGTTATATGCACACATTTACGACTCTCCTACTTGGAAACGCATCTATGCCACTGATTCATTAATGTTACAGCACGTCCAAACTACCTCGGATGGCTACATATGGACTGCAGACACAAACGGTCAGTTCTCGTTAAAATCGGCATGCACACTTTTAGCCATGCCATTGACAACTACATATCCAAAACATATTTGGTGGAAGACACTACCTCTAGGGTGCCGTATATTTTTATGGAGATTATGGAGACGATCATTACCACTACTGGATAATTTACGCCTTTGGCAATCGATTTTTCCAACACAGTGTGTTTTTTGCAAGACATCAACAGACGATATGAACCATTTATTCTTATCATGTACCAATATTATTCCGTTATGAAAGGAGCTTTCAATCATCTTTTCTGGTCCCGTCCCCACAGATGTTTCATTACGGATTTACTTAATGAAATGGTGGAGTGCATCATCCCAGCAGAATATGCTTGGACAATTGCGTGCAGTGGTACCATCTTTCATGGTTTGGGCCATTTGGAAAGAATATGCAAGTATCAAGTTTGGTGAAGATGTTTTCTCTCCTCATAGACTGTTTCAAAGAGCAAAAGATCTTATATGCACATGGTGTGACTCAACGAAACATCGCAAATTTTCACAACAAATACCACACCTGGTGCTGAGACATTTCTCTCCGCATATAGCGAAGAGACTGCCCAAAATTGTTCGCTGGATAAATCCACCCACAGGAAAACTGAAACTAAATATTGATGCTGCAGTATCCAACAAGTTGGCGGCTGGAGCAGCAATCTTGAGGGATCATCAAGGATGACTGGTATCTGCGATATGCTTTACCTTGCCAGCAGCGCAACCACTCCATGCAGAATTAATGACGTTGCAATATGCCATAATATACTACGTAATGCAATACAATAATCTCTTGGTTGAGACGGATTGTAAACAACAAATCGTGAATCTCTCGTCCCACTCTACCTTCACGGGTCCATATGCTGCAGATTTAAATCGTACTACTACATTTCTCCAACTCAATGGGGCGACATTACTACACTGCTTTTGGGAAACAAACACGGTAGCTCATAAATTAGCCACCTACGGATTTCATTCCTCAGGTCACACTCTTTACTCCTTGTTGGCATCCTTGCCAGCAGATGTCAGAGGCGCTATCTTGACGGATCCTATGTTGCCATCATTTAGATTTTGATCATCTTATGTCTCCCAATGGGTTGGCGCTACTTGCATATGGTTGCCTATGTCCCTGTCAGACATAGGCAACGTTAGTATGATTTTATTCGCTTAATGATTTACTTGTTTGCAATTTTTAGTATACTCATCCATCCTTCTTACGATATTTTCATGCGTGTTTTTGATGAGGAAAATCCGGTGGATATGACCACAAATCAGTAGCTATGGTACCCCCTGCGTTCTCATGTGCGGTTGCCTATATTCTAGATGAATATAGGCAACACCGGTATGTATAATATCTGCAAATCTTTCACAGAATTATTCACGTATCAACTGCGGCTTAATCATTGGTTTTTCTATGTTCTTGGGGAGGCACAATGGGATTTGCAATCGACATGTCAAGAATGGCCATACTTCAATTACGTTGCATGCAAAATCACGGGCATACTAGGGAATAAACAGCGATTTCACCCGCGACTATCACGTCTTCAGGATATACACCGTTTAATAGAGCATTTTCATTCTATTTGTCCTGATCAATCATTAGCTAATATTTTGTGTAGTTTTTACATTTTTAAACTGTTGTTTTGTTTACTTTGGGAGAGTCTCCCACCATAGATAGGTTCAAATGTAACCACGGTATTCCTCCGCCACAAGTGAGGGTTCTAATTATTAATAAAACACCAGGACGGTACCGTCCGTCTTTCAATATATATATATATATATTCAGATTTTTTTAAAGGCACTACACGCATATATTCCAACGTACTACCGACACGTTACATATTTTACGAACGTACGTTAACGTCGCACCACTATATTTATCTCATATTTATGAGTATATTCAGGTCTTATATCATATGATATAAGTCATGGTGATGACAAAATTATTACGACACGTTAAAAGGTTATAAACCAAAAATTGTCGTATCGGGTGAATCCGAAACTTCGCCAACGTGTCACGTACTTGCCATATATAGATGGCCAGCCCCTACACTTCAAAAATGGCCACAAATTTCGTGGATTACATGGTATATACAACCATAAAATCATTACATGTTGGCACACACAAATCACCCCCGATTAAGGCCAAATTGTGGAGATTTTAAATTTAACATTTTAGCACATGCTAGGCGCCACTTTAATCAGCCATGAATGCTGAATATTAAAGTTTAATTCATGTATATTATGTGTAACATAATATATATAACATGTGCAAAAAGTTGGAATTTAATCGGAGAAAAATCGGGTAATCGACAAACGTCGAAAATGCGGTTTTCTACGAACACGACACATGGAACATTTTTGGCATGACATATAACATGTATCTAGACACTTTTTACATTCTCTATACATTCTAAAGTGTTCTAGAAAAATCAATTAAGGGCTGATTGGAATATACCATGTGTGTATAATTATTGTGCACTATTTTACAAAGTTTGCAAAAAATAAAATTTCAGCACATGTATAATCCATCATCACACGCCTAGACAACCTTGTTGGAGCATATGTGGAGCTTTGTTGGCATCTTGATTGGCCAAGAATGAAGTATACAAGGTTGGTGACATAAAGAAAGGAGCTACACAAGGTAACATTTCAAACTATGTCATATTTGTAACACACGCTGAAAATTTCAGCATGTGTGCATTAAGGCTGGCCGAATTTTCAAGCTAAATGGTGCCATATTTACTTCTTTGAATTATATGGATTGATTGAAAGATAATATGGCAATGTTTTAAAAATATTATGGAAATAATGTGATGATATTTTGAAATATCACACATGCTGAAAATTTCAGCATGTGTTGGAATGCACTTGGCCGATTTTATGTCTTAAGATTCAACACATTTGATTCTTCAATTTTCAAGGAATTAATCTATACTTACAAGGAAATGTTTTGAATATTGTGTGAATATCACACATGCTGAAAATTTCAGCATGTGTAGAAGCCATGATGGCCGAATATTTTCATGCTTAATGGTGATGAGTTGTCTTGCTAATTATGTGGAATTGATATGAGACTTATGGCAACATTTTTATGGCTAATTGGCACATGTTTTAAGTGATATTTTTCAGATTTATCTAGTCATAAAATGATTGACAACTTTCATCCAATCAATGAGTGCCAAGTGAGCAAAGGCTTAATGATCATCCAATGAGGAGTTGCCAAGTAAGCAAGTGGATGTCACAATGATGCAAGATACTCTTCCAAGGACTTAGAAGATAATTTCCAAGCAGAATAAAGAAGGTATAGGGGGCGGACATTGTGGATAAAAAGGAAAGAAGAGAGCAAACAAAAACACAAGACAAGTCTTGCACTTCAAGAGCTCAAAAACGTTTACACCTCCTTCTCCTACTACACTTCTTTCTTTCTTCTCTCTCAAAGCCTATTGTATTCATATTCATACATCTTGAATAGGCTTCATATATACCACCATACAATCTATATTTTTGCAAAAGATTGATCAAGGTGTGATCAATCTTGCATCCGCTAGGTGGTGGTGTTCGTGATCGTTGTAATCACTTACAAGGTTTGTAAAGGGTTGGAGTTGGTGTGTAACTCCATCAACCCTGTGTGTAAGGTGTTGTTTGTGTTTTGTGATTAGTGATAACCGAGGAAGGTGTCTTTGAAGACTGGAGTAGGTTGATTTAACCGAACCAGTATAAAATTCCTTGTGTTCTTTACTTTTCAGCACTTACTCTCGGTTTCCAGCATAATGCATCATTTTTATCACGTTCTTAAAAATAGTAAACGAACTTCAAAAATCACGAAACTTTCAGGAAACATAGCCACACATCTTAAGGTTCTTTTGGAGTACTTTCAACCCTTTTGGACGAGTATAAGTTATTCAAACGTCAACAGTTCTGAGACTAGTGCAGTCTGATTTTCAGGCTTGCAAAGGTTGAGACTTTGAATGTATTTGCCTAACTTCCCAAAAGAATTTTTCAAAACTGTTTCAAACCAATCAAATACACCTAATAAGAGGTTAGTCATTAAAGTTTTAGAGCATTTGGAGTCACGGTTTAATTGAAATTAATTTTTCAAATCGGACTACCGTTTCTGGCAGATTTGCGCAATCTGACTATCAACAATTTCTAAAGGGGTTAAAGGTTGAATTTTAATATTAAATTTTTAGGAGATACTCAGAACATTTGAGACTAAGATCTCTCCAAATTTCTGAATTTTTGAAGACCTGTAACCTAGTTTTCAAAACGTTTCAATACAGGTCCTGAAAACAGAAACTATTTTCAGAAGTTGGGTTTTTGGTCTAAAACAATTTTAAAAACCACATTTTCGCACCCACTATTCAACCTCCCTTCTAGTGGTGCCTTGAAGATCCTACAAGTGGTATCAGAGTGCAGGAACACTCACAACAAAAGGATTCAACGATCTAAGTGAGATGACAACCACAAACTTCAAAACCGAGCAAGAAGATATGTCCAGTCAAAGGCCTCCTCTCTTTGACGGTGAGTCTTTCATTCAATGGAAGTTAAGAATGAAACTTTTTCTTATGGCTATTGATATTGATCTATGGTCCATTATAGAAGATGGTCCATTTGTTCCGTCAAAGTTATTCACTGTAGATGGAGCCACACTAGAGGTTGTTAAGCCTAAACAAGAGTATACTAGTGATGATAAAAAGAGATTGAGCATGAATGCTAGGGTCATGCAATTACTTCTAAATGGGCTAAGTAAAAGTGAATCTAGCTATGTGTCAAATTGCTCTAGTGCTCAAGAAATGTGAAGAATTCTTGAAATAAAATACGAAGGCATTAGTCAAGTAAAAGAGTCCAAAATCAACATGCTTATATCCACACTCAAGTCATTTAAATTATTGCCAAATGAATCTATCGTTGATATGGATCTACGCTTGACTAACATTTACAATTCTCTTGAGTCTCTTGGCAAAGCCTTCTTTATGCAGGAAAAGGTCCAAAAGGTCTTACGAAGCCTACCATCCGAATGGGACCCTAAAGTGACGGCTATAGAGGGGAGCAAAGAAACTAAATCAATTAAAATGAAGAAACTAATTGGATCACTTAAGGTATATGAGAACAAACTCACTATAAGGAAATCGGAATCATCATCAAAACAAGGTAAGACCATTGCTTTTAAAACAAATGAATACGTCTCTACTTTTTCCGATCACGTAGATGATAGTGATTCTGAATTAGAAAATGATGGCTTAATTTTATTGGCTAAAGGCTTGAGAAAATTCATGAGAAAGACATTTATAAACAAACCTAAGGCTACTTCCACTAAAAGAAATATGAACAAGACAAATGACAAGGATGTTAAATGTTACGAATGCGGTAAACTTGGACATCTATCATATGACAGCCCTAATAAGGACAAGCAAACAAACAAACACCCTGACAAGGATCGGACCAAAAATAGACTCGTCTCAGAACCTAAGCAAAGGAGAAGAGCTCTCAAGGCCTCCACTTGGAGTGACACATCTGATTCTGAGACTGATACAGAAGAGGAGACTGCACAAGTATGCTTTGTATCCAAAGCATCAAACGAGGTATCTTTTGACTCTGATTCTGACTCTGAGCCTTCTTATGATGATCTTTTCAGTCAGTATTTAGAATTGCATAAATTTACTAAGACTTACGTAAAAGAAAAGAAGCGATTAATTCAAGACAAGAAGTTGTTAGAATCTTCTAACACAAACCTTGTTGCTCAATTAAACGATTCAAAAGAAGAGTCGTCATGCATCATTAATGCATTAATGACAGAGATCTCATCATTGACCACTCATAATAATAAAATGAAATCCGAGATTTCAAATTTGAAATCAAGGAATACGGATTTAGAGAAGATGATGAAACAATTTGACACGGGATCTAACATGCTAGATCGTATTATTCTATCACAAAAACATGATAGTGATAAAACCGGATTAGGATACATTGAAACAAATGATGTATCAATTAAACCAACCAAATTCGTCTTGTCTAAGAAAGTAGACACACCTAAAGCAAACATGGCGTCCAAGATGACGCAAAGACCCCCTCTCCTCTCATCTCATCATACTTCTTCTTCATATCATGCAAAATATAATTATGTGCCATATAGATATGAGAAGAAACAAGTGATGCATACACAACATTCATTTCATCCATCTAGATCACGCACTATGCACACCAACACGAGGACATAACAAAAACGCACTCAATATGATGCATATAAAGGAGTTCTCGGCCAAAGGCCTAAAGTCCACTCACCACATGTCTACTACATTGCTCCTTCATCTACATTCTTACCATTTGCTAGACCGAGAAGGATCACCCAAGTATGGGTACCGAAAGGTACTTTTACTAAGAGGTGAATAACTAACTCATAAGGACCCAAAATTAAAAGGGTACCTAAATCATTTTTGTACATTGCAGGGAACCCACACATCAAAAGTTACATCTATCAAATGGTTCCTTGACAATGGTTGCTCGAGGCACATGACGGGTGATCCGAGCTTGTTCACAAAGTTGAAGAAGGTCATAAAAGGCAGATCTGTGACCTTTGGAGACAACAATGAAGGCAAGATCATTGGAAAAGGTACAATCGGAAGCCCAAGCACCCTTCAAATTTCCAACGTCTTTTTGGTAAGCAACTTATCCTATAATCTTCTTAGCATCTCACAATTTATTGACAATGGTTTTGGTGTGTGTTTTACTCATCCATATTGTAATAGAATAAATAAAAATAGATAAACAGTTTTAAAAGGAAAACGGGAAGGAAACATCTTTACGCTTTCTATAGATGACATGTTAGACGCTAAGGTTAAGTGTTTTATATCAAATGAATCTAACGTTAATTTGTGGCATAGACGTTTAGGACACATCGGCATTTCTACACTTGAAAAACTTCAACGAAAGAACCTAATACGAGGATTGCCTACTCTTGATTTAGACAGCTTTCAGTTGTGTGAATCTTGTATTAAAGGCAAACAAACACGCGAGTCACTTAAACCTAAAAATGAAATAAGCACGACTAGAGTTTTAGAATTATTACGTATTGATTTGTTTGGTCCTAGTCTCACTACGAGTCTCGGTGGACGTCATTATGCTTGTGTGATTATTGATGATTTTTCTCGTTATACTTGGACTTTGTCTCTTGCACATAAAGATGATAGTGCCATTGAGATTGCGAAACTAATAAAACAACTTGAAAATCAATATGGTTTCAATGTGAAAAGGATTAGAAGCGATAGAGGCGGTGAATTTAAAAACAAGGACATGATTGCATTTTGCAAATAAAAAGGAATCAAACACGAGTTTTCGCCACCTAGAACTCCTCAACTAAATAGAGTAGTAGAAAGAAAGAATAGGACATTACAAGAAATCGCTAGAATCATGTTGTGTGAAAATAAATTGCCTATATTTTTGTGGGTGTAAGCCGTAAATTGTGCATGCTATATAGTTAATCGATTGTCCATTAGAAAGAAAATAAATAAGACGCCTTATGAGATATTAAATGATCGCATGCCTAAAATTGATTATTTTCGTGTGTTTGGTTGCAACTGTTTTGTTTTAAATACGAAAGATAATTTAGATAAGTTTGAATCTAAATCAATTGAATGCATATTTGTTGGATATTCTGTGAATTCAAAAGCATATAGATGTTATGATCCCATCACTAGGCAAATTCTATAATCCATTCATGTGAAGTTTAATGAATTTGGTGAGATTGATAAAGATAAAAATATGACGATGATTTCGAATTAAAACCCGTGTTGAATGATGATGATGGCACGCATGATACACTAGAAACGCATGATATACTAGAAATGCATGATCACCTAGAAATGCATGAGAACGTAGAAAATAATCAACCAAGATGGCATAGAGATCACCCACATGATCTCATTATAGGCGATATCACTCACGGTGTGCGACCACGTAGAAGAATAAATGCGGATGAAATAAATCAATTTCATGCCATGATATCCGAAATTGAACCTAAAAATGTGTTTGATGCTTTGAGTGATTCTTCTTGGATTGATGCTATGCATGACGAACTTAATCAATTTGTAAGAAATAATGTATGAGATTTAGTGCCACGACCACAAGATAAGACTATAATAGGCACAAAGTGGGTGTTTAGAAATAAAATGAACGAAGAAGGAAAAGTTGTTAGAAACAAAGCTAGACTTGTAGCACAAGGATATAACCAAGAAGAAAGAATAGATTATGATGAGACATTTGCACCCGTAGCACGCTTAGAATCCATACGACTTTTACTTGCTATTGCTTTCATGAAAGGTTTTAAACTTTACCAAATGGACGTGAAAAGTGCATTCTTAAATGGATTTATACAAGAAGAAGTATACGTGAAACAACCACCCGGTTTTGAAGATTTGAAACACCCCAATCACATGTACAAACTAAAGAAGGCACTATATGGTTTAAAGCAAGCACCTAGAGCATTGTATGATCGTTTTGCTACTTTTCTATTAGAAAATGGTTTTAAAAGAGGCATTATAGATAAACCTCTATTTTTAAAACAAGATAAATCGGATTTACTAATCATTCAAATCTATGTTGATGACATCATTTTCGGCTCCACCTCTCATAAACTTGTTGAAGATTTTGAAACTTGCATGAAATCCGAATTTGGAATGTTTATGGTTGGTGAATTGAATTACTTTCTTGGCTTGCAGATTAAACAAACGGGTAAAGGTATACATATAAGCCAAGTTAAATATATAAATGATATGATTAAAAAATTCAACTTTGAGAATTTGAAACCGCCCCCACCCCTATGAGCGTCACCACTAAACTAGACAAAGATGAACATGGAAAGGACTTTGATAATGCTTTATATAGGTCTATGATTGGCTCTTTGCTCTATCTTACTGCTAGTAGACCTGATATCATGTTCAATGTATGTATGTGTGCACGTTTTCAAAGTCAACCTAAAGTGTCTCACTACAATGCCGTGGAAACAATATTTCGATATATTAAGCACACACCCACCTTAGGCATTTGGTATGATAAAGATTGTGAATTTAACTTGCATGCCTATACTGACACAGATTATGGTGGATGTAAAATAGATAGGAAAAGCACGAGTGACACTTGTCAGTTTATAGGAAATTCTCTTATTTTATGGTTTTCTAAAAAGCAAGCAAACGTAGCCTTATCCACCACTGAAGCTGAATACGTGTCACTTAGTCTTTGTTGCACACAATTACTATGGCTAAAAAAACAAATTTCTGACTTTGTGATTACGGTAAAACAGATTCCTATATATTGTGATAGTATCAGCGCCATCAACTTATCTAAGAACCCCGTTCTACATTTTAAGGCAAAGCATATAGAAGTCCACCATCACTTCCTTCGTGATCGCGCAAACAATGATGATATTATCATAGATCACGTATGCACAGAGGCACAAGTAGCAGATATTTTCACTAAGGCACTAAATCAGACCACGTATGAAAATCTTCGTTCTAAATTAGGCATGATTTCTGTTGATTTGATTTGATGTCTCTTTCCATATTTACATGCATTTTTGATTGACTTTCCAAAATAAAGGGGGAGATAAATGCATGATTTAAGGGGGGGAGAGAGATGGGAGAGAGAGAGATTGATTGCACAAATTAAGGGGGAGAAAATTCGAAATTTGAAATTCAAATTTGAATTTGTGGATGATTGAAGGGGGAGCGATAAAATTTAAATCAGGAACATAGGTTATTTTGTAAATCATCAAAAGAGGAAGATTGTAGAGAAAAAGGGGTTTGAGTGATTACAAAATACATGATTTAAATAACGTGTAACAGAGAAATGTATGACACGTTTTATGACTTGACACGTTTTTCCATGAAACCTGCCTTATATAGTTCATATATAATGTTGTCGTACTAACGAGCCATGAAGCTTTAAATCTTACATCAAATGGCGAACATGTGTTGTGTTTGAACTATTTTCAGGTGCCACCATCAATAAACTAAACTAGTTCACTAAGTGAAGTACTTAGTTAAATGAACTAAGTGGTTCGTTAAATGGTGATATATTTGTAGAAGGATGGAAAGTCTTCTTCCCTCTCCTTTATCACACGCCTTTAATATATATATATATACATATATATATATATATACATACATATATATATATATATACATACATATATATATATATATATATATATATATATTCAGATTTTTTTTAAAGACACTACACACATATATTCCAACGTACTACCGACACGTTATATATTTAACGAACGTACGTTAACGTCACACCACTATATTTATCTCATATTTATGAGTATATTCAGGTATTGTATCATATGATATAAGTCATGGTGACGACAAAATTATTACGACACGTTAAAAGGTCCTAAACCAAAAATTGTCGTATCGGGTGAATACCGAAACTTCGCCAACATGTCACGTATTTGCCATATATAGATGGACAGCCCCTACACGTCAAAATGGCCACAAATTTTGTGGCTTACATGGTATATACAGCCATAAAATCATTCCATGTTGGCACACACAAATCACCCCCAATTAAGGCCAAATCGTGGAGATTTCAAATTTAACATTTTAGCACATGCTAGGCGCCACTTTAATCAGCCATGAGTGCTGAATATTAAAGTTTAATTTACGTATATTATGTGTAACATAATACATATAACATGTGCAAAAAGTTGGAATTTAATCGGAGAAAAATCGGGCAATCGACAAACGTCGAAAATTCGGTTTTCTACGAACACGACACATGGAACATTTTTGGCATGACATATAACATGTATCTAGACACTTTTTACATTCTCTATACATTCTAAAGTGTTCTAGAAAAATCAATTAAGGGCTGATTGGAATATACCATGTGTGTATAATTATTGTGCACTATTTTACAAAGTTTGCAAAAAATAAAATTTCAGCACACGTATAATCCATCATCACACGCCTAGACAACCTTGTTAGAGTATATGTGGAGCTTTGTTGGCATCTTGATTGGCCAAGAATGAAGTATACAAGGTTGGTGACATAAAGAAAGGAGCTACACAAGGTAACATTTCAAACTATGTCACATTTGTAACACACGCTGAAAATTTCAGCATGTGTGCATTAAGGCTGGCCAAATTTTCAAGTTAAATGGTGTCATATTTACTTCTTTGAATTATATGGATTGATTGAAAGATAATATGGCAATGTTTTAAAAATATTATGGAAATAATGTGATGATATTTTGAAATATCACACATGCTGAAAATTTCAGCATGTGTTGGAATGCACTTGGCCGATTTTATGTCTTAAGATTCAACACATTTGATTCTTCAATTTTCAAGGAATTAATTTATACTTACAAGGAAATGTTTTGAATATTGTGTGAATATCACACATGCTGAAAATTTCAGCATATGTAGAAGTCATGATGGCCGAATTTTTGCATGCTTAATGGTGATGAGTTGTCTTGCTAATTATGTGGAATTGATATGAGACTTATGGCAACATTTTTATGGCTAATTGGTACATGTTTTAAGTGATATTTTTCAGATTTATCTAGTCATCAAATGATGACAACTTTCATCCAATCAATGAGTGCCAAGTGAGTTAAGGCTTAATGATCATCCAATGAGGAGTTGCCAAGTAAGAAAGTGGATGTCACAATGATGCAAGTTCCAAGGACTTAGAAGATAATTTCCAAGGAGAAGAAAGAAGGTATATGGGGCGGCCATTGTGGATAAAAAGGAAAGAAGAGAGCAAACAAAAACACAAGACACTTCAAGAGCTCAAAAATGTTTACACCTCCTTCTCCTTCTACACTTCTTTCTTTCCTCTCTCAAAGCCTATTGTATTCATATTCATACATCTTGAATAGGCTTCATATATACCACCATACAATCTATATTGTTTAAAAGATTGATCAAGGTGTGATCAATCTTGCATCCGCTAGGTGGTGGTGTTCGTGATCGTTGTAATCACTTACAAGGTTTGTAAAGGGTTGGAGTTGGTGTGTAACTCCATTAACTCTGTGTGGTAAGGTGTTGTTTGTGTTTTGTGATTAGTGATAACCGAGGAAGGTGTCCTCGAAGACTGGAGTAGGTTGATTTAACCGAACCAGTATAAAATTCCTTGTGTTCTTTACTTTTCAGCACTTACTTTCAGTTTCCAGCACAATGCATCATTTTTATCACGTTCTTAAAAATAGTAAACAAACTTCAAAAATCACGAAACTCTTAGGAAACATAGACAAACGTCTTAAGGTTCTTTTGGAGCAAGTTTCAACCCTTTTGGACGAGTATAAGTCATCCAAACGTCAAAAGTTCTGAGACTAGTGCAGTCTGATTTTCAGGCTTGCAAAGGTTGAGACTTTGAATGTATTTGCCTAACTTCCCAAAAGAATTTTTCAAAACTGTTTCAAATCAATCAAATACACCTAATAAGAGGTTAGTCATTAAATTTTTAGAGCATTTTGAGTCACGGTTTAATTGAAATTAATTTTTCAAATCGGACTACCGTTTCTGGCAGATTTGCGCAATCTGACTATCAACGATTTTTAAAGGGGTTAAAGGTTGAATTTCAACCTGAAATTTTTATGAGATACTCAAAACATCTGAGACTAAGATCTCTCCAAATTTCAGAATTTTTGAAGAAGTCCTGTAACATAGTTTTCAAAACATTTCAAAACAGGTCCTGAAGACAGAAACTGTTTTCAGAAGTTGGGTTTTTGGTCTAAAACAATTTTAAAAACCACATTTTCCGCACCCACTATTCAACCCCCCTTCTAGTGGTGCCTTGCAGATCCTACATATATCAGGGCCACACAGTTTGATTGTTGGGTGATATGACTTAAGGATAATAACTTAGAAGATAGGCCAGGAATGTAAAGACAATTGTGGAGGTGTAAGATTGAGGAAATGGTAATGGTGCCACTACCTTGGACCGGAAGTAACTCTCCACTGGCGGTTTCAATGTGCGTTTTGTGGGGTTTAGTGGTATTAAAGTGGGTGAAATCCTTTGGGTCAAATGTCATGGTGTCATTAGCGCCGCAGTTGAGGACCCAAAAAGTGTGGTTGGGCCGATTCAATATTTTGTGATGGCTGGGGGTAATTTTGGAATTTCCATGGGTATGGTGGCTTGGGCGTTGCTGGCTGCAGGGGTATGTTGGAAACATCAGGTTATGGGGGATTAAGGGAGTATGAGGGTAGTTTAGGCATAGTATGAGGGAATTTGGGGGCGGGGTAAAACTGGCAAAACAAAAGAAGGGTTGAGGTTTAAAATCTCAACCCTACCTGTTGGCGCAGCATTCTGAGGAGAACTCCTTCTATGGCCGCCGCTGTGTGCTTATATGGGTACAGAAACATATTGCGTGTGTGCTTTTATGGGTGTATGTTGCATTTTTCTTAAAATAAACAGAAATAGGAGTAGAAGAAGATTTAGCAGGCAAAGTTGTTTTTATAGCTTTATAAGGTTGTTTAGTAGTTGATGATACAAACTTAGTCTTTTTATCAAATTTGTCATCTTCTTCTTTATATCCTAATCCAGTTTTATCATTTCCATATTTTTGTGATGATATGAGTGTGTCTAACATGTTTGTACCAGATTTAAACTGTTCCAAGGTTTTCTTTAAGTCTAGTTTGCATGATTTAAGTGTATGCACTTCATTTTCATAATCATGCATCTTGGTTTTCAACACACTATTTTCGGTTCTTAAGGTTTGTTCATTATTTCTAGATGACTCAATTTTAGTCTTTAATGAATCAAGAGTATTTGATGACTCTTGTTTGAAAGACTCTAATTGATTAGAAAGTTCCAAGTTGGTTGTCTTCAACTTGTCATTTTCTTCAATTAGTTTCTTTTTCTCTTTTGACAACCTTTTACAATGAGCATGCATTTTCATGAATTCATCATACATTTCATCGAAAGTCATCTCATTATCAGAATCAAAATCAGGACTAGATGTTACCTCTTTCGTAGACTTTGAGAACGATCCTTTATGAGAGATTGACGACATGATGTATGATTTTAGATGAATACCTTGAATCTTTAATCAAGTGAAGACAAATGCTCCAAACCTTCTTGATTTGGGATTCGCAGGCTACTATGAGTTCTTACTTCTTAGCTTTGTATTGATTGTACAGTGTTGAATCTTGCTTCTTTGAGTGGTGCAGACCTCGCTCTGATACCAATTGTTGGACCGTGCACCTGTAATAAACACCACAAGACGGGGTGAATAGTGGTTAGCGGAAATTATACTACAACCCTTTGTAAAAATCCCCTTTGAAAACAGAATCTGAGACCACCTCAGATTCAGAACCTATTTTTGCAAAATTCAAAAATAATTGTACACAGCTCCAAAAGTTATGAAACTTTTCAGAATATAACTTCAATGTGTTAACAAGACTCTGTCCAAAAATCAGACAAAAATAAGATCGTTTGAACATTCAAACAAATAAAAAGATACAGATGGTCAATCTGGAAAGAATTCGACAGAATGTTGATGATTTTGCAAAACGTGTTTCTATTTGAATATTCAACCAAAAAGGTTGATCTTTATATCAAACACTCCTTAGGATGTGTAGATGAAGTTTCCAAAAGGCCCTGACCTTAAACAATTCTTGATAAATACAGAATTTAAGTTTTCTCAAAACTGGTCAGATTGCAGCCAGATTGGAGCAGTTATCTTGCAAAGACTGAAAGACTAACTTTACCTTGCTCAAATCAAGTGATTCTTGTTGCAAATGAAAGCTAACAGTCTGAAGTATAACCCTCCAAAAATCACGAATTTTGAAAGTGTTTAGCTATTTTTTCAAATTATGAGAAGTTGTGTGAAAACTGCAATAAAAACGGGCATAAAACAGAAATGAAGAAACACGACAATAACACCGAGAATTTATCTTGATTCGGTCAATGTAACCTACTCCAGTCCCAATGAACACCTTTCCTTGGATTTCACTATTAAATGAATCACCTTACAACAAGAACCAAGCTTGATCCTTGGGTTATACACCAACTCTGTTCAAGATTTGAATAATCACCTTCTAAGCAACACTTAGTTGCAACACCTCTACAACCTATTGATATAGCCTTATAAGAATGGCTAATCAATCTTACAAATGAAGCTCAAGAGGCTTGTAGCACAACAAAAAAACAACAATAACACCTTTGCTACAAAGAATGGAACAAGAACAACAATAAGAAGAAGATGATAGCTAGACAATTCAACAAATGCTTGTGAGCTTCAAGTGTATTTCATCTTCTTCACCATTGCCTCTATTTATAGTGTGATTTGAGCCTTGGAGATAAGAACTCCAATGTGTCACCATTTTCATCATCAAGTCCAAATGTCTTCTCGTCATTGGTTGGCCTTGTACACTTTTAACACCTTGAACAACTCTGAATAATGATGATACATAAGCTCTTATAACATATGTAAGAGTGTCTTCAAGAAAAAATAGAATGTGACATCTCAAATCATCACATATTCAGCTAAAGTCAACAATATCATCACGTGAGAAAATAAGATAAAGAATCACCATATTATCTTCAAGTTAATAATAAATCAGCTCCAGAATGAAGATAATAATATGCTCAATAGATTCCTTGAGTGAAAATACCAAAAATACCTTCGGGGTGAAATGACCAAAATACCCCTGGTATATGAAAACTCCAGAAATGACCCCGATGGTCAGAAATGAATATTATAACACCTTTGTCTTGATAAATAGTATGAGAATAAGTCCTTGATATATATTCACCGTATCATGTTACTACAAAACTCAAAATACCAATTTTGCCCTTTATGGTAAGAGTTAGAAACTTCCAAGGCACGTTAGTCATAATACATTTAAAATCATCAAAATCACATAAGATTCACATAATGAGCATGTATAAATCATATACAAATGAAAACAATTATTTTAACACATTTTACAAAAATATTTCTAAAAATCCTAAACATTCTGTGAGACGTGGATCGATCCATGTGAGGGGTTGACGTACGTCGATCAATCCACGTGAGGGGCTGACGTACGTCGATCGATCCACGTGAGAGATCGACGTCTCACAGTAAGTTTTTGGTTCTTCTCAGTCCAACATCGATCGATCCATGTTAGGGGATGATGTACATCGATCGATCCATGTGTCTCTGCCTGAGAGATCCACGTCATTTTTCTTCACTTTTCATCCTTTAATCATTTATAACACCATATGTGACATTTCTAAGTATTCACCACTTAAAATCATGACTTCGAAAATTATCCAAACATATTCCTCAACACACTAGATATTGATATTCTAGTTCACCATGCTTCCGCGCGCCACACTGATCCACCGTACTTCTTTACTTAGTTGTTTCAATCGTTGATTCTAATTAGTTAGATCTCACCTGGAAAACACCTAGTACTTGTTCGTGCTTACTCTATTTCGATTCAAGCCAGTTTGACACATCGGTACTTACGTGTTCCTAGGAATCAACACTTAACCCAAATTTGTAATGATTCGTCATTACACTGTACTTATATTAGTAGTTCTCACTTATCACTATCAATCAGTATCCCTAATAGGACTCATATATTCGGCTTATTTGATACTCTAAAATTTAACATCTTAATCGTAACTATAAACCCCTTTATACGATATTCTTTGCTACACTCTACGGATCATAACGCTAATAAATCCTTTCTTAGTCTCTATCATTCTGCTATAAATTATTGCTTAGGAACTACGATCTCAACTTAGACCTAGTCATGTTCGGACACTACTGTTAAAGTAGGGGCATGAACCAGCTTCATTTATCATAATGGTACCGGTTTTACAGGGGTCAGATCTAAAGAATTATACAAATGATTATAATCAGCACTTAGGCAAAGCAAATAATTCAGAGTCTTATGGAGTGCCCTAGGTATACATAAGCATATCCCTTATCTGATCATCACTTAAGCCTAATGTCATGACTTATTTCCAGAATCGATTCTTGGTATCATCATTTCTTCCATCTAAGATTGTTACTTATTTCAATGCTTAGAATATAATCACATCTTATGACTAATATCAGTGCTTACGTTCAAATCGTCACTTCATGTTCAGATCACCACTTATGTCTAAGATCACTTCTTATTTTCAAATCATACTTAAGATACGATCAATGTTTATGACTAAAATCAATGCTTACGTCGAAGACCAACTCTTAATCAAGATCATCACTTATGTCTAAGATCGTGACTTAGGGGCAAAATCGTAACTTAATTTCTAAGATCATAGCCTAAATCTATGTTTCTACCGTGGATCTGGAGCCATGCTCTGATACCACCTGTAGCGAGCCGTCCCGAGCCCTAGTACTCGAAACGACTCACCCACCGTATCTCGCTAAGGAGAATACAAGGCAATGATACAAATCAACTACACGCCATCATAATAACGTAAATCGATGTCAGCGGAAGTCATTACTAAAATCCTCGATAAAACAACCATCATCATTAATACAGTGTCTAAGAATTTCTAAATCAATACAATAGACAAACGTATGCAAACACTAATCTCAAAAATACATAAACATCGAATATCGAAATAACTGTCCCAACTAACTCTCGAAGGTCTTTTCTAAATATCCTTAGTCTCGAAATCTCCCGTCTCAATCTTCTCTGGTATACTAACATTCCTGTATAAGCATGCTCTAACTTCTCCTACCTGCAAAACTGGTGAGTGGTGGTGTGAACCAAAATCAACGGGCTCAGTAAGCAACCTACATATACATGTTATAGAATTCCTACATGCATAAGCAAATCCAAATAACCTTTATAATTAACATACGTGTCCTTAGTCCACAAATAATTTCACTTAATTATCTGTAACAGTTAACACACAAAATAAGTAATTCATCAGCTCAATCTACATTACCATGATGCACCACCACCACCATCATCATCATCCGTATCCAGTATATCCCAACGACAGCAAGAGCTATCGCTAGGGTCTGGGGAGGGTAAGTCACTCCATATAATAATGCGCAACTTCATGATGCATGCCTTTCTCTACGTGTCACACGCAAGAAAGTCATGTCATGCAATATGTCCGTATCTTTTCCGTGCAATGCATGATCCCCGGGGTTGTGGCTATGGGATCCCCCCACCACCGGCCACCTGAAACTATGTGTCTGTAGCCCGTGCACTACAATCCACCATACCTGAGTGTCTGTGACCTGTGCGTCACAATCCACCATATGTGGCTGTGGGTACTCCACACTACCGGCCACCTGACTGGGTGTTTGTAGCCCGTACGCTACAGCCCACCATAAATGCAATGCTCATTCCATAAATGCAATGCACATTTTTTACTTTATTATGTTCTGGGCCGAGGCCTGCCACCTCCACCGGCCCGCTGGCCATCCGCGCCGGGCTCGGCAGCTTGCCTGGTGTGGCTCTCTTCTGTTTCATCTCATTTCCATTTTCATTTTTGTTTATGTTCATCTCATCTTTTCGTTAATCCTGTATATCCACGCTCATACATACACATCATTCACATGTACATACATATATCTAATTTACATATGTAATCATATATCTCACATAATGCACATAACTCACATATACACAAATACAAATATACAACGAATAACACACTGATGCACGATAAACATAACAAGCGTAGATAGACCATTTACTTCTGATGCATGACAGTATAACGAGCACAGATAGACCACTTATATCGCATTGAGTGCTTAAGTTCTTCGGGTTCCAAACCCGAATCTAAACAATTATAGTAAAAGGAATAAAACTTGACAATACAACTGATTACGATGATTTATTATTTTCCCCAATCATCTTTTTCATTTCTCTACTTAGGTTTCATTCAATACCCCTCAATTTGTTAGCTTCAGTAGCATCAATGCTTACAACCTGAGATAAAATGAAATGTGCAGATTGCACCCAGTTAACCATGGCAAACCAATGAGAATTTCATATTAGCAAAAGAACCCCCAAAACCTTTGTTCAAAATAGTTTACAATATATTTTTTTTAAATGAAGCTGCATATTTTATTAAAATTCATCTCACTTGTGGCGGAGGAAAACCATTTTACAATAAGCATCGTATTCAAAAAAATAATGGAGCATTTGTAGGATTGGCAGCCTCTAATCATACACGATATGCCGCATTAAAACCTTGTCAGGTAAAACCACCCTTGTGGATAAAACTCTGACGAAGGAAAAAGCGTACATATTTGTATAATTGGGAATTACTGACGCAGGAATTATATGTACAAGATACAATAACAGTAGCAGGAGCAGCATGTGTAACATCGAATAGGAGTGTTTTGGTCCAGAACGCGCCAGCAGCTGATTACGATGATTTATTATTTTTCCCCAATCCCCTTTTTCATTTCTCTACTTAGGTTTCATTCAATGCCCCTCAATTTGTTAGCTTCAGTAGCATTAATTCTTACAACCTGAGATAAAATAAAATATGCAGATTGCACCCAGTTAACCATGACAAACCAATGAGAATTTCATATTAGCAAAAGAACCCCCAAAACCTTTGTTCAAAATAGTTTACAATATATATTTTTTTAAATAAAGATGCATATTTTATTAAAATTCATCCTCACTTGTGACGGAGGAAAACCATTTTACAATAAGCATCGTATTCAAAAAATAATGGAGCATTTGTAGGATTGTCAGCCTCCAATCATACACGATATGCCGCATTAAAACCTTGTCAGGTAAAACCACCATTGTGGATAAAACTCTAACGAAGGAAAAAGCGTACATATTTGTATAATTGGGAATTACTGACGCAGGAATTATATGTACAAGATACAATAACAGTTGCAGGAGCAGCATGTGTAACATCGAATAGGAGTGTTTTGGTCCAGAACGCGCCAGCAGCAAGGGAAACTTTCCTTTTAAGTTCTGTTGAAGCCTTATCTTGTAGTATAGTCTCGGTATCCTCAATGAAACAAGTAAAAGTGTGTCACATAACCATCTATTGTTAATTAATATCATACACAATTTGGTAGTGGAGAAGAATGTGCCCATGTTGCCCGTAACCAGATGGTCACGGACAACTTGCTTCACTTCAGGCTAGTGAGAGTTTGTGAGTGTGGTGGCCATACTGCCGTCCTTGTTCTGGTTAATCCTCAGCCATAAAGAAAAACAGTGTAAGTTGACAGCGAAAACGTTAGTGGCCAAAATGGAGAGATAACAAACATACCCAACCGCCTGTATCCATAAGATACAGGCGGGACAATCATTGATACTTTCGAAGACTTCTTTAAGTTCGTACATGAGGTGTATGAATATTTGTGATTAAGCTACCGCGCACCAATGATGGCAGACTGGAAGATGAAGAAAATATATTCATCCGTTGTTGCATGAGTCCATGTTGGGACAAGAAGTGAGATGGAGCATTAGCCTCTTGTGGGACATAAACCACTTCTGCGCCCATGTGTAGCAATAATCATATATATATATATATGTACATACATACATATATATATAACTTGTTCTAAACGGTTTGCCATTCTATGTAAATATGTTAAGTATACTACAGTATGTATATATTACGCAAATCGGCTGGACAGCAAGTATCTTATATATATATATATATAATTGAAACCAGAAGTATTATGAATAAATGTTTATTAATCCAATTGAAACCATACGTTCATAAATGCTCAAATCTCAGCCAAAACAGTACATTTTTCCTTCCTAAAATTACTCCAACGATTTTCTGAAATTAAGCATGGGGATTATACCCAAACAGTATACATGCATATATTTAAAGCATTTTACATAAACATAAAGAATTTGAACAAAACAGTAAATAAATATGTGATACAAATTCTGAAAAAGAACAGTAATAATTATATAATGATAATTCCGAAATGTAACTGATGAAAACATAACTAGTGAGGCGCCTGCTGAACCAACGCATCCATATACCGATGTCTGTGATATCGGACACTCATCCAATAATGACTTACCTGAGGAAAATACTCTAGAGATTCCAACTGTTCCGGAAGAAGTAGCGCTCCGCATGCAGCGGCTGCCTCCTTCGCCTGAAATGGATACTTTGATTTCACGATTACAGGATTCCACGGAGGATTTTATACCGGTTGTTCCACGTAGAAAGCGGCGATCTAAGAAAGATCTTCCTCCGCTGCCACCATCTAACATCCTCACACGTAGTGCTTCGCATGCAATTCAGGGAAGTGACTCTATTCTCTCTCAATGAATATTATGATATGGAATATAAGAGGCCTACGGGCCTCCATCCCACGGCTACATCAGTTAATAAGGGATCATCATTTAAATATTCTTGTTCTCATCGAACCTAAACATGCATCGGCTACTATCCAACGTTATGCTCTGGAATTCGGTTTTTCTAGCTTTTATGCATCACAGTCCGAACGTATATGGTTTTTTTGGCGTGACTCACATTTCACTCTGGCAACTGTGCAGGATGCCGGACAAGTAGTTCATTTCACACTCACATATCGGCCATTTCAATATACCTTTGTATTATCTGCAGTGTATGGCAGCCACACTGCAAGCCTTCGACGTTCTCTGTGGGAATCCTTACTCTCCTTTTCTGATAGCTCGGATCTTCCTTGGGTGCTTGGTGGGGATTTTAATACATTTAGATCACTGTCGGATCATGAAGGCCGTTCTCATCCATCATTGACTGCTTTACAAGATTTTAATGATTGCATAGAATCATGCGGTTTGATGACGCCACAGTTTCATGGTTCCAAATTTACATGGACAGATGGTAGAGGTCTTGGACGAGTTCGTCGAAGATTAGACTGGTTATTTCTCAATACTGCATTTCATGATAAATTTGATGACCTACAACTTACACATCTTCCCCATATTGCCTCTGATCATACACCGCTATTATTATTATGCCGAATCAGTTCGCCTCCACAACGTCACGCATTCCGGTTTTTGGACTCCTGGTTGCTGCATCCGGATTTTCATAATTACATGCGATCGACATGGTCTTCATATCCTACAACGGGAGGAATGTATGGATTCTACACAAAGTTGTTCAGACTTAAGAAGGATGTACAACAGTGGAATAAAGAAATATTTGGAAATATATTCTCAAATGTCAAACAGGCTGAAATCACTCTCACACATGCTGAAAACCTTTGGGACACGGTTCCAACAGATGAAAATCGGACAGCATACCACAGAGCAAAGGCCGAATATCTTCAAGCCTCGAAATATGAAATGCATTTTTGGAAACAAAAAGCATGCGTCCGATGGCTAAAAGAAGGAGACGCTAATACCAAATATTTCCACTCCATTGTCAAAGGTAAAAGATTGAACCTACGGATCCAACAAATACAATCACATACCGGATCTACCTACACTGCGCCAGATGACATTATGGCTGAAGCAGTATCTTTCTACACATCCTTAGTTGCTCGTGAGCCTACTGCTAATTATAATAATATTCTTCGACATATTCCGCCTTTGGTTTCAACTGACGACAATGTCTTTTTAACGCAAATCCCATTGCCGGAGGAGATAAAAATGGCGGTTTGGCATTTGGACCCACATAGCGCTGCCGGACCGGATGGTTTTAATGGCAACTTTTATCGCTCCTGCTGGTCGATCATACACACCGACGTTATTAAAGCGGTACAAGAATTCTTTCTTGGTGTTCCACAGCCAACAGTTATGGCTAGCGCATTAATAACTTTAATCCCAAAAAAACCTTCTCCTGCTAGTTTCAGCGATTATCGTCCTATATGCCTCACTAATTTTTTGAGCAAGGTCTGCACCAGAATAATTGCTAGCCGTTTGAGTACATTGTTACCGCGCTTGATATCTCCAGAACAAACTGGCTTCCTACCAGGTACTGACATTTCTACTCAAGTTTTATTGGCACGTGAGATGATTCATATGATGGATAGAGGTGGCACACAATTATGCTTAAAATTAGATATGATGAAAGCATTTGACAGAGTCAGCTGGGAATATTTGAAGTTATTGCTACACACATTTGGCTTCTCAGATTTCTTCACGTGTATTATTTTGAATCATTTGAGTGCCACTACATTAGCAGTACTAATTAATGGGCAGCCATCCTCAACGTTTCGACCATACAGAGGGGTTAAACAGGGGGATCCATTATCTCCTATACTATTTATTTTAGCATCCGAGGGTTTCAGCAGGGGTTTGAAAGCATTAGCAGCATCGGGTGTCATTCAGCCTTTTCGCCTGGGGCGCGTCCCATTTACAGTCACCCACTTAGCCTATGCGGATGATTTACTGATTTTCCTACGAGGTACAAAGCCGAATCTTCAACATTTTCATACTTTTCTTACACAATATGAAGCTGCATCAGGTCAGAAGGTGAACTTTCAAAAAAGCAGTATTATTCCATCTGCCCGGACAACTCCACAGCAACGCCAGAATTTTGTAAATATTTTGGGAATGAGTCTTTCGGGTCTCCCATTTCGTTATCTTGGTTCTTATCTGCACAAGGGCATCGCTCGCTCCAGATATTGTGTTTCGTTACTGCAGCATATTGATGATAGGCTTCAAGGGTGGCACTCAAAACTGCTTTCGGCAGCAGGACGACTAGTCTTACTGAAATCTGTCATTTCTGCACTACCCCTACATATCATTGCGGCGGGTGGTATACCGAAATCGGTGATAAAGGTGATACATCGCAAAATGGCTGCATTCTTTTGGGGACCTCGACACCATTGGGTCTCTTGGTCCAATATTTGCAAGCCACGAGACGAAGGGGGCTTAGGAATCCGTGACATGTATGTGTTACAACAAGCATATCATTGTAAAATATGGTGGTCATACCAACACAACACCACACTATGGAGCAAATACATGCATGCCAAATATGGCCATCGGCAAGATTATATCCCACGTTTAACGGATTCGCCAACATGGAAGATTATTTGCCGTGTTCATCCCTTGTGTCTAACACAAGCGGACAGCCAGGGTGGGCATCTTGCGTGGTTGCCAACTCCAATGGGGGAATTTTCTCTAAAAAGTGCTTACGATATTTGCCGGATATCTTCTCCTAACCTGCTCTCTGCTACATTTATTTGGTCCAAGCATCTCACTCCTACTGTTCAATTGTTTTTATGGCGGCTTTTTAATTCGGCAATACCTTTTGAGGATTATATTGGCCAATATTCCACGGCTCGACCAACACAATGCCCATTCTCTAAAAGTGCGTCAGCCACTGTCGATCATGTCTTCCTATATTGCTTCTATGTGCGACCCCTATGGCAATATTATGCAAGTGAGCTACATTGTCCTCTTCCATCCACATTACGGCTTCGTCAGTATCTTCTTTCTTGGTGGTATCGTTCATCTTTTACTTCTATCATTGGAGTTTATAAAATCGTTATCCCGGCTATTATAATATATAACACCTGGTGCGGATATACCTCCATAGTCTATGGGGACAGCACTCAGATCACGGCAATTTCGCTGCAACATTCCGTACGCTATGCTATTACCTTATGGCACAAATCGCTTGAGGGTTCCAAACTTGCTATAGGCTCACGACAGCAATTTTCTTGGCTACCGGCGTTTCGTAATCCGGAACCTTTGTTGATTTGTTGGGCTACCCCACCAGTAGGGCGGTTGAAATTAAATGTCGATGCAGCGGTTGGTAGACACTATTCAGCAGGGAGTGCGATATTGCGTGATCACATGGGGTCATGCATAGGAGCGATTTCCTTTAGACTCCCTCCATGCGCACCATTGCAAGCAGAGATTCAGGCAGCTGTATTTGGGATTCTTTACTTTCTTCCACTCCATCGCATGCTCATCCTTGAGTCAGATTGTGCTCAGCTGATAGATCGGTTGTCGCGGCAACATCAGGTCCATGGAAATTATCATCTTCGACAGCTCCATACGCTAGTTCATCTTCATCGCCTTCATTTCCGTCATATTTACCGCGAGGCAAATATGGCAGCACATTACTTAGCACAACATGCTATGTTCAATCCTCGAACACAATATTATACTTCTCAGACTCTGCCATCACTCGTCCGTGCAGCAGTCTCGTTAGACCTCACTTGCTCTCACTTAAGACTGCCTTGACGTCCTGAAGTCTTCCATATGGATTGGCGCATTTTCGGACTTACTGCCTGTTTCCTTTGGGATCCAGGCAGGCATGGACTGCATTGCTGGTTTAGCAATGGATGCATTTTCACGCTTGTCTTCCACATGGATTGGCGTCTCAGGACTCTCCCTGCATGTCTCCTAAGGGATACAGGCAGGTTTGGTATGTATTGTTATCTGTTGGACTTCATTTCCTATGATTTCCTTCTACTTCATAACTTCCTCTTTATGCTTGCTCTCTCATGTCTTGGACTATATCTACTGGTGGCGAGATATATTTCTTATACACGGGCGGACTCAAGGGTCATTCTACATCGTCCTCCCAAAAAATGGCCGTTCTTCGCTACTGGCATCATGGCCCTTTGGCTTCTTTCTGAAATACTCCCGGCAGAGACAACATCATGCAACAACTACTGCTGCATCAACTGGCGCACTCGACCCACGTCTCGGACAGCGGAATTCACATATTTGCACTCAGACTCAGATTTCATAAATGTCAATGATGGTCGTATAAATATGTACGCTTTTTCCTTCGCTAGGGTTTTATCCACAAGGGTGGTTTTTCCTAGCAAGGTTTTAATGCGGCATATCGTATACGACTGGAGATATGCTCTTATTAGTACATTAATTCATCTATTCACATACTCTGATGCTATGTAATATGGTTTCCCTCCACCATAAGTGAGGTTTTAATTAATAAAATATACGGTTTTAAAAAAAAATATGTGTGCGTGTGTGTGTGTGTGTGTATATATGTGTGTGTATATATATATAAATTTTGGTGGCAATAATCATATAATTTTAAGTAAATATGTATATATACATATGAATAAATCTGACAATCCATTTTTACCATAAATTTCCTAAATCGAAAGACCCCCTGCTTCAAAAAAAATAGAGTCTCTATTTATTTACCTATTTAAATTCAAATACAAAAAACTATAGATAATTAGATACCACCACAAAAAGAATTTCGATTACCGACGAAAACATCACCGACGAAACGAGGTACGTCGGTCTTTCGTCGTTAATTTGCGATGCAATAGCGATAAACACAGTTTCGTCGTTAATTGCGCCGAAACTACGATGAAATACATTGTCGCTAACAAAAAAGTAGTTAGGTTAATTCTTTCGTTACCATTTCGTCGGTGTTTTGTCGGTGGTTCGTCGCTACTCTGTGTCTTTTGTTAGTCGCTATTTAGTTTGTAGCGTTTCGTCGCTATATCGTCGCTAATGTGTCGCTAAAATTCCAGAAACATAAACACAGATAAACAAGGAAATAAATTCGTCGGTTAGTAGGTTCTCGGCGTTGTATTAAGTTTCGTCGGTATATCGTCGGTGATTAGTCGATGAATTAGTCGTCGCAAATGTTTCGTTTTACTTTTTGTTCGTATTTTATTCCGATTCGTCGAGGATTAAACACGTGTATGAATTAAAAAAAGAAAGCGATGATTGGAAAAAAAAATTTATTCTTTTAGAAATAAAAATTTACATTATAAAGACGAAAAATTTAAAAAAAATCTAAAAGAGAAGCGGAGAGAGGCCGTTCACTCTTCGTCATCAAAAGAGTCATCGGAAGAAAGAGTGGCCGCCACATTCTCCACGAACTCTTTGAGGAGGCACTTCAGATTGTAATATCTGGCTTTCAACTTGCGCAGCCTTCTGTTCACGCTGTGCAGTTGCCTCGACTCCTGCTGCCTGTTTGCTATAAGCGTACGGTAGTTGATCTGCGGTTCCGGCGTTTCTTGTTGAGGATCCTCTGGCGGCATTGGGCCATGTACAGATATTGAATCCTCCCGCTCAACCGATGGTTGTGGTTGAGGAGGAGGCCGTTGTGGAGGTGCACTGTTTGCCCCTACACGCCTTGGGGTTCTTCTATAACGACGGGGCATACTTTGTATTTAGTTTAGGAAGTTTTATAACTTTGTTTATGTGAAATGTAAGGCTGTGGGGTTATATATAAGTAAAATTAGCGAGGACATAGTGACGAATCTGCGACGAATTTATCGTCCGTTACTCAACATCGGAAGATGTGCGGGCGTGACACTTCGTTTGAACAAGCGACGAATTAGTGAGAAAATAGCGACGACTTAGCGACGTAAGGTCATCGTACGTTGTAACACTCGGGCACTGTGCAGACACGGCCGGTTGCTGTAGTCACACACAGATGTCCATGATCGGTCGGATGACGAGCATGGAGACGGAGCACCGCATGACGGAGAGATTCTATGATGGGATGTGTCAGCTGATGAGGGAAGCTCTTCCCGAAGGGAACACGATGGTCGACAGTTTTTATTCGACGAAGAAACAGCTGCAGGCATTGGGAATGCCAGTTCAGAAGATCGATTGTTGTTCAGAGGGGTGCATCATATACTGGGGCATCAATGAGGATGAAGACAAGTGCAGGGTCTGTGGGACACGCAAGTGGAGAACGAACAAAAGAAATCGGAACGTGCCAAGAAAGCAATTCTACTATTTACACCTCATCCCTAGACTGCAGAGGCTCTACGCATCCGGTGCCACAGCTAGCCAGATGAGGTGGCACGCGGAGCACTACACGAAAGACGATGAGATGTGCCATCCATCCGACGGTGAAGCTTGGAGGACGTTCGATGCGACACATCCGGGTTTTTCGTCAGAGATAAGGAACGTTAGGTTGGGGTTATGCACCGACGGGTTCAACCCGTTCAGACAGTCGGGAGAACAGTATTCATCGTGGCCTGTCATCGTGACGCCGTACAATCTACCACCTTGGATGTGCATGAAGAAGCCGTACATGTTCTTGACTGTGATCGCACCGGGGCCTAGGAATACGAAACAGAAGATCGACCTATACCTGCAGCCATTGATACAGGAGCTGAAGTGGTTGTGGGAGTTTGGTGGAGACGTTCGATGTATCGACCAAACAAAACTTCTAGCTATGCGTTGCGCTGATGTGGACGATCAGCGACTTCCCGGCTTATTCTATGTTGTCGGGGTGGAGTACAGTGGGGAAATACGCTTGCCCTTACTGCATGAAGCAAGTAAAGACGATGTCCTTGAAACATGGACGTAAGATTTGCTGGTTCGACAGCCATGGGAAGTTCCTGACCAGACGTCATTTGTACAGAAAGAACGTGACGGCGTTCATGCCTGGCATCGTCGAGAAGGACACGAAGCCCGAACTTCTCACGGGTGCAGAGGTGTTGGAGGAGATAGACAGCTGTGGATTCGTGGGGGTTGCTGATGATCCGGACGGCAGCCACAACGCAGACCTGGCCCGTGATTGTATCGGGTGGAAGAAGAGAAGCATATTCTGGGAGCTTCCGTACTGGAAGAGCAATATGATCCGACACAACCTGGATGTCATGCACATTGAGAAGAACATGTTTGACAACATCTTTAATACAGTGCTGAATGTGCCGGGAAAAATGAAAGACAATTTGAAGGCACGACTTGATATGCGCGACCTCAAAATGCGGCTGGAGCTGCATCCCGTTGGCACATCCTACATGCCGAAGTCCTCGTACATGCTGACTGCGGAGCAGGTAGTGCATTGTTAGCATGGCTGGGGACGGCTAGATTTCCTGATGGCCATGTTTCGAACCTGTCGAAGAACATCGACGTGAATAAACGCGGTTCGCACGGGATGAAGAGCCACGACTGTCACGTGTTCATGCAACGGTTGATGCCCATTGCATTCCGCGAGCTGCTTCCAACCAATGTATGGGAAGCACTTACTGAGATGAGTCTGTTCTTCAGATGTCTTACATCCACGAGACTCAGGGCGGATGATATGTCAAGGCTGGAGGGCGAAATCCCAGTGATCCTATGCAAGCTGGAAACTGTATTTCCTCCGGCCTTCTTTGATTCAATGGAACACCTGCCAGTTCATCTACCATACGAGACATGCGTTGGTGGTCCTGTTTAGTACAGGTGGATGTATCCGTTCGAGAGGTACTCTTATTTATTACGTGACATTCTTATGTGTCTAAGCGCGAGAATGCTTATCAATTTGTTTCATCATGTGATGTTGGAGTATTCACTATATGAACAGATATCTCAGGCATTTGAAGTTGAACATCAGGAACAAGGCAAAAGTCGAGGCCTCGATGTGCAATGCCTACCTGACGGAGGAAGCCTCGACCTTCGTGTCTCATTACTTCGAGCCAGATGTCCCGTCAAGGTGCAGAGATATTCCCCGGAACGACGACGGCATTTCCAGATCTGGTGTCCTCCTGATATTCACAAATCCGATCAGATTTCACGGACAGGGAAAGAAAATGATATTGGAGGACAGCGATCTGAAGATTGCTCATTCTTATGTTCTGCGCAACTGCCGTCAAGTTGACCATTTCCAGAGGTATAAACGATATCCAATTTTAATTTGTAAATACCTTGCACTACTCTATCCATTATATTATAAAGGTATACAGGGTACTCATTCGTAATTTGCTTCAGCTTGTTCGTTGATTTATTGCAAGAACATTCACCGGGTATATCGAGCGATGCAATAAACAATGATTTAGATGCTAAGTTTGTTGATTGGTTCAGGTGGCATGTAAGTTACATATTTGCTGGTTACGTGTACGTCATGTGATACGCATTTATTGGCCCGCTGATGTATACTTACTTGTCGTTTTACAAGCGAGCAAAGGTCATCTGGCTGACGAAGAGTACGGTTACATTCTGACACCAGTAGCCGAGGGTCCATTGAACAGAGTCACGCGCTACGATATGTGTTTTGTGAACGGTTATAGATTCCACACAGTCTCCCATGCCAGCCGAAAATCATCAGAGAACAGCGGAGTATGTGTCAAGCGGTATGACAATAGCCCGGACGAGGATGACTTCTACGGCTACCTTACTGACATCATTGAGCTCGAATATCCCGTATTGCCTATAAAGCGGGTGGTGCTATTCAAATGCGAATGGTACGATCCAACTCGAGAAGGTTATCGCGCTGGCACAAAGGTTCACGACCGATATAAGTTGGTAGACATACACCAAGGGCGACGGTACAGAAAGTACGATCCATTCGTTTTGGCTAGTCAAGCGTCCCAGGTGCACTATCTATCGTATCTGACGACGAGGATGAATGCGAGCTCAAAAGACTGGCGAGCCGTGTGCAAAGTGAAATCGAGCAAGTTTGATGTCAGTATCCAGCCGGGTTCAGATGGCATGGATGCCCATTTCAAGAAGATAACCCGCGCGTTGTGGATACGACACATGTTGAAGTGCACAATCTTCCTCTAAATGACCCAAACGACAGTTTCATCGAAATTCATCTCAACATACAACCGGTTGACAATATTGAAGATGTAGGCTAAGACGAATACGAGGATGAAGAGGACGACGAGCATGTAGATGAAGATGAAAATGAAGATGAAAATGAAGATGAAAATGAAGATGCGTATGAGGATGCGGATGAAAATGAAGATTGACGTTAGTCAAAATTTTTATGTACCTCTTTATGTGAAAGTGTGTATGTGTCGATGTACTTATACACATGTATATACATAATGTGTGTCTGTAAGTACTTTATATTTTCTATTATTTTTTTTAAAATTCTGAAGAGCGCCGACGATTTACCGACGAAACGTGTCGTCGCACGTTTGGAATAACGACGACACAAGAAATAGCGACAAACACCCGTCGCTATTTCGTCACAAAATGTCGAAATTAAATCAGAAATCCCCCTTCTTCTTTCCCATTTCAGCGAATTTCTTCTCCCTAAATTCAAACCTCCCTCCCCCGCGAAATCTCTCCACCGCCGCTCCTCCTGCGCTGCCATTCTCCGGTGACCTCCTTCCCCGGTTAGTTTTTCTTCCTATTTCGTTTTTAATGCTTTTAATTAGTTATAGATTCAATTCTTTGTTTTGAGTTTGGGTTGTGGGTGTTGGTGGTGGGTTGGGGACTATGGGGAGGGCTGTGGGGCGGTTGGGGTGGTGAATGGCGGGGCAGTGGTGGTTGGGGGTGGCTGTGGGTGGGGCTGGATGGTGCAGGTTGGTGCTGGGTGGGGCTGGGTGGGGCTGGGTGGTGCTGGGCAGGTGTTGGGCAGGTGCTGGGTGGAGCTGG
The DNA here is from genome assembly GCA_036186865.1 of Eustoma russellianum. Taxonomy (NCBI): domain Eukaryota; kingdom Viridiplantae; phylum Streptophyta; class Magnoliopsida; order Gentianales; family Gentianaceae; genus Eustoma; species Eustoma russellianum. Next base: position 37,729,688 of record AP025046.1, on the reverse strand, counting down.
GTGGGGCTGGGTGGTGCTGGGTGATGTTGGGGTGGGTAAGGCAGTGGGGTGGTGTAGGGCAGTGGGGTGGTGGCGCTGGGTTCGGTGTCGACCGCCGCTCTGGCTGCGGACGCGGACCTTTTAGGGCCTGCCGGTAGGTCCGCACCCCCCAGATCTCCGATGCCACCCACACCCACCGGTTCAGCCCATCATCCGGCGTCTGATGCGGCATCGGACGAGGGTGTCATACCAGGGCGTCGTGCCCTCCCTTGATCACAGGCTACCCATACGTAAGTAATGATTTATTTTTTTAACACGTTTTCAAATCTATTTCACGAGTTATTTTTTCCTAACAATTTCACCTCTTTCAGGTTTGCATCGGACTCGGGCCAGATTTCCGGCTGCATCACTCGATCCTTCCACCTGAGGCAGGACCCTGCTGGATATGCCTGGTCCCGTGTCACCCTGCAGACACGTAGGTTTTACTGGGATGAGTTTCAGGTATTCAAATTTGATGAATTTCACTTTTTGATGCGTAATCGATCATTACTTTTCAACCACATTTTTATTTTTCCTCCGTATAATAATTGCAGAAGGCGTACAGCTGGCCAGTCGACATCGCCCACGACGTGGAGCAGGCCTGGCGCCAGAGGGCCGCCAAACGCTACAGGGACTTCGTCAACTCGCTCAAGACCAAGTGGGAGCGTGACCCCATTTCTGCAAGGCCTCCCTACGTATCCGAGGCCACCTGGGCGGGGTGGATAGAAGGGTGGCTGGACCCTGCTAACTAAGCCCGCAGCACCCGGAACGCGGCGAACCAGCGCAGCGGCAATCTACAGACCCCAACACCTGCCACATACTCAGGTGGTTCGGTTGCCCATGCCACCACGATGCGTGCTATGGTAAGTATTTTAATATTGGATTATTTAGATTCATTGATTTCTTATGTTCCGCTGTTGTTTTTTTTGGTATTCGTATATGGTTAATGTAAGTAGTATATGTGTTCATTTGCCTTTTTCTTTTTATTTTTGATTTGACTTCGGAGAGGCCTTTAAGGCCGGGATACCTCCGATAAACGAATAGGCAATGCGAAATTTTTAAAATTCTAGATTTCACTAACATATTTTATTTCATTCTTTCAGCACGCGGAGACGGGGGAGTGGCCATCCTCCTACGATCTCTTCTACAAGACGCATCGGAAGAAAGCCTCCGACGGGACGGAGGACTGGATCACGAAGAAGGCCCGCGACATCAGTGTAAGTAGTCTACAATATCATTTGTTTTTTCCTTAGTTTGTTTTATTTCTAAACCCTAAACCCTAACAATTCTTATTTTCATTTCAGGACAAGTACAACAGATTACTCGCAGAGAGGGGAGAAGAGGCCGACAAGAACCGTGCTTATTGGGACGCAGTTCGGACCATCGGCCCTCATAATAAGAAGAAGAGGGAGGTGTACGGGGTTGGATCAGCAGCGCCGCGATTCTTCTCTGAAGTTCTGCATCCAGGTGCTTCCTCCGAGGCCAGCACCTCTGCGCCTTCTGCGACGCCAGAGGATATTTCGCGCTTGGACGCAGATCATGCGGCGCTGCAGCATGAGATGGAGACCATCAGGGCGCAGCATGAGGAGAGTGTACAGGCACTGCGGTCGCAGTTCACTCAGACCCAGCAGGCGCTGCAGCAGTCGGTTCAGCAGGCGCAGCAGGAGACGAAGCAGGAACTCTCGCAGCTATCGCAGATCCTCCGCTCTTTCCTTTCCAGCTCCTCGCAGCCTCAGCCTCGCCCTCAGGATGGTCAGCGTTCTCCGCATGATCCCCCTCCACCTTCCTCTGCATAGTATTTCATTTTTTGATTTTTCGTACTGACTATTTCATCTATTGTATTGACATATTCTTTGTTCTTTTATATTTTATCTGACATTTATACGGATTCCATTTCATTTGTGTTGTTTAATTATACGAATTTCAATACGCAAATACCGTATTTCTGTATAATATTCATAAAAATGATTTTATATACAAAATAAAACATATTATAAAAATTAAATAATAATAAAAACTATTTAATTAATAATATATTGATATTATTAATAAATTATAAATATTTAATATTTAATATTTAATATTAATTTAATATTTAATATTAATTTAAATAATAGCGACGAACCTGCGATGAAACATAAATGTCGCAGACCGGGCATATAAAAAAATAAGAAATTTTAAAATAGCGACGAAAAAGATATACCGACGAACCGACGACGGAAAAAACAGGTCGCAGACCTGACAGATTTACGTTGCAATTTTACGATGAACCGGCGACGACCTTGCTCTCGTCGCAATATAACGACGTCGTATCGACGAAAATCACTTTGCGACAAGCCATATAGCGACATACATATTTCGTCGCCATTTCGTCGCTAAATACCGTTAGCGACGAAATGGCGACGAAATATGTCTGTCGCTATATGGCTTTTTTTTGTAGTGTACTTTTCGGAACACAATGTCAAATTGTTAAATGTAATATTCTAAGATAATAAAATACCATTTGTACAAGTAGGTGTAAACTCCGAGATCAAATTTACGTACTTAATATATATACTTAAATCGGTATTTTCGTTTATACATATATATACACCAAGATATTAACCTACATATATGTATGTAATTCTAGTAGGACACACAACATACTCATACCCACACGTATTCTCTCAAAAAGAAAACCCATTTATGAAACACATAAAATAAACTCAATACAATGGTGGTAGAAATTCTAAGTAGAAGGGAGGAATACTTATCTTTTTGTATTACACTATACTGTACAATTGAGTTGAGATTGGGTCGAATCAACGGAACCTCTCTTTTCACTTCTTATTCTTTCGGATGCTATAAGTTGGCAGGGAGAAGGAATTTTTCTTCTTCTTTGGTGTGTAATATTTCCAACGGCAGAGGCTTGATGGGGGTTAATTTTTCTTTCTTTTACCTTCTTTTGTCGTTCGAGACTGAATGTGGCAGGGAGAATTTAATGGAAGGCTAAACGTTTTTTTTTTGATGAGATAAGGCTGATGGAAAAGTGGGGAGTAATTTGGGCATATCAAACGAGATTCTAGGTGGGTTTATTCCCCCCCCCCCCCCCCCATAACTGCCATGATGATATATTATTATTTTTTGTGTTCACACCCACACACGTGCATATTACATTTATATATGTTTTATTATTATTATTTTCTTTCTTTTTTTGTTCTTGACTTGTAGGTCAATGCATATATCTATATGTATATATTTGTAGATAAATATTAATAGGTTTCCTAGTAGATGTAGTTTAATTCAAGTATGACTAATCCTTGTTTGAAATTTGATTCCCAACCTACTATCTTATTCCAATCTAATTTAACTTAGGATAAGTATTTTCTTTTTTGCATCTACTTATCTTATTACTATATTTTCTTTTCTATTTCCTTGTTGGTGTCGGGTCATAACAATAATTTACGTAAAAATCCTTCTCTTTATAGAGAAGAAAACATGAACGGTGATAACAACTTACACTATTAAAAATAATATATATAAAAAAGGCAATTCAAATTTAGACTAGAACTTAAAAAATACGAGAAAATTGAACTATCAATATTTTCTTACACCGAATTCATAATCTATTTTCTCTCTCTATTTCTTTCCTTCACAATTCTCTCACAAAAAAATTTTTGAATTGTCTCTTGGGTCTATACCCTGTTGAACCATACTTGTTTATAGCCATGTGAAAATGATAAAGAATATGTGCAATCATGTTCCAATTTTTACATTCATGTTTTTTCACACTTTATCAAAAGTTGCATACACCGATTTTTCTTTTGTCAACAAAGCACGCTACATTTTTTACCAAGCCTATAAACATTCAATTTAGTCTTTGCTTTTCGTTGGAGCCATCAACGACAACAATATTACTCTATTGTCTTAGAGTCTCACGCATATGGCAGGGTATAGTGGATTGGATGTACACAACTATACCCATGTGTTAGAAACACATAGAGATTATTTCCCGATGACCTATAATGAAATTGCGTCTTCAAAATATAAGAAGCGCAATCAATTTAGTGAGTCATTTTACCTTATTCCATCATATTCCAAAATCAAGAAAGAGTGTGTTCTTAACTCTATTGGAAATGAAAAAATTTTCGTCTGGACCCATCACATACTCTATTCTAACTAGAGGCATACTAAGTAGTACATGTAGGTCGGTATGTTGACTTACAAGTAGGGCTATTATATGAATCACATTCTTTTGATATTTTGTTTTCTCTGGTTAATATTAGCATTTTAACCCAAAAAAAAAACACTAAAGGCATATTATGACTTTTATTGAAAATGGTCAACAACAACAATATTATTATATTGTTTTATAGGTTTCTGTCTATAGCAGGATATATATAGCAGAATCAGATACACACAACCATATCTATGTGTTAGAAACAAATAGAGGTTGTTTCCCGATGACTCATAATGAAAATTGAGTCAAGCTGTATCGATCAACTGATACTTCACAATCTAAGAAGCGCAGCTAATTTAGTGAGTTATTTAATGACTTTTATTGAAGGCCAACCCATAAATGGTTCGATCCTTCATGTACCTCCTAGCTATACATCCAGGCTTTATATTACTGTTCTTGTAACTAAAGTTGCACTTATGCTTTCCATTGAGCTTCCTAACTTCATACTTCCCAGTTTTTCCTTTTTTCCTAATATTTTAATTACAACTAGGTTTCTCACATTTCGCACTACATCTTAATCTGTTCATATCTATATATAGCAACAGGTCTCCATAAAGCTTTTGACGTAACATATCTATCTATTCTTAAGTATGCGACACATGATACTTAAGAGATTTTCACATACAATATTGACACACTTCTGAAACCATGTAATTACGCATGGCTTGACTTGACCAATCCTCTCATTAACATGTAAATACCATGTTATAGACATGATGTATCATTGCAATTGACATAACTGAACGTATCTTAGTATCTAACATAACTTAGCATGTTATAGCACGACATACTTCCAACATAACATAATGTAACACCACATACCTTTATCTTCAACATAACATAACTTGTGACAGCTTTGCAGTTTTCTCGTGACGCATGACTTTACACACTTGACATATCATTACATGACATGGGTTCTTGTTGTTACCCATAAGAAATTTGGATCAAAAGGTGAAATCTCTCACTCCGGAGACCCCACTGCTCCAGCTCCAAAGAACATGTATGGAGGATGTAAATCAAGAGTCCAGCGACTTCTTAGATTGTGTGAGATCTTACGCATTAACCCACGCAAGGTGTCCTCCTGTAAACCAGACCTTCGGCCTAACAGCAAAGAAACACCCACACTGTGAGTATTCTTGGAATCGAACTCTTGACATATACCTATAAAAACTTACTTTTATGATGTTACGAGGTTTTGCTGTTACTCACATCTCAACGAATTTTGTTGTTAGCGTGGGTCATAGGATTTTGCCGCTATCCATTTGTCGTGTGTTTTGCAATTCCTCATCGAGGTTTTGCCGTTACTCATGATCAACATTGACCATGTCATGTCAAGAGATTTTTTTTGTTACACTTGTAAATGTTATGTTGCATACATGGCATAAGGGTTGGAGAATTAAAGGTCTGGGCTTTGGCCCATCGTTGGAGATTGGAAGATTTGGGCTTTGGCCCATTAATGAATGTTGCAAAACTTGGTTGAGCAACGTACTTTGAGCTTAATGAGTTTCCGATAATGATAGTCGAAAACTAATGAATCCTTAATTATCTACGTAACGAGTAGTTAATGTTAGGATGTGGACTCACTCAATTATGCTATTGTGTGAATGTGAAATTAATGCTCAAAGAGGATGGAAAATGTTGTGGATGTGTGACGTGTCACCCTTATGGAGGAATATCACGTTGGATGTGTCCATGTGGTATAACAGCTTCTGACTGACATCGATCGATGACATCGATCGATCGATGTCACTTCGATCGATCGATGTCATCGATCGAAGTTGATCAGGAAGCTTCGATCGATTGATTGATCGATCAAAGACGATCAGAGGACATCGATCGATCACATCGATCGATCGATGTCACTTAGATCGATCAAAAAGATCGATTGAAGTACTCTGTCAGACATCAATCGATCACATCGATCGATCGATGTCACTTCGATCGATCGATGTGATCGATCGAAGTCGGACAGCGGGCAGAATCGTTTTGATTGTGCGGTTAGGTTTCAAACTTGAAACTAACGATATCCTCCGGTTTAAAATAAGATCAGTCTGTTGTGATCTAACGGTGGCAGGGAAGGCAGCTTTAATCTAACGGCCGAGATTTAAACTGTCTTAACTGCTTAACCGAATGTGGTTTCCATCTAACGGTCCAGGTTTAAACCTGCGAATCAATCTTTAATCTAAAGGCTGAGATTAAACCATCCTAATCTAGATAGGAGGTTTTAATCTAACGGTCTAAATCAAACTTCGGTTTTGATCCAACGGTCACGGTATCTTGTTCTCCAACCGACTCCCCTATATAAATAGGGCTAAGGGTGCATTTACAACACACCTTGCTCTAAGCATCTCATAAAGCATTCTGCATTCATAGCATCCGAGTCTTGCATATCGTCCGGGAGAAGTCAGGACATTCGAAGGTTCGAAGTAGTTCAAGTTCAGCAGTGCCGCTCAACTGAACAGGTACCCGTTGTATCCTGTGAGACGATTGCTCACACCGGTTGGGCACAGTATACCGGAGCAATACGTCTTAAGGACAGAGTCCTCGACTCGCCCCGGGTTTGATTTATTTTATTTTGTTGTTTCATATGCACACATTGTACGACTGCGTCTTGGTACAGGATTGATTGTCTCCAACAATCTTAAGACGTATTTGATTTTGTTCAATTAATTTCTGTACCGTTTTTAATTTGCGCAAAAGCAGTTTTTTACTGATTTGCATTCTACTTCTACTCCTTTCTTAAATCTGATTCTGTTCTGATCTATTCGTTTTGATCAACTGAACAGTAATCTGATGGAGAACGCAAGCTCAGGCTCCGTTCATGGCGCAGACATTCAAAGCTCTGCTCCAATGGCACCAACTGCTGGGATGCCAAGACATGCTCCTCCTGCGCAGGGTCCTGCAGTGGCCCAAGTGGAGAAACCGGAGAAGTTCGGTGGAAGCTTCTTCAAGCGTTGGCAGCAGAAGATGATGTTCTTCTTGACTGCTATGGGGTTGGCTACTTTCCTGACTGAGGACCCGCCTATAGTGGATCCGCTGGAGGACCAAACCCAGAATATGCAAAACCAACATTTTGTTGAAACTTGGAATTTCAACAATTATGTTTGTTTGAGCCATATTCTGAGTTGTTTGGACAACTCCTTGTATGGTTTATACTGCACGTATAAAACCGCAAAGTCTTTGTGGCAGGCTTTGGAAAAGAAATACCGTACGGAAGATGCCGGCACTAAGAAATTTATTGTCGGCAAATTCCTGGATTTCAAAATGTCAGATTCTCGCACTGTTGTTTCTCAAGTTGAGGAACTTCAGACGTTGGTTGCCGAGATGGAAGAGGAGGGCATGTTGCTCAGTGAATCTTTCGTCGTGGCAGCAGTGATTGAGAAGCTACCTCTTTCGTGGAGGGAATTCAGAAGCTATCTCAAACACAAGAGAAAGGAGATGACATTGGAAGATCTAATTGTTCGCCTCCGCATTGAGGAGGACAATCGTAGATCTGAAAGAGCGCCACAATCTAGCTCTGGTCAGGCTAAGGCCCATGTTGCAGAGGCCAAGAAAAAGAAAGGCCAACTCGGGGTGAACAAGAAAGGCAAGCAAATCGCCAAGAAGTTCACCAGGAAATGCTACAACTGTGGCATTCAGGGGCATGTCAGCAATGAATGCAGAAAGCTCAAGAAGAAGCAAACCAAGGCAAAGGCGAACATAGTCGATGCATTGGATGATCTGAATCTCTGTGCGGTGGTCTCAGAGTGCAATGCTGTGGGGAACGTACGTGAGTGGTGGCTTGATACTGGCACCACTAGACATGTTTGCTCCAGCAAAGAGATGTTCACGGAGTACCAGCCCGGGAACAATGAACAACTTTACATGGGAAACTCGGCCTCCTTGAAGATTGAAGGCAAGGAAAAAGTTGTTCTGAAGCTCATATCAGGGAAGCATCTGACTCTGCAGAATGTGCTGCACGTCCCTGATATTCGGAAGAATTTAGTGTCTGGATCTCTTCTAGTCATGCATGGTTTTAGACTAGTGTTAGAGTCCAATAAAGTTATTCTTTCGAAAAATGGCATGTATTTGGGGAAGGGGTACTTGTCGAATAGGATGTTTAAATTGAATGTCATCACTATTGTACCCAAAAGAGATTTGCCCGCAGAGGCTAATAAAATTGCTTCCTCTTCTGCTTACATGCTTGAGTCTTCTTGTTTATGGCATTTTCGTTTGGGACATGTTAATTACAAGTCAATACAACGAATGAGTAATCTTGACTTATTGCTCAAACTGGACTTTAATAATAAAGGAAAATGTCAAATATGTGTTGAAGCGAAGATGGCAAAGGCGCCATTTCCTTCAATAGAAAGGAACACTGAACCTTTGAATTTAATTCATACCGATGTGTGTGATTTAAAATTTGTGCAAACGAAAGGTGGTAAAAAGTATTTTGTAACTTTTATCGACGATTGCACACGATACTGTTATGTATATTTGCTAAGCAGCAAAGACGAGGCCCTTGATGCTTTCAAGGATTATAAAAATGAAGTTGAGAATCAACTTAGCAAATGAATTAAAACAATTTGAAGTGATAGAGGTGGCGAATATGATACACCGTTTAATGAATTCTGTTCAGAACATGGCATTATTCATCAAACGACTGCACCATATTCACCTCAATCGAATGGTATTGCTGAACGCAAGAACCGTACTCTAAAAGAGATGATGAATGCTATGTTGATAAGTTCGGGTTTACCTCAGAACTTGTGGGGGGAAGCAATCCTCTCAGCCAACGTCATTTTAAACAGAATTCCATCTAAGAAGATGGATGTAACCCCTTTCGAGCTTTGGAAATGCTACAAGCCTAGTTACAAATACTTGAAAGTGTGGGGGTGTCTGGCGAAGGTTGATGTACCGAGACCAAGACAGGTGAAAATTGGGCCTAAAACGGTTGATTGCATATTCATTGGTTATGCAACTAACAGTAGTGCATATCGGTTCTTGGTGTACAAGTCAGATATTCCTGACATACATGAAAACGTTGTCATGGAGTCAAGGAATGCAGTGTTCTTTGAAGATGTCTTTCCAAGGAAAGACAAAATTCAAGAAGAAACAAGACTTGGTAAGCGAATGCGTGAGGCGACTCCTCAAGGTGATGAGGAGCTTCGTCAAAGCAAGCGTGCCAGAATGCCAACTTCGTTTGGACCGGATTTTCTAACCTATATGGTAGAAAATGAGCCAAGGAACTTTTCCGAGGCTATGTCTACTCCAGAAGCTCCATTCTGGAAAGAAGCAGTGAATAGTGAAATAGACTCAATTCTTCAAAATCACACTTGGGAGTTGGTTGATCTTCCACCTGGAAGTAAACCACTTGGTTGCAAGTGGGTTTTCAAGAAGAAACTGAAAGAGGATGGGTCTATTGAAAAGTATAAAGCCAGGTTGGTAGCTAAAGGTTATCGACAGAAGGAAGGCTTTGACTTTTTTGACACCTACTCACCAGTGACTAGGATCACTTCTATAAGGGTGCTAGTTGCAATTGCTGCAGTCTATAACTTGGAAATCGATCAGATGGATGTAAAGACTGCGTTTCTGAATGGTGAGTTAGATGAAGAAATCTATATGGAACAACCCGAAGGGTTTGTGGTTCCAGGACAAGAGTCTAAAGTTTGTAGACTCGTTAAATCCTTGTATGGACTTAAGCAAGCGCCCAAACAGTGGCACTTGAAGTTTGATCAAGCTATGTTAGCTAACGGTTTCAAGATCAATGAGTGTGACAAGTGTGTCTATATTAAGAGCACACAGAATGCTTATGTGATAGTGTGTCTCTATGTAGATGACATGCTAATCATGGGAAGTACTCGGGACATAATCTTAAACACAAAGAAGATGTTGACGAGGAACTTCGATATGAAGGACATGGGAGTTGCCAATGTTATTCTAGGAATTAAGATTTCTAGGGTGACTGAGGGACTCATACTGTCACAAACATACTATATTGAATCAGTCCTGAAACGGTTCAATATGGATGATGTGAAACCGGTAAAGACCCCGCTCGATTTAAGTGTGCACTTAAGGAAAAATCGAGGCGAACCTGTTGTACAAGACCAGACTTAGCTTGTTCAGTAAACAAGTTGAGCAGGTTTACCAATAATCCAAGTGATGATCATTGGAAAGCTCTTAACAGAGTGATGAGGTATCTGAAATACACAATGTATCTTGGATTACATCATACGAGATATCCAGCAGTGTTGGAAGGATACTGCGATGCAAATTGGATATCAGATAGTAAGGACTCGAAGTCCACCAGTGGGTACGTGTTCACTATTGGTGGTGCTGCTGTGTCGTGGAAATCCACGAAACAAACCTGTATAGCTCGGTCCACTATGGAAGCTGAGTTCATAGCATTGGACAAAGCTGGGGAAGAGGCTGAGTGGCTTAGGAATTTCCTGGAAGATATTCCGTGTTGGCCTAAGCCGATCGCTCCTATTAGCATACACTGTGATAGTCAGTCAGCTATAGGACGTGCTCAAAGCAGCATCTATAATGGTAAGTCACGACACATACGTCGAAGACATAACACCATTAAGCAGTTGATCTCTAATGGCGTGATTTCCATAGATTATATAAAATCAATGGAGAATCTTGCGGATCCGCTTACAAAAGGTTTGCCTAGAGATCAGATGTCAAGATTGACAAACGGAATGTGACTGAAGCCCATAATGCATGAATCTTTGTAATGGTAACCCAACCTAGTTGACTGGAGATCCCAGAATCTTGGTTCAATGGGACAACTAAGTTATGAAGGTTCAGTTAGCACTTACTCATTCCGTCTGATAAAAGTGCTGTCTGCAGAGAATTGTAGGGTAAGCTAAGGCTTTTAATGATGTCCTATATCTTGATGCGTCAAGTGGAGTATGGCAGAATACTCTTGATAGGAATCACCTATGTAAGTGTGAAGTGGGGCCGCTTCTATGAGAAAGTCTGGGAGGCAAGATTTCTCTAAAACACTTTCTGAAACCAGGTTGTTCATGGCCAAAACGAACACAACCATGAGAACCAAAAGGGTGTTAAAGGAAATATTGTGTGAGTATCGTTGTCTTGGTTCACAACAAAGTCTGACTAGTTCAAGACATCAAGTCACTATTTAGCCGAGTGAATCCGATGGTACATCACTATGAAAGGTTCAAAGCCAGAAGCTACCTCTTCTGATACAATATTTTCTTGTCTGACTTCTCCTTAGAGTCTGCATATGCATTTGCATTAATTTCCATTCATGTGGGGGATTGTTGGAGAATTAAAGGTCCGGGCTTTGGCCCATCGTTGGAGATTGGAAGATTTGGGCTTTGGCCCATTAATAAATGTTGCAAAACTTGGTTGAGCAACGTACTTTGAGCTTAATGAGTTTTCGATAATGATAGTCGAAAACTAATGAATCCTTAATTATCTACGTAACGAGTAGTTAATGTTAGGATGTGGATTCACTCAATTATGCTATTGTGTGAATGTGAAATTAATACTCAAAGAGGATGGAAAATGTTGTGGATGGGTGACGTGTCACCCTTATGGAGGAATATCACGTTGGATGTGTCCATGTGGTATAACAGCTTCTGACTGACATCGATCGATGACATCGATCGATCGATGTCACTTCGATCGATCGATGTCATCGATCGAAGTTGATCAGGAAGCTTCGATCGATTGATTGATCGATCAAAGACGATCAGAGGACATCGATCGATCACATCGATCGATCGATGTCACTTAGATCGATCAAAATGATCGATTGAAGTACTCTGTCAGACATCAATCGATCACATCGATCGATCGATGTCACTTCGATCGATCGATGTGATCGATCGAAGTCGGACAGCGGGTAGAATCGTTTTGATTGTGCGGTTAGGTTTCAAACTTGAAACTAACGATATCCTCCGGTTTAAAATAAGATCAGTCTGTTGTGATCTAACGGTGGCAGGGAAGGCAGCTTTAATCTAACGGCCGAGATTTAAACTGTCTTAACCGCTTAACCGAATGTGGTTTCCATCTAACGGTCCAGGTTTAAACCTGCGAATCAATCTTTAATCTAAAGGCTGAGATTAAACCATCCTAATATAGATAGGAGGCTTTAATCTAACGGTCTAAATCAAACTTTGGTTTTGATCCAACGGTCACGGTATCTTGTTTTCTAACCGACTCCCCTATATAAAGAGGGCTAAGGGTGCATTTACAACACACCTTGCTCTAAGCATCTCATAAAGCATTTTGCATTCATAGCATCCGAGTCTTGCATATCGTCCGGGAGAAGTCAGGACATTCGAAGGTTCGAAGTAGTTCAAGTTCAGCAGTGCCGCTCAACTGAACAGGTACCCGTTGTATCCTGGGAGACGATTGCTCACACCGGTTGGGCACAGTATACCGGAGCAATACGTCTTAAGGACAGAGTCCTCGACTCGCCCCGGGTTTGATTTATTTTATTTTGCTGTTTCATATGCACACATTGTACGACTGCGTCTTGGTACAGGATTGATTGTCTCCAACAATAAGTTCTACCGATACATACGTCATATGCATTATACTTTATAATTTACCATTTTTCTTAACACAACATCTTAGACTTGACATTTGCATAGGACCCATGATTCTTAAGAGATAGAATTCACATTTTACCTTCACATAACTTACATAAATCCTTGAACATCTCCACTCTGATGACATTTTTTTCAAATAAGTTTCAAAAGGCATATGAGGCAAAAAAAAAAAGAATTTAATCATGACAAGCATAAGGGTATATCCAATGTATTTAAAGACTTGAGTCCTCACTCTTAAATCTTGCTTATTCATGTAATTCAAACTCTATGAAAGATATTTCTTAAACTACGGGACCATTTTGTTAGGTTGAATGAATTGTTTTCATTGATCAAAAATGGTTACAAGGCATTTCTCTTATACTACAAAGTACATCACGAATTAAGGAAACTTCATAAATACACGGTATAATTATATGGCCTAATTTGATTTGGTTTGACTATAACCGATCTTGATTGATTCTTTAAACAAGGAAATCTTTGACTGATTTCTTTCCATCACTCTCCCTCTAGTTAATCAGTGGGATTTCCGATGCTCAACTTGCGTAACGAAGCTTCAAACACGTGTCCACTAAATGCTTTAGTGAGAATATCTGCCAGTTGGTCCTCTACAAAGGGAATTTCAACCACCCCAGAGTCTAATTTTTCTTTAATGAAGTATCTATCAATCTTTATATGTTTGGTTCTGTCATGATGTACTGGGTTTTCTGAGATTCTGATCGCTGTCTGATTATCACACTTCAACTTGACCGATTGTCGAACTGGAAAACCCAACTCCTTTAGCAACTTATCGATCCACAAGACCTCCACAATTCCTTTGGAGATTCCTCTGAACTCAGCTTTGGCACTAGACAGCGCTACCACTTTTTTTTTACTTCGCCAAGTGACGAGATTCCCTCATACTAGTGAGAAATACCCGGACGTCGATCTCCCGTCGGTTAAATTACCTGCCCAGTCAGCATCAGTGAAGACCTCCACCTCTAGGTGTCCACGATTTTTAAACCATATTCCTGTCTCGGGCATTTTCTTTAAATACCTTAAGATTCGCATTACTGCTCCCATGTGTTCTTCCTGTGATTGATGCATAAACTGACTGACCACTACGACTGCGTATGCTATGTCTGGTCGTGTGTGAGACAAATATATCAACTTTCCGACTAACCTCTGGTATTGTTCTTTATTTACTGTGGGCACCCCTTCCTTTATTTGGAGCCTTTGATTTACCATAACAGGGGTTTCACTCGGTCGGCAGTCTAGCATCCCTGTCTCAGTCAGAAGATCCAAGGTACACTTTCTCTGGGATATGAACAACCCTTTTTCTGTCCGCAATACTTCTATCCCAAGGAAGTATTTCAGCTCTCCTAAGTCTTTCATTTCGAACTCAGTAAACAGATTTGTTTTGAGCTGTTCTATTTCTTCTGTCATCACCTGTAAGAACCATGTCATCTACATAGATTATAAGACATGTGACCAATTTACCTCTCCGCTTTATGAACAACGTGTGGTCCGTGTTACTTTGCCGATACCCATTCTTTTCATGACAAGTGTAAATCTCTCAAACCATGCTCTTGGGGACTGCTTTAGGCCATACAGGGCCCGTTTGAGTTTACACACTTTGTTTTCTCCAAAGTCTTGTACGATCCCAGGCGGTGCTTCCATGTAAACCTCCTTGCTTAGCTCTCCATGTAGAAAGCCATTTTTGACATCAAACTGGTATAACGACCCTTCTTTATTTACAACAATAGAGAACAGTACCCGGATAGTGTCAATCTTGGCGACTGGAGAGAAGGTCTTAGAGTTGTCAATCCCGCACGTCTGGGTATATCCTTTAGCAACCAGTTTGGCCTTGTACCCCTCAATCATGCCATCGGCTTTATATTTTATAGTAAACACCCATCTGCATCCAACATGTCTCTTTCCTCTAGGCAGCTCACACCTTTCCCATGTATTGCTCTTTCGGAGTGCCTCCATTTCAATTTCCATTGCTTCTGTCCATTCCTTTTGTTGAAGTGCCTCCTCAACATCTCGAGGTATCTTCTCTGCACATAGTGAAGTGAACAATGCTTTGCCCTTGTCAGCTATGGCCACATTAACTGGTTATCTACTTCGTGTTCTTTGTTCTGGTGAATATCGTTGCGGTGGAACACATCGGTTTTTCCTTGGAGGGAGACCCTGTACCTGCGGCTCATTTTGTGGTTCAGAAGGTTCCGGGGACTCGGGAAGGTTAGTAGATATAATACCAGAGGAAAAATCAGGAGTGGTACTGGTATGTAAGTCAGGGGATATAAATTCACGTACCTCATGCAGACTATTCATCGATGGAGGCTCACCGGACAATGGTACATGAGTGCCGGGCCTTTCTGCCGTAGACTGGGCATGCTCGGTGGCGCCACCTGCTTGTCCTTGTTGGTCAGCCTCGGACATCCTGAGGTTGTGTAACCAGTCGAAAGGCTCACTTTGAGTCTCCCCCTGAGCCTCAGTCCTGGTGGCAAAGTAATATTCGGTTTTAACAAAGACACAGTCAAGAGTGATGTGAATGCATCGGGTAAGAGGGTCGTAACAGCGATAGCCTTTTTGGTGTGCAGCATACCCTATGAAAACACATTTGGTGGCACAGGGGTCGAGTTTAGTACGTTCGTGTTTAGGGACATGAGTGTAGACAGTACAACTGAAAATTTAAGGTGGAAGGGTCATAATAGATGGTATACTGACTTGTTGGGCTAGTGTCTGTATGGGGGTTTGTTGGTCTAAGGACCCGGTAGGTAGGCAGTTTATGAGGTAGGCAGATGTGGCAATGGCTTCAGGCCAGAAGCTTTTGGGGATACATGCTTCTATCATCATGGCCCGAGCCATTTCTAGTAAAAGACGATTTTTTCTTTCGGCGACTCCATTCGGTTGTGGAGTATTGGGACAGGTGGACTGATGAACGATGCCATTAGTTTGTAAAAAAAGACTGTAACTGGTGGGACATGTATTCACCTCCATTATCGGAACGTAGAATCTGGATTTTTTTCCTGATATTGAGTATCGACCATATGGAAGAAATTTATGTATTTGGTCGAGACATCAGATTTACGGTGCAAAAAATATACCCAAGTCATACGAGAGTAGTCGTCAACAAACATCACAAAATACCGAAATCCCTAAGGAGTGGGAAATGGAGCAGGTCCCCACACATCAGAATGTATTAGGGTAAAACAACTGTCAACACAAGTATTATTGGGGCGAAATGTGCCTTTATGATGTTTTGCAAGGATACAAGTATCGCAGATAATTTGTTCAGGAGATTGAGTAAACAACGAGGGAAATAAAGTATGGAGATACCCAAACGAAGGATGACCCAGTCGATGATGCCACAACCACAATTGTCTGTCAGCCGTCCGGTGGGCAAGCATGGACCAACCCGTTTGAGCAACCTCCTCCACGTAGTAAAGGCCGTCACGCTCAGTTCTACACCCAATAATCTCCCTCGTATGAATATCCTGCAAGAGACAGAAACCAGGATATATTGTTGAGAAAAAGGGGTTTGAGTGATTACAAAATACATGATTTAAATAACGTGTAACAAAGAAATGCATGACACGTTTTATGACTTGACACGTTTTTCTATGAAACCTGCCTTATATAGTTCATATATAATGTTGTCGTACTAACGAGCCATGAAGCTTTAAAGCTTACATCAAATGGCGAACATGTGTTGTGTTTGAACTATTTTCAGGTGGCACCATCAATGAACTAAACTAGTTCACTAAGTGAAGTACTTAGTTAAATGAACTAAGTGGTTCATTAAATGGTGATATATTTGGAGAAGGCACAAAGGCAACAAATTGATAAATGGAAAGTCTTCTTCCCTCTCCTTTTATGGAAAATATTATGGAAATAATGTGATGATATCTTGAAATATCACACATGCTGAAAATTTCAGCATGTGTTAGAATGCACTTGGCCGATTTTATGTCTTAAGATTCAACATATTTGATTCTTCAATTTTCAAGGAATTAATCTATACTTACAAGGAAATGTTTTGAATATTGTGTGAATATCACACATGCTGAAAATTTCAGCATGTGTAGAAGTCATGATGGCCGAATTTTTGCATGCTTAATGGTGATGAGTTGTCTTGCTAATTATGTGAAATTGATATGAGACTTATGGCAACATTTTTATGGCTAATTGACACATGTTTTAAGTGATATTTTTCAGATTTATCTAGTCATCAAATGATGACAACTTTCATCCAATCAATGAGTGCCAAGTGAGCAAAGGCTTAATGATCATCCAATGAGGAGTTGCCAAGTAAGCAAGTGGATGTCACAATGATGCAAGATACTCTTCCAAGGACTTAGAAGATAATTTCCAATGAGAATAAAGAAGGTATAGGGGGCGGCCATTGTGGATAAAAAGGAAAGAAGAGAGCAAACAAAAACACAAGACAAGTCTTGCACTTCAAGAGCTAAAAAACGTTTACACCTCCTTCTCCTACTACACTTTTTTCTTTCTTCTCTCTCAAAGCCTATTGTATTCATATTCATACATCTTGAATAGGCTTCATATATACCACCATACAATCTATATTGTTGTAAAAGATTGATCAATGTGTGATCAATCTTGAATCTGCTAGGTGGTGGTGTTCATGATCGTTGTAATCACTTACAAGGTTTGTAAAGGGTTGGAGTTGGTGTGTAACTCCAACAACCCTATGTGGTAAGGTGTTGTTTGTGTTTGGTGATTAGTGATAACTGAGGAAGGTGTCCTCGAAGACTGGAGTAGGTTGATTTAACCGAACCAGTATAAAATTCCTTGTGTTCTTTACTTTTCAGCACTTACTTTCAGTTTCCAGCACAGTGTATCATTTTGTCACGTTCTTAAAAATAGTAAACAAATTTCAAAAATCACGAAATTCTCAAAAAACATAGTCACACGTCTTAAGGTTCTTTTGGCGCAAGTTTCAACCCTTTTGGACGAGTATAAGTCATCCAAATGTCAAAAGTTCTGAGACTAGTGCAGTCTGATTTTTAGGCTTGCAAAGGTTGAGACTTTGAACGTATTTGACTAATTTCCCAAAAGCATTTTTCAAAACTGTTTCAACCTAATTAAATACACCTAATAAGGGGTATTCATTAAATTTTCAGAGCATTTGGAGTCACGGTTTAATTGGAATTAATTTTTCAAATCAGACTACCGTTTTTGGCAGATTTGCGCAATCTGACCATCAACGATTTTTAAAAGGGTTAAATGTTGAATTTTAATTTGAAATTTTTAGGAGATACTCAGAACATCTAAGACTAAGATCTCTCTAAATTTTAGAATTTTTGAAGACCTGTAACCTAGTTTTCAAAACGTTTCAAAGCAGGTCCTGAAAACAGAAACTGTTTTTAGAAGTTGGGTTTTTGGTCTAAAACAATTTTAAAAACCACATTTTCTGCACCCACTGTTCACCCCCCTTCTAGTGGTGTGTTGCAGATCCTACATATATCAGGGCCACACAGTTTAATTGTTGGGTGATATGACTTAAGGATAATAACTTAGAAGATAGGCCAGGAATGTAAAGACAATTGTGGAGGTGTAAGGTTGGGGAAATGGTAGTGGTGCCACTGCCTTGGACCGGAAGTAACTCTCCGCTGGCAGTTTCAATGTGCTTTTTGTGGGGTTTAGTGGTATTAAAGTGGGTGAAATCCTGTGGGTCAAATGTCATGGCGTCAGTAGCGCCCCCCAGTCGAAGACCCAAAAAGTGTGGTTGGGCCGGTTGAATATTTTGTGAGGGCTGGGGGTTATTTTGGAATTTCCATGGGTATGGTGGGCTTGGGCGTTGCTGGCTACAGGGGTATGTTGGAAACATCGGGTTATGGGGGATTAAGGGAGTATGAGGGTAGTTTAGGCATAGTATGAGGGAATTTGGGGGGCGGGGTTAAAACTGGCAAAACAAAAGAAGGGTTGAGGTTTAAAATCTCAACCCTACCTGTTGGCGCAGCATTCTGAGGAGAACTCCTTCCATGGCCGCCGTTGTTCTCCTCCTCCACTCTCTCTCTCTGTTTTGTTATGCGAGGCTCAGCTTCTTCAATTTTGCTGATATTGGAGCCAGCAGCACCTCCACTGTTGGAACCTATCACAAGGGTACCCTTGCCCACTCCGTCCGTATTCTTCTTCTCCCCTGGTTTGGTCCACCAATCTGGATATCCTACTATTTCAAAGCAGTCTTTTTTTGTATTTTTTCGCTTTCCACAGTAAGTACATACAAGTTTGCTTTTGTCTTCTCCCCCAGGTGATGATGTTTTTGAATTTGGGGGAAAGGTTTCTGTTTTTCGGCCCTCTTTGCCCCTTGTGCGCAGTCCTGCTCCTAAATCTCCCTGTGATGAGTTTGCAAGCTCTGAGGGAACTCCTCGAATGATATGCATCTGCGCTTCTTCCCTCCTGATGGCTGCGTAGGCTGTCTCTGGGGAGGGCAGTGGATCTTTCTTGAGAATGTCCCGTTTGATGGCTTCAAATCTCTCATCTGTTGCCATCAAGAGTTGATAAAGTCTTTGTTCCTGAATTTTATTGTTATAGACTGCGATATCTGCGGGATCCCTCCTATCGATTTCCATCCAGATGCTGTATAATTTGTTCCATAGATCTTCCAAACTGTGACTCCCTTGCTTGACCGAGTTTGCCCGTTTGTGCAAGTCAAATACTTTTGCAATGAGTCCGTTCCTACTCCGTATGTAATCGCTAGACCATCCCACAAGGCCTTTGCAGTTGGATATTGCAACACATTGTTCACCAAATTGGATTCAATATTCTGTATGAGCCATGTGAATACACACTGGTCATTTGTCTCCCATTGGGAGTATTCGGGATCTGTGGCCGGAGGAGGAGGAGGAGGAACACCTGTCAGGTGCTCACTCCGGCCTCTCCCTCCGACAGCTTTTCTTATTAACGTGGCCCAGAGTTGATAATTATCAATGTTCAGCTCGATGCCTATTGACAGATTATCTGGATTCGCCGCTGGGATTTGAGGACATTTGAGGCTGCATACCCTTACGTTGTTCGTAAACTTCTGACTGATAACTCAGCTCCCTCAAGGAGAATTCTACACTCAGTAAGTATCTTGAGATCTATGCAGTTTGGTTTTGCTTGTTTTGCCATCCGAAAGTCCATTTTTGGGTATATTTTACTTAATCGTGCTTTCCCATGTACAGCTTTTCTTTTAATTAATTTGCGTAGTACCCAAAAAGCTTCCAGTGTTAACTAAGTAGTTTGGCCAAATGGTGTTTCAAAACTTCCACTTTCTGCACTTCAAACCCCCACCCCCCGGATCATCCATCTAGTTCCAAACCTTACAACAGTTCCTTTGAAACGCGTCTTCTTTCTTCCTGAGCTGCAAAATGTCATCTAAGAAGCTTCGCTGCCATTTAGTTCCTAATTACCTGATACCTTCCGCACCGAAGAACTATCAATCCTGTTTGCACATTCCAGAGTCTGGTCCCGTAATGCATTAATATAAACACCAATCGGATCCATATGCGCTTGTTTTTAATGGCCCCATATTTTTTCGTGCTATATCACACATATTGTGATAGGTAAAGCCGTAAAAGCGTCCTGTTAGTTTTGCTCTGTTGGGCCTTTGGCCTATTATAGACTGCCAATGAAAATAATTGAGATTGATTTAGATTGTGAAATGGTATTGATATACTAAGAGTTTTATAAACGATATGCTCCCTCCATCTCGTTTTTAGTGTTCAGGTTTCCTTTTGAGTTGTTGTAAAATGTGTCCACCATCGTATATTAATTACTCTTTTCCCATGAATTGTCTTGATCTTTTAAACTAATCACCACACTATCAATATGCATTAAATGCTACAACTGCCATTTTAAGGATACCATGGTTAATTCCTACACCATCTTATGCATTGATCTTGCCCTTATTAATCATTGTGAAAAAATAATAATGTGGACAGTTAAAATGCGTTCGAAGGGGCATGTTATTACTGCTGTTATAGAACTAATGAAGTAGAATTTTGAAGTTATTCCATGCTAAAATTAATTCATCGAAGATGCCTAACCCTCTCAAATGCATTTTTATATGTAGCATACCAAAATAGATTCCAACCATGACTCATAACATACCATAAACACGAACCAGTTATCGATCTACGATCAAAACATATGGCATGCAGGTGATATTGTTGAAAATTAATGATAGCTGATTAACATGGGATCCGACTAGCAATATAGTCTGCACTTTCTAAGTCACTTTAATTTCCCCCCAAAATGGCGATTCAGCTTCAAACTGCCATTATTTCCCTAGCTATCTTTAAGTTCCAGTGTGTTACATGAGATTAAATGGTCCTCACAGAGACAGCAAAGGAGTATCCAGCTGGGTTAGTTTTTCCTTTGGCAAGTATTAGAAGTAGCAGCTCCTTATAACAGACATATCATCCAACAATTCTAAATGTTCATATCACAGCCTGCGACCAAACTTCAGCCGTTGTACTGCCATGTTAATTGACAACTTCCACTCATTTTTCTTCCTTCATCTGTACTTCAATTCCTATTCTCGATTTACTGCCATGTTCTCCAACATTTAGCTGGTTTTTTGCTTTCTAAGAGATTTTTAGTGCAGGTTATCTTGAACAGAAGGAAAGAGCTTCAGTGGCAAAAGCTTGCTATCTTTTTAAAAGTTGGAGCAGCTAGGTATTGTTTGCAATCTATATGTTTCTGGCCGGGCTATTTTTCTCTTTAGTTGGTAAAGATATCTGCAATCTGGTCTGTGGTAGGAACATGTTTGATGCAAAGGCTTCCATCTTCAATTTGTTCTCGTATAAAGTGTCGGTCAATTGCAACATGTTTTGATTTATCGTGTTGAACAGGATTTTCTGCCATATTGATGGCAGAAACATTATCACAGCAAAGATGAATTGGTCGTGGAATCTGAATGCCAAGATCTTTAATTACGCGTGTGACCCAAATTCCTTCACATAATCCAAGAGCAAGAGCTCGCAGTTCAGCCTCAGCACTGCTTCGGGAGACAACAGGTTGTTTTTTACTTCTCCAAGTGATAAGGTTTCCCCATAAATATGTTCCATATCCAGTTGTTGATCGCATGTCAGATTTTGATCCTCCCCAGTCCACATCAATAAACATAGTAAGAGTTCTATCAGGATTCTTTGTGAAGTATAGACCTCGACCAGGAGTTTCTTTGATATACCTGAGAATCCTCATTACAGCATGTAAGTGATCATTGGTAGGAGAATGCATAAATTGACTTACATAACTGACAGCATAGTAGATATCAGGACGTTTATAAGATAGATAAGCTTACCAACCAGCCTTTGATAACTTAACCTGTTTGTGGGTTTGGTGTCTGGTTGAAGATTTTTCTTTTGACCAGGTTCTAGAGGAGTCAGAGCAGGCTTGCAGTCCAGCATCCCAGTCTTCTATAACAAATCAAGAGTGTATTTTCGTTGTGAAATGCTCATACCTGTAGAAGTTCTTGCGATTTCCATGCCAAGAAAATATCGAGGGTGACCTAAGTCCTTGAGCTTGAATGCCCCTGATAGGTAAACTTCGGTTTGAGCTATGCCTTCTGAATTGTTACCTGTCAGAATAGTATCATCTACATATACAATAAGAATGGTAATTTGATTATTAGGACCGATCTTTATAAATAATGTGTGGTCGCTATGAGTTTGCTTGAATCAAACTTATTAATGATCTTTGTAAATTTTCTAAACCATTCTCTGTGTGATTGTTTCAAACCGTAAATGGATTTTTGTAGTTTGCATAGAAGAGGAGTATCAGAAGGATGATCAAGACCAGGAGGAATATCCATAAATACTTCTTCATGTAATTCTCCATTTAGAAATGCATTCTTAATATCAATTTGGTGCATGCTTCAATCCAAGTTTACAGCAAGAGAGAACAAAATCCGAATTGTGTTGAGTTTTGCTACGGGTGCAAAAGTTTTAAGGTAGTTAATACCATAGGAATGGATAAATCCTTTGGCAACCAAGCGAGCTTTATATCTATCGATGAATCCATCAGAGTTGTGCTTGATAGTGAAGACCCCACTTACATCCGACTGGTTTCATGTAATCCTGTCTTGGAACTAATTTTCAAGTTTTGTTTTTTATGAGAGCAGTCATTTCATTATCAATAGCTTCTTTCCATCGTGGTTGAGTAAGGGCGTCTTGGAAATTTTTAGGTATGGTATGTGTGTCAAGAGAACCAGTGAAGGACTTAAATGGGAATGATAGTTTGTTATAGGCAATGTAGTCGAAGATGGGTCAGGTCCTAGTCGTGCATTCTCTTGTTCCCTTGCGAAGGGCAATAGGACGGTCATCATTGGGTGGAGGCTCGAGGTATTCTTCCCTGAGAGTAGAGTTTTCTTGTATGTGACTGGGAGGAGCAACATTTGTTTGAGTTCTTCGAGTGATAGGTAACATGTGATGATTTCGTGGTTCAATGTCGGTGGGTGTAGTATCATAAGTATTTGTATTTGGAATTTCAAGGACTTCCGGAGTGGTAACATGCTTGGGCTGAGGAATGGTCATGGTGTCAAAGATACTTCATAACGCTTTACTAGCTGATGTGTATTCAGGCGTGAGTTTGTCATTATAAAAAGGTAATTGTTCATTAAATGTGACATCAAGACTAACATGCATTTTTCTAGAGATTGGAGAATAACATTTGTAACCCTTCTGAGTACATGAGTAACCTAGAAAAATGCATCTAACAGACTTGGCGTCTAATTTACTACGGTGATGTGGTTGAATATGGACATAAGCAGTACAACCAAATAACTTGAGTGGAAGCGTAGAAAACAATTTTGTCCATGGAAAAACTTCAAGTATCAGATTTTTGGGAGCCTTAAAATTGACTGTTCTAGAGGGCATTCTATTGATGAGATATGTAGCAGTAAGTACGGCCTCTCCCCAATAAAATTTTAGAACATAAGTAGTAAACATGAGGGCACGAGTTACCTCAAGTATGTGACGATTTTTCCTTTCAACGACTCCGTTCTGTTGTGGAGTGTATGTGTATGATGTTTGGTGATAAATTCCATTCTCTGCCATGAACTCTTTTATTGCAGAGTCAAAGTATTCGCTGTCATTATCAGTCCTTAGAGTTTTGATAGATGTTCCAAAATGATTCTTAATAAGATTAACAAAGGTCTTAAAAATGAGTCCAACTTCAGTTTTATGCTTCATGAGATAAATCCAAGTAGCATGTGAATGATCATCAACAAAGATAATATACCAACGGGCACCATTAATATTAGTGACTCGAGAAGGTCCCCAAATATCGGAGTGAACAAGATTAAAAGGTTGGGAACTTGTGTACTCCTTAAGGGGATAGCTACATCTAGTTTGTTTTGCTAATTGACACGTTTCACAAAACATGGTTCTTGGATCTAATTTAGTAAATAATTACGGAAATAATTTTTTCATGTATGGAAAACTGGGATGACCCATGATTTTATGTTTTTGCATAATGTCTTTATTTGATTTAGTCTCTGAAGTACATAAAGTGGGTAAACTAAACAAAATAGTAGGAAGGTTGAAAATAGTACTAGATGACATAGCAGATTTAGATTTGAATAACTTGATTTCAGATTCTGCATTCTGAAGCTTTAGTTTGTCCCTTGCTGGGTTTTTCTGATCACACTATGTTCCATTTTCTAATCCGTTTGTAGTTAAAAGATACATACCATTCTTCCCTTCAGCACTGCCAATCCTGTTTCTCATGAGCATGTCCTGAAACAAGCAGTCAGAGGTTGAGAACCAACATGAAGAAGGAGAGAAACATGCAAAACAATTATTATCCTTTGTGATTTTATTAATTGATAGCAGATTAAAGTCCAGGCCAGGAACAAATAG
This sequence comes from Eustoma russellianum, assembly GCA_036186865.1. NCBI lineage: Eukaryota > Viridiplantae > Streptophyta > Magnoliopsida > Gentianales > Gentianaceae > Eustoma > Eustoma russellianum. The sequence goes on along the minus strand of AP025046.1, from coordinate 37,705,029 downwards.
TACATTAAACATTTTCAAATTTTTATTCAAAAAAACGGTTCCCCTGCCATGAATCTTGAGATACATACCATTGGCTATCTTAATAGTTAGAGGATTTTTGATATAACTAAAATCATATAGCAATTTTAAATTATTTATCATATGGTGTGATGCATCAGAGTCAAATATCCAAATAGTTGAAGGATAATTTAAAGATTTACCTGTAGAAGCCATAGATGCCTGAATTGGAGAAGAAGTACACTGGTGCTGATTGAGTAGTTTCAGAATTCGATCGAGCTGACCTTGGATAGGAAGGTCTGCCGAGCTGTTGTCATCTCGGCAAGCTTGAGCAACGACTGGAGTCTGTCTCCGTTCAGACTGAGGCAGACGGCTCCCTTCCATAGAAGCCGGCCGAGGACCCATCCAGTGAGATCGGTTGTTATTTTGTCTCCTGTAGCAGTTTGTAATATTATGACTAGTTTTATGGCAGTATTTGCAGTAAAGAGATTTACCTTGCTGCTGATTATTGCGATAGGTGATAAGTCCAGCAGAATCATTTGGAGCAGGAGTAGAGGTATCTTCCTTAATTTTTGAGGTGATGAACGCAGATCCTTCAGAGATTAGAGTTGGATGAGTTCCTAACATTACCTTAAGACGACTTTCTTCTTGTCGTATTTCAGAGCAAGCAATTTTCAGATTTGGAAAGGGCTTTGAACCAAGAATCCGACTTCTTGTGGCATCAAAATCTTTGTTCAGACCAGCAAGAAATTTGAATAGCCGTTTGGTCTCAACAAAGCTTTTGAACATTTGTTCATCTTCTGGACTGCCCCATTTCAAGGTTTCGAACATGTCAATCTGCCTCCAGATTTTTTACAGTTGACTATAATATTTGTTGACAGGATTCTCTCCTTGTTTTATTTCTTGAAGTTGAGCCTCAAGCTCATACAGTTCAACTGTATTATCACGTTTTGAATACATTTCTGCAGCTGCACTCCAGATTTCGGCAGCTGTATCATAGAGAATGAAGTCATCACTTATTTCGGGTGTCATTGATCCAAGTAACCAGGACATAATCATGGAGTTCTCACTCTTCTATGCCCGGTACTTCAAATCTCCAGCAGCAGGAGCAGAGATCCGGCCATACAAATAATCCTCCTTACCGCGTCCAGTCACAAATAGCTCCACAGCCCGGCTCCAAGAAAGATAACTATGGCTTGTTAGTTTTTGATTTGTGATAACCATGGTGCTCTGGTCAACTATGTTGTTACTGTTTTCTATTCGAGTAGGTGCTTCCATGGCGGAAGAGACCTCGGATTCAGACATTGAGATGAAGAAGACGACTAAACTGTTAGGCTTCTGATGGAGATAGTCGAAAACAGAGGAAGAAGAAAAGTTTAAAGTTAATAGGAGTGGAGGAACACGGAAGCCAAGAAACCTATTCTCTGGAAAGTTTCTTTTCGACAGAGACAGAGGAATATAAAACGGCAAAAAACTTTTTTGGACACAGAGAGAAATATGTGAGAAGACCAAAAGTTTTTTCTTACTTCTCTTCTCAGAAAAACGGAAAGAACCGTAGACAAAGTAGTGCAGGCTATGATACCATCATAACATGGAGACTTTTTCATGAAAGAAAGTCTTGTTTTATTTCTCAGATTAATGTCTACTTTATACAAGATGTCCAACGGATAAAATACTCGAGCAACGGCTAAAAAAACTAAAAAATTACAATTACAATTTGCACAATTAATGCAGTGCCTATCTAACTGATATGTATTGATGGATTATCCTTGGAATCAAGCAGACATCCAACTGTTAATAATTAATATTGCAACATGAATGACATGGCACGACATGTTCTGATATGACAGAGCATAACGCCACATATCTTTACCCTTTAACATAGCATAACCTGTGATAGTCATACAGTTTTTCCGTTCTGCATGACTTCATATACTTGACTTATCATTACATGACATGGAGATTTACTGCTATTGATATTACTTTTTTGGCTATTAATTTTTCAAGTCATTTTAGAGTACTTTTACTGCTATTTTACCCGTTTTTGTTTCTATTTTGTAATTTTTTCATTTTTAGATTCGTTTTGATAATTTGTAGCTATTTTGGGTAATTTTGAAATATTTTTGCACATTTTAAGTATTGTTTGTGAATTGTGCATTAAAAACACGTAAAAGTCTCTGAGAGTCAAGTTAAAAGCCTTGAAAATCAAAGTCAAAGTATTGGGAGCCAAAAGTCAACATGGACCAACACGCAAGAATCGATTTCCAAGACTTCAAAATAGATGTTCTGAAGATCTAGAAGGGGACATATTATATACACAGGTATAATATTATGGAGTTCAAGCAATAAAATTCCTCACAAATGTATCTGAATAGATTCGAACTTCGAACCTTCTCTTCTCTTATTCAGGGAGGAAGTCTTTAGTACAGTTTTAGATCAGTTCTAAGACTCTTCCTGGTATAATATTCCTTTTAGTTTTTATATTTTCAGTTTTAGTTATTTTATTTTTCAAACACTCCTTTCTTTCCTCCTCCTACTCTCCCTCTCTTTCTTCTATTTCTCTTTTTTCTTTTACTGCTTTATCTATTGCTGTGTGAATACAATGCTTTGGATTTTTTTTCTGCTTTCATCATTTTCTACAACCAGATAAGTTTTCTTTTATTTATCCCTTTTATTTGTTTAAAGTTGTTGTTTTAATATTTATGCATCTAGTTTACTTAGTTCAATCAATTTACGCTTTGCATCTAGTTTATTTATTTATTAGAGATCTGCATTTAGTTGAGATTAAGCCTTAGTTTAGTCTAGCCTCGACTTAGTTAATCAACTTAGTTAATCTATAGTTTAGCTTCGTCTTAACTTAGTTAATCAACCTGATTAAGTTTTAGCCTAACACGATTTAATTAGTAAACTTATTAGACCAAGCCAACTTAGGATTTTCTCTGTCTTTATGCATGCGTTTAGGATTCATATTCCCGCACTTAGTTTTATTTCCTTATATAAAACTACAATAAACCAATTTGGTTTTATGCTAGGACGGTCAACTATGGAAGCAATACACATTTTAAGAGATTGATGGAGAAGTATAGAGAAAAAAAGCGCGATCTACATATGGTTTTCATCGATCTTGAAAAAGCGTATGATAGTGTACCACGTAGACTGATATGGGACAGTCTGGATGCAAGAGGGGTTCCTATGAAGTATATAGACATAATTAGGGACATGTATGCTAGGACGAAAACAACCGTTCATACACCTGTAGGAAATATAGACTTCTTCCCGGTGGAGGTAGGCCTCCATCAAGGGTCCCTTTGAGCACATTTCTTTTTGCAGTTGCCCTAGACGAGTTGTCAAAGCCGATCCAAGAGACAGTCCTATAGTGTATGCTTTTTCCTGATGATATTGTATTAGTCGCAGAAAGAAAACATAGCCTGAGTATGAGACTAGAGGAGTGGCGAGGTGCTTTAGAGAGAAAGGCCTAAAGATTAGTCGTTCTAAGACTGAGTATCTGCACTGTGACTTCAGCGGTGCAGCCGACGATAAGAATAGCCAACTTACCATCGAGGGTCAGGTGGTCCCAAAGGTAAGTAAGTTCAAGTACCTATGATCATTTATACAGAAAGATGGGGACAGTAGAGAGTGACGTAGCACACCGAGTTCAAGCAGGTTGGTGTAGGTGGAGGGCGGCCTCAGGGGTGCTATGTGACAAGAATTTTCCAATTAAATTAAAGGAAAAATTTTATAGGGTGGCAGTGCGGCCGGCAATGTTATATGGAACAGACTGCTAGACCATCAAGAGGACGTAGTCATAGAAGATGGAAGTGGCAGAGATGAGAATGTTGAGATGGATGTGTGGACATACAAGGCTAGACAGGATAAGAAATAAGGTCTACAGAGAAAGGTTAGGGGTGGCTAGTGTAGCAGATAAGATAAGAGAGAGAAGACTGAGATGGCTTGGGCATGTTAAGAGGAGACAGGCAACGGCATTTGTCAGAGCAATTGAAAGCTTCACTATATAAGGGAATAAAAGTAAATGCAGTCCCAAACTGACGTGAGACGGGCAGATTAGGCATGACTTACTAGAGTTGCACCTCTCTGAGGACATGGTCCAGGATATGAGTTCATGGAGGCAGAAGATGAAGGTCAATGAGGGGTAGACAGGATATAGTGGCACCTTAAAGAATTAGATAGTATTTACACTGTAGGTTGACTTTGAACTTTTTTGTTTCGGTATTTGTTTTGCAACTATTTGTGCATATCCATTGTTATGACTATTTTAATATCGGAAGAATTTCGTTTATGTTTAATAAAATCTCTTCACTAGTACATATTCCTATTATTGTGCTATCTCTGCAGGTACATATAGAGCCAGGGGTCTCACTGGAAGCAAACTCTCTATCCATTGGGATTGAGGTATTGTTTGCCTGCCGCTCACTCTCACCAGACTCTAGCGACAGCTTTTGCTGTTGTTGGAATATACTGGGTATGATTGTTGTTGTTGTTGTTAGTTTTATTTCCTTATTGTGTGTTTTCTTAAGACTTGGGCACTTAATGCTACTTTCATTTGCTGCTTTATAGCTTAGTTTTACTGTTGTTATTTTGATGAGGTCCAATGAGTCAAAGATCATGAAGAGGATGTGCAGCAGGTTAGAGAGGAAGGAAGCACGTTTATGTTGTTCAATGATGATTTTCAAATTTCATTAACAAGAAATAGGGCATGTCTTGTTCAAGTTCATATGCTCAAGGAGTTTTGCGCATTTATGGTCTTGCATGACCTTGTTTTCGGTCTAATGGGACTGTAAATTTTGTTATCTTGTTTTTGGAGTCTTTCTAGATGTTTTTATAACATTTTCGTACGTTTAAAACCATGTAGGAGTCATTTTGGTACGTAGGAGTCACTTGAAAGGAATTTTCTTTTTAGAAAAAAAGGATTTTGACAGCATGACCAGCCGACAGTATTTGGACATATATCGGTCTACAGATATAGGATTGACATGATTCCAAATGGAATAAATAGCTATGATCCTTATCTACAAATATCAAAAAGAGCATGACATCCGATTCGGGTTCTAGAAATTCACGAAACATCATACAAAGCAAGAAAAGATTTCTGAATCCTAGTTTGATTAGGAGTCTTTTGTTTTCCTTTCTATCTTAGATTGTAACTATTTAAACGCCTTGTATGCACGAAATTTCGACAAGTTTTCCTCAATAAGAGATTGAAATTTTGGCCAATAGACTTCTCTACAAGTTTAACTTATGTCCTGGATCATTTGATCGAGGTTAAATTCCATATTAATGTCTTGAGCAACCGTTGTGGGAGAATCGAGACACATCCTGGGGTGAATTCATTCTTGAATCACAAACAAGCTACAAGGTTAGAGCATCTTGCTCGTTCTAAATCAAATAGCATAGGGCCAAAGGTAGAGAATTTCATTCTTTAAAACTGAAAAAGTTTACTTGAGGAGGAAAAATTAGAACAAAAGACAAGAGCATTTTCTGCATGCATCAATTTGGTATCAGAGCCACATACTTCCTTGTTCTAACTCTTATATTCCATTCCGTCGTATCATTCTTGTCAAACCACACCGTATTTACAAAACAAAGCATCCAAAACTCTATCCCCACATCACATCTGCATGAACCCTAAGATTTTGCCGCCTATTTTCTTGTTACAAAATAGTTCTCGTCATTTTCACCTAATGGCTGTGTGACAAACAGAAGACCCGGATGATCAGACGGATGTAGATAATAAGCAGATTTTGGATCATTGGTGACAATAGGGACTTCGGCCATGATATGTACGAAACAAAAATAGCCTGACGTGAAGAAAAGAAACTTTTAGGTGAAGAATGAAACAATCAACACCTAAAAGCAAACAAATGGAACAATCGACTGGAATGTCGATTACAAAATTTGATCGACTGTGGACACTAACAGACACGGTGATCAAAAGTGTGTTTGCTCTGATACCATGAAGAATCGTATATTTTGATTCACTGAATAATAACGTCGTACAACATACACGTATGTATAGCTGCTAACTCAACTAACTATCCTAAAATAAAGAGATAAAGATAAAGTATATCCTAGGTACAAGTCTATCTACAAATCTAATGTGATATTAACAAATATACAAACTTAATTATCTTAACCAAAATATCTCAATCAATATAGTCTTTATCCCAATACTCCCTCTCAAGTTGGTGCATGAATGTCGAGAACACCCAACTTGCGTAGAAAGAGATGAAACTTGTCAGGTCCAAGAGCCTTGGTGAAACCATCATGCAACTGAAGCGCGCTTGGAACCTTGCAGGGGCGAATAAGCCCACTGAGATAATGTTGACGAACAAAATGACAGTCGATTCAATATGCTTGGTGCGCTCATGAAAAACAGGATTAGCCACAATATGTAAGGCTGCTTGATTATCACAATGTAGATTAACGGGTTCATTAAGAGAAATACCGAGATCACGTAAAATTTGGCACAGCCAGACAATCTCACTAGCAGCATAGGCCATGGCACGATACTCTGCTTCTGCCGAAGAAAAAAGAAACAACAGGTTGCTTCTTGAAATGCCAAGAAATTAAGGCAGAACCAAGATAAACCATGTAGCTAGTGGTGGAGCGACGTGTGAGAGAACACCCTGCCCAGTCAGCATTACAATAGGTTTGAAGACATAAAGATGACGCAGCAGTAAAGAATAGGCCTTGACCTGGGGCACGTTTAAGATAGCGTAACAAATAGAATACAGCATCCAAGTGACACTTACTTGGGTTATGCATATACTGACTTAGAGTATTAACAGCAAAACAGATATCCGGGCGTGTAACAGTGAGATAAAGCAAACGACCAAAAAATACGACGATAAAAAGCAGGATCATCCAAGAGGGGATCCGTTTCAGAAAACGCACCCTTTTGATCCATAGGTTTACTAGTAGGACGGCTGCCAAGAAGACCACATTCCATGAGAATATCAAGAACATACTTACGTTGATTTAAAACCATGCCAGCGGACGAACACGCCACTTCAATGCCAAGAAAATACTTAAGAGGACCAAGATTCTTGATCTTAAATTTGTGATCAAGATAAGCTTTTAAGGCTGATATGCGATTAAGATCGTTGCCAGCAACAACGACATCATCAACGTAAATCAAAACAACGACAATCGAAGAGGAGTCAGACAAAAGAAATAAGGAAGGATCAGCATTGGACTGAACATAGCCCAGGGCAATGAGAGAGGTAGTGAATTTAGCATACCAATTACGAGACGCTTGACGCAAGCCATATAAAGATTTACGCAACTTAAAAACAAGATTCTCCCCCTGACGATAAAAACCGGGAGGGATGCGCATATAAACATCCTCATCGAGATCACCATGCAAAAAAGCGTTATTCACATCCAACTGATGAACATGCCAATGACGTACCATGGCGACCGCCAACAAACACCGAACAGTGATGAGTTTAGCCACGGGCGCAAATGTTTCATGAAAATCCACACCCTCAACTTGAGTATACCCACACGCAACGAGACAAGCCTTATAACGTTCAACAGTGCCATCAGGATTGTATTTTATTTTGTAGACCCATTTGGAATCAATAGTACGTTTGCCGGGGGGCAAAGGAACAACCGCCCAAGTATGATTGGCCTCAAGAGCAGCAATCTCACGTTGCATAGCGTCACGCCAATGAGCATGTTTGACTGCCTGCTTAAAAGAAACCAGCTCATCGCCAGTAGTGATGGCCGCCACGAAACCATAATAAGGAGAAGATAAGCGAGCATATGAAAGAAAACCGGATAAAGGAAATACCGTGGAGTTCGCTTTAGGAGAGGGCGACGCAGCAGATGGCATAAGAGAAGGAGGCAACGCAACATCAAAAGCTGTAAGACGACACGATAACTGACGAGACCGCATGCTACGCGTAAGAGGTAACGAAGCAGACAAGTGAGGGGAATTAGCAGGTGCCAGCAGCAAGAAAGATGCCGCTGGCTGAGCATCAATCGAAGGGGATGGCTGGGCCTGTCCAGCCGCTGAAATATCAGCGTGGGAAGGGCTGCCTGCCCAGCCGCTGAAGCATCAGGTGTAGGCATGGCAGGCTGCGAATCCGCCCAGCAAGATGGTGCAGGCGAAAGAAAATCTGGGGCGGGTGAGTCAAGAAACCGAGCAGGCAGAGAAAACGGAAAAATATGTTCATGAAAAATAACATCACGACTAACATAAATCTTGCGTTTAGATAAATCAAAAATCTTGTATCCCTTTTGTGAATGTGGATAACCAAGAAAAACACCAGGCGCAGAACGCGGAGCAAACTTATCATGCATGCCATGATAAGTGTAACCATAACACAAACAACCAAAAACAAGAAGATGTGTATAAGAAGGTAAACGACCCATCAAGAGTTCATAAGGAGTTTTATTTTTGAGAATAGCAGCAGGCATGTGATTAACAAGATACACAGCAGTAAGAATACATTCCTCCCAAAAAGTGATAGGCAGACTAGCATGAAAACAAAGGGCCCGAGCAACCTCTAAAAGATGTCTATGCTTACGTTCAACAACACCGTTTTGTTGTGGAGTATGAACGCAAGAAGTCTGTGCATCAATCCCGTGTTCAGCATAATAACCTAGAAGGGTAGTGCTGGTGAATTCTAACACATTGTCACTACGAACTCGTTTAACGGACCGCCCAAATTGAGTAGACACCCAACGCAAGAAATGCAACAAAAAACGACTAGTTTCAGACTTAGTTTGCATCAAATATACTCAAGTACTGCGACTATAATTATCAACAATGGTTAGAAAATAATGTACACCAGATAAACTAGGTGTTTTATAAGGCCTTCAAATGTCACAATGAATAAGGTCAAATGCTTGAAAATTCAAGAACTTTGCGTATAATTATCACAATTGAGTCATTCAAAAAGAATTTTGATCCTTGTATTGTCTACTCTTGAACTGCACATATCGATATGGAAAATGATATGGGAACAACATGTTCTTGCCTGAAAACTAAAACTGCCCTAAAAGCACCAAAATTTCAAATTTGACCAAAACTGCCCTTGACATATTTGGAACATTTTCGTGCATATTAGACCATTAGTATTGCATTTCTTGATTACCTTTTTGACCAGGTTTGGCTAAGGATTGCCCGAAGCAACCCCTTAACGATTGTTTGGTTCAGCCATACTACATCCTATTTGGTTTCTTGTACTCTTTGATTCTTAGTTGCCCTTGTCTTGCTCGAGCCTTATTTTACTTGTACTCATTGCTGTCTTATTTGAAGAAGAGAATTGTTGGTGTACCCTCCTACTTGAGAAAAAGTGCACAAGCTGGATTGAAGACCACAATTTTGTTGGCTCGACTTGATTTGGTCAAGATCCCGAGAAAGAAACACAAGAAAATAGCGGTAAAAAGGTTGTGTTTTGAGAAAAGAAGAGGAGAGGTAAAAGCCAATTTGAGTGAACCTATACACGAGCGAAGAAAGACGCAAAAGTCTGTTGAAGAAAGACGCAAAAGTCTGTTTTGTTCATATTAATATAATGAAATCTCTTTTGTCTTTGTGTTAATTTTCATTTTATTTTTTGTGTTTTCTTTCAGGAATTAATTATTCCACATGGATGATAAGGCAATTAAATACCATTTGGAGATTGAAGTGCTTCCAACATGATTTTGATGAGCTATAAGAGCGTATGCATCATTTTGGTCTTTCTCAAGACTTATGGGTAAGTCATTGGCGTAACAAAGTGCCAATGTATCAACCTTTTCCTCAAGAATGTCTAATTGTAGAAGAATATTATCATGAGTCGTTATATATACTCTATAATGATTGTGTTGAGGAACATTGCAAATTAACAACGATAAGTTTCTTGTTGGTTTAAATAAGAAAACTGCTGAACAAACGCGTAAAAATAAGAATTATGAATCTTGATCACATATTTTATCTTGCAAATACGTATAAAAAGAAGTTAGCACGTGATAAAAATAAAGATTTAAAGGAATTTCGACTTGAATTTGAAGAACTTGAGAAACAAATACTTGTTTTGAATTCTTACTTGAATGATGCTACACTTTTGCATGCTAAAAATGAAATTCGTAATGATTCATATGTTCATGCAAACGAAATGCATGTTGTTGCCTTAGTTTGCATGATATTACTAGTGATACTTCTATGCCTAGTCATGATGATCTGAATGACATTAGAGTGCATAAGGTTGAAAATGATTTGCATGATGTTGCCCTAGAATTGCATGACAACATGGAAAGTGAATTGCATGAAAGCGTTGTAGATGAAGTGCATGATATCAACACCGAATTGTATGATAATGTGATCAACACTGAATTGCATGATCATTTGTCCGAAACTAAATGTGAAAATGCAAATGAATCTATGGATGTTAGTGTAGATGAATTGCATGAGAATAACGTTGAGAATGAAGCTGAAATTGGGCATGGAAATGTGTTTAAGACCATATGTGAGCATGAAGAAGAAGAATCTGAATTCGTGAGACAAGATAAAAAGCAAAAGAATGATACAAACGTGTTTAAAATTTTATTACCTAATTCTTTGTCATCTTTGTTTGCATATGATTTTCTATTATTTCATGTTAAAAAGGTTTAAATGAAGGAGTCAATCAACAATGACACACTATCCATGATTGTGCCTATCAGAACATACACCTTTGTTATATGTGTTATTGTTGAAGGTTATGAAAATCCAATAAGCATTTTTTTATTTTAAAATCGTGATTTACGTACATGTATGTCTAAGCATTCCCATTTATAAGTTTGTTTGAGTTATCTATGTGCTTGATCTCTATTTGCATACATAAAATTTTTTGTCATTGAGTAATGATTAATATGCATGCTGGTTTTCAAAGTTTCATACATTTTGATCATGTTTTCAAAGGAAAATTCCAATTGTTTTGAATGAGAATAAATTGGTGAGCATTTGCCCAACATGGAAAAAATGATTTAAGAATGTTGAAATTCGGCAACATAAGTGTTCTCTGTCACTTAATGTGTTGCTATATCATGTGCAAAATAACATTTTAGTGAAGGTCATGATGCATCCTAAGCATGTTAAAAGGAGACATGATTTAGACGTGCTAAATTTTGGCCCCATGAAATGTCTATTGTCATTTAATGTATTTGGCCTCATGTTTTTATTATCACATATTGTGTTGTCATATTTTGTGCAAAGTAAGATTGTGGTGTAGGTTTTAATGCATCCAAAACATGTTAGAAAGCAACAAAACAAGCTTACGGGCATCATGGAGCTAAAGGGAAGTATATTCGTTGGATTTGAGTTTCTTTCGACCTTACCTTACATGTTTTCTGTCATACTAGTATCTGATTTGGGTGGGGTTGGAAGCAAAATGGACACGATAGTCCATAAACGTTTAATCTTTTCTTGTTATGTTCTGAGATATTTGTGGCTCAGTTCCCTTTCCCTGGTGCAGATTTTAGATTCAAGGACGAATTCTTTGAGCGGGGAGGGAATAATGAGGTCCAAGGAGTTAAAGATCACGCAGAGAATGTGCAGCGGTTTGGAGAGGGAGGAAGCATGTCCATAGTGTTCAAATGATGATTTCAAAGTCTGTTAACAAGAAATAGAGCATGACTTGGTCACGTTCATGCGCTCGAGAAGTTTCACGCGTTTATGGTCTTGCATGGCCTTTTTTCGGCCTAATAGGCTTGTAAATCATGTTATTCTATTTTTGGACTCTTTCTAGATTTTTTTTAAAAAGTTTTGGTATGTTTAAAACCGTGTAGGAATCGTTTTTTATGTAAGAGTCATTTGGAAAGAACTTTCCATTTAGAAGAAATTAGGGTTTTGACTGCATGATTAGCCGACAACATTTGGAGCACATCTCAGTCTACAGACATTAGATTGAGATGATTCCAAATGGATTGAAAAGCTAAGATCCTTATCTACAAAATTCAAGGACCCGATATCAGATTAGGCTTTTAAAAAGTCAAGAAACCGCGTAAAAAGTCAAAGAAGATTTCATAACCCTAGTTTGACTAGGAATCTTTTATTTTCTTTTCTAACTTAGGTTGTGCCTATTTAAAGGCCTTGGGTTTTCCTCAATAAAAGATTGAAATTTGGGACAAGATCCTTCTTTACAAGTTTAACTTATGTTCTTGATTATTTGATCGAGGTTAAATTCTGTATCAGCGTCTTTAGCAAATGTTGTGGGAGAATCGAATCTTTCAAACTTGAAAACACATCCCAAGGGTGAGAATTCGTTCTTGGATCATGAACAAGCTGAAAAGTTGGAGGTTCTTACTCATTCCAAATCAAATAGCACATGGCAAAGAGAATTTGTTCTTGAAAACCGAACAAGGTTACTTGAAGAGAAATAATTAAAATAAAGAAAGATCGTTTCTTGCATGTCAAACACGCATTTATTCGTGCTTTCTCATTAGATGATAATAATTCTTCAAACAAATTAGGTTTTGTGTTTACTTGCTCATACACAAACTAAGCTTATGTTAGTTTGACGTAGGGGTGAGCAAAAAAACTGGAAACCGTAAAACCGGACCAAAACCGGACCGAAAATATGGATTTCAAACCGAACTGGAACCGTTTAAGTTTCACGGTTCGGTTCTAGAACCGTTTTTCTGCTTCACGGTTCCAATTCGGTTCTTAATTTTTCCAAACCGTTAGAACCGGAACCGAAACGTATAAATAATAATATTTTACTTTTTTTAATATAAATAACAAATAATATTTTTTTTAAAAATAAAGAGGAAAACTTGCACCATTGACTCATTGCATTGCATGAAATGAAAACTGACTCATATGGTTAAAAATTTTTATATTAGGCAGTTCTAAATCTGCATTTTATTGTTGCATCTAATTTTCTCGAGTATCAAATATGTTAAGATTTCCTTCCTATTTCTTGTATGTCTGCATCCGAGATAATTTTAAATTCAAGGATGCAAAATCCAACTAACTTTTTGATGATGGAATTGAATGGAAATCATGTATCTCTAACTTTTTGATGATGACGTGGAACAATGTTTCACTTTGTTTCTTGATATCATTAGTATTACTTGACAAATTTACAAAAAAAATAGTATGACTTGACAGGATATGGACTGGGCATTTAGCCATTCAAGCAACATTCATTTTTGCTTATTAGTTATTACTTCTGATGTGTTGTTTGCTGCATTCATTTTTTGTTTTGTTCTGTTGACTGTTGCCAAATGACAAGGATGAGTTATTGATGGAGTTGGTTTCCATTTTTTCAAAAAAAAAATACTTTCTGTCTTTCGCGGTTCCGCGGTTCTGAACCGGAACCGAACCGTTTTAAACGGTTTCACGGTTCTACGGTTCCGCAGTTTCGCGGTTCCAGTTCGGTTCTAAAAATAACATGATAAACGGTTCCCGGTTCTAACGGTTCTGGAACCGTCAGAACCGGAACCGGACCGTTGCTCACCCCTAGTTTGACGAGTTCGTTGGGTTAATTCGCGACCTGTACAGAGAGTGCAATTTCTCTATGAGATGGATTCCTACTTGTCCTATCTGTTTAGTAGTTAGGTTAATTAAGGCATTATTTTTGGCGTTGCTGACGACACGCATCATTTACCTATGTCAAACTTATTTTTAACATGTTACTAGGTTTTGTTGTTGGAGCCAAAGGTGAAATCTCTCACCCTGGGGTCTCCATTGTCTCGGTACCAAGGAGCATATGTAGAGGATGTAAATTAGGAGCCCAGCGGCTTTCTAGGTTGAGTGAAATTTTACGCATTTACCCAAGGTGTCCTCCAAAAATAAGGCCTTCGGCCTAGCAGCAGAGGAACAGCCACATGCTTCCTTAGAATCAAACTCTTGACCTCTTGAAGCAAATCTAAACTCAACTATCAACTGGACTATGCCATCTGGCCACGAGGTTTTGTTGTTACTCATGTATCATGGGGTTTTTCCGTTGCCCACTGGTAATGGTGTTTTGTGTTACCCATATGTCATAGAATTTTTTTAGTCACCTGTACGTCATGAGGTTTCGTGGTTACCTATGATCTACATTGACCTATGTCATGTCAATAATTTTTTCGTTACATTTGACATGGTTTCATATATTACATGAGGCTTTTCAGTTGCACATGTCATATGCATTATAGTCTATCGTTTACCATCTGTCTTAACATCTTAAACTTGATAATTGTATAAGACCCATGATTTCTAAGAGGTAATAGTCACATTTTATCTTCACTTAGCTTACGGAAATGCAGAGGTCTCGGTGGGAGCGAACTCTCTATCTTTTGGGATGGACGTATTGTTTGTCTGTCTCTCACCCTCCTCGGACTCTAGCAATAGTTTTTGCTGTTGTTATAATATACTGGGTATGTGTTGTTGTTGTTTAGCCTACGGAAATCCTTAAACATCTCCATTACGATGAGAGTTTCTCAATGAGTTTCAAAATGGCATACGAGACATAAAGGAAACATTAAGCATGACAAACTAAAGCATAGATAAACGTTATGGACTGTTAACAAACTTTTGACCCTTAAATATACCGACTTTAGACTTGGTATAAACGCAAGCATAAATAAAAATGATGTTTAAGGATTTCTGTAACACAATAAAATTTCACATCACGTTTAAAAGTCAATTAAGACAATATTTTTAAGACTAAGAGAATATTCTCTTCTTCCCATATTAGAAGACATTTTTTGGAACTCCAATATATTAAAAAAACATCGTATAATGTGTTGTCTAATCATTAAAACGATCTTGTAGTTCTACCTTAACCTTTTCTATGTTGGTTAGCTTTTAATGTGTTGTCTTTCTTTACTATTAATGTTGGCAATTTTGGAAGATTACATAATCTTTAAAGATTGTAATAAAAAGTGGTTATCTTTTCGGGACATCCCAAAAGAGAAAAAGTGTCTTCCATTTTGGAACAGATTTAGTATTATTTATGAGATGTGAAAAATGTTTTTTTAGAATGGATGAAAATACAAATACTCCCTCACTTACAAAAATTTCCTCATAGTTTGATTTAAATATAATTTAATAAATCAATTTTTTTGATAACTATTACCATTTTACCCTTAGTAGTTAATTGATGTAAACTAAAGAATTCATGTACATGCTAATTGAAAGGATGATATGAAAATTTTGACTACTAAGATCTTCTTATTTTTAGAGATTGAACAATATTTTTAAGATAAACTAATATAGAAACTATGACAATATTTTTTAGACGGAAGAAGTATATGCATATATATGAGTTGGACATATAGTATAACAACAACAATATTACCCCATTGTCTTGGAGTCTTCCACCTATGGCAGGATACGGGGGGTCGAATGTACGCAACTATACACATGTGTTAGAAACATACAGAGTTTGTTTCTCAATGACCCATAATGATGCGTCAAACTGTGTCGATCAAATTCTACTTCACAATATAAGAAGTGTAACCAATTTAGTGAGTCATTTTGTTTTATTCTATTATATTTCAAAGTCTTTGAGTATGTTAGAAATGGAAACAGAAAATGAAATATGATAAAAGTGAAAATTACTTTGTGCAACGCACGCATAAAAGAATCTTTATGATGTCTTGGTCCCTCCAATCAGAGCTAATATTCTGACCACTTTCCTTATATAGCAAATTCATTCCCTCTCTCCTCTGCCTAAATCTCCGTTTGCAGTGTTTCACGGAAATTTAGAAACGTTCTTGTTTTGCGGGCAATTGTCTGGTTCTGTAAACAATCATTGGAGTCTGTGTTTCTTAAATTTCTCCGCGGACAAAAATTTCTTTTGTCGTTTTTCCTTTTTGCCCTTTTTCGAAAAGACAAAGATTGTCATCCTTTTGTTTTTTTGGCTTTTGTCATTCTTCCTCTGTGTTTCACACTTGGCTCTATGGGCTTCCTCTGCTGCTGTTTAAAGCGGTACATTCTTTTCTTGATTCTTTGATTCCAGTTTCTGGATTTTTCTCAAGGCCCTTTATCGATTTCGTTTGAGCCTGCAAATTTGACTATTTTGCTGTGACGGTTACCTGGTCTCCCCATAGGCCAGTTTTTTAAGTCTCTTTTTATTACCAGAAAGCAAAAAGTCCGAGAATCCATGACTGAGCTCATACATACAGAGAGAAATCTCAATTATGGTTGTTGATTTCCACTGGTGCTGCACTTCGGGTTTTGTGGGGTTTTGGGATAGATAGGTGTTTGGGGATTTTGTGGGGTTTTGGTATAGATAGGTGTTTAGGGATTTTATGGGTTGGGGAATTTGGCTAAAAAGCAGTATCGAATGCTGAAGAAAAAGAAAAATTAAGGTTTCTTATTCGGAAGAATATGGCATTAGGTGTTCAAGTGGACTGAATTTGAATTGTGGATTCCGTTAGGACTCTAGCATTTGTAAGCACCAATATGAGCGTCTATTCAACTTTATACCATCTCCGTGGTGTTACTTTTTTAAGCTAACTAGCTTGTTTCCCTTCTTGTTCAAAGGGGTACTTGGTGGTAGTTCTTGGGTATTCACAGTGGTCAGAGATGGAGGGTGATATGAGGGCTGTCGATTTTGAGGATAACGATGAGTCCTTTGATGGATATGCTGGATATTGGAGCAGTCCAACTGCTATTGATCCTATCTTTGGCCCCTATGTCCTTTCAACTAACTTTGATGGAGTGAACTATGGAGTACAGAATACAGAGAGTGCTGCTGTGTCAGATGACAAGGTCGTAGAAAGTTCCTTTGATTTGCATGTCATGCAGGGGTTGGAGGCCCAGTTTATTACACATGTAAATTCTGGTCAAAACATTTATCAGGGGGATAGAAGTAAGATGTCTGTTCAGCATAATGGTGCTGTGATTGCTGAGGAATCGATTATTCCATGGCCATCTTCTCCTACACTTTCTGATAAAATGCATAAAGCTTTGTCACTGTTTAGAGAATCAGCTGGTGGAGGGATTCTTGCCCAAGTCTGGGTTCCGATAATGGATGGGTACAGATACATTTTGAGCACCTGCGAGCAGCCTTATGTACATGATGATGTCCTCACAGGCTATCGCGAGGTGTCTGCGTCATTCACATTTGCTGCAGAAGTAAAACCAGGCTTGTTTTTGGGGGTTCCTGGCCGTGTATACTCATCAAGAATTCCAGAGTGGACTTCAAATGTTATGTACTATAATAAGGCAGAGTATTTACGTGTGCATCATGCACGTGACCACGACGTTCGCGGATCAATTGCTTTGCCAGTTTTTGACTCTGATTCCCTTGAGTTGTCATGCTGCGCAGTGCTGGAAGTTGTCACAATAAGAGAGCAACACAATGTAGATTGTGAAATTCAGAAATTGCATTGTGCTCTTCAGGTAACTTTTCTAAGTCCACAGTTCTTCACTTCTCTTTGGTGGGCACTTCATGGTTTTTTAGGAGTAAAATGAATGATTAAGCTTTTGCATGTTCTTATTGGTGCCTTTCCCCCCTTCACTCCTCTTCAGACTTCATATAATGGTTTTTAGTTTGTCCTTCTTTTTAATTGCAAAGGCATCCTCATTTTTTTCTGGTGTATCAGTGCAAGAATTTGTGGGAAGTTGTTCATGGAAGAAGAGTGACAAGGTTTGAACTACAGAATCCACAGCTGATTTTTTAGTTGAAACATCAATAAGAGACACAAGTTACGTAGCCCTGTAACGTAGAACTTCTAGATGGAACCCTTGGTTTTTCTCTTCTTATAATTAAATTTCAGTACAACAAAAACAAAAACACATATCCAGTATATCCCAACAACAGCAAAAGCTATCGCTAAGGTCTGGTGAGGGTGAGAGGCAGACAAACAATACCTCCATCCCAAAAGATAGAGAGTTCGCTTCCAAATTATGTATCCTACTAATTTTTCTTAGAAAAATATCCTATCTTATTTTCCTTATAAATATCTTGTCTAATTAAATAACCTAAAATAATTAAATAAAAGGAATTAAATATTTTTCCTCCTCTTCAAAAGGATTTGTCCTGGAATCTAAATCTTGTCAGGCGTCTTGGACTTCAATAATATTAACCCAATGAGGGCATTCAAAGTCGTCCAAAGGCTCGGTCCATTTCGCTTTGAATTCTGCTAAAATCAATCCAATAGAGACTTGAACGTCCCTAGCTCTCGCGCGAGTTAGTGGAACTCTGTCATGGTAAACTTGTGCTTCGTATCCATCATCGAAAACATGCGTCTTCTCAGTCACATTGGTTGGATGTGATTCAACTCTATTAGGATCACAAACAATACTCTTCGAATCTGCATGAGAAGGGGAAAGATCAGTAATGTTAAGTATCTGAAACATTATACTTACCTGAAGAAAGATCTAGAACATATGCATTGTCATTGATCCTTGCTAGCACTTTGAACGGTCCATCTCCTCGCGGATACAATTTGGACTCTCTTTCATCAGGAAATCGTTCCTTCCGCAAGTGAAGCCATACCAAATCACCGGGTTGGAACACCACACTTTTCCTTCCTTTGTTAGCTTGTTTCTTATACTTCTTGGTAGCATGCTCAATTTGATTTCTTTCCTTCTCATGAAGTTTCTTAAAAAGTTATGTCTTAGGCTTACCATCAAGACTAGAACGCTCATTAATAGGCAATGGAACAAGATCTAGACGAGTCAAAGGATTAAAGCCATAAACAACTTCAAACGGAGAATAGGAAGTAGCACTATGTACACTTTTATTATCTGCAAATTCGATGAATGGCAGACAATCCTTCTAACTTTTTAAGTTCCTTTAAATTATCGCACGAAGAAGCTGAGAAGGCGTTCTATTTACCACCTCAGTTTGCCCATCAGTTTGATGATGACTCATAGTAGAGAAGAGCAACTTAGTTCCCAATTTATTCCATAGAACACGCCAAAATTGACTATGAAACTTGGTGTCCCTATCTCTCACGATAATCTTAAGCATGCCAATCAATCTCATGACTTCTTTAAAAAACAATTCAGTAACATGAGAGGCATCATCTGCCTTTCTACCTATAATGAAGTATGCCATTTTAGAAAAACGATCAACAACAACACGCTATCATGCCCACGTTTTGACTTAGGTAGTTCAAGTACAAAATCCATAGAAATATTAGTCCACGGACAACAAGGTAGTGGCAATGAAGTATACGTACCATGAGGCATAGATTTCGATTTAGCTTATTTACAAATGAGGCAATTAGCACAAAGCCTTTCTACATCTACACGCATCTTACGCCAAAAGAAATGTTCTTTCAATACTTTCAATGTTTTATGTGCTCCAAAATGACCCATTAAACCACCACCATGAGCTTTTTCTTTTACAAGCAATTCACGTATAGAACAAATAGGTATGCACACAGGATCACGAAACAGGTAATCTTCATTTCTGTAGAACTTATCACAGGATAACTCTTCACATGCCAAATAAATAGAATTAAAGTCATGATCATTAGCGTACATCACCTTAATATACTCAAAACCAAGCAATTGAGAAGACAAAGTAGTGATCAAAGTGTATCTTCTAGACAGAGCATCAACAACTACATTATCTTTCCCACGCTTATATTTAATCACATAAGAAAATGTTTCAATGAACTCAACCCATTTAGCATGTTGCATGTTCAACTTACCTTGACCTTTCAAATATTTGATGAACTCGTGATCAGTATGAATGACAAACTCCTTAGGCTACAAATAGTGTTTCCACGTTTGCAAAGCTCGAACTAATGCATACAGTTCTTTATCATACGTAGAATAGTTCAATTGAGCACCTTTGAGTTTCTCACTAAAATAAGTTAGAGGACGTCCCCCTTGAATTAAAACAACTCCTACACCTTCCCCGATGCATCACGTTCGATTTTAAAAGTCTCTTGAAAATTAGACAATTTTAGAATAAATGTATTAGTTAACTTTTCTTTTAAAGATCAAAGGTATGTTGTTGTTTTTCTCTCCGTTAAAAACCAACTTCTTTTTTCACAATTTTGTTCAGGTGCAGCAATGATACCGAAATTTTTTCCAAATCGTCTATAAAAACTAGCCAAACCATGGAAATTACGAACCTCAAAAATTGTTTTAAGTACCAACACAATCTAAAATAGACTTCACTTTTTCTTGATCCATTTCAATACCATGTTCACTCACTATATAACCTAAGAAGACAATTTGTTTCATGCAAAAGGTACACTTCTTAAAGTTAGCATACAAAGTTAAAACAGCATGCAACTGAATAATATGCTCATCAAAACTTTTGCTATAAATCAAGATGTATTAAAGTAGACCACCACAAATTTTTCAATGAATTCACTCAAGACATGGTGCATTAATCTCATGAAAGTGCTGAGTGCATTAGTTAATCCAAAAAAGGCATTACTAACCACTCATACAATTCAAACTTAGTCTTAAACGCAGTTTTCTATTCATCATATTTCTTAATACGAATCTGGTGGTATCCACTTCTAAGATCAATTTGAGTAAAGTATTTTGCCCTATGCAACTCATCAAGTATGTCATCAAATCTAGGAATAGAGTATTGATACTTTACCGTAATCTTATTGATTGCTCTGCAGTCCGTGCACATACGCCATGAACCATCCTTTTTTAGCACTACCATAACGGGAACCGCACAAGGACTCGTGCTTTCTTGAACCCGCCCCTTAGCAAGCAAATCCTCCATTTGACGTTAAATTTCTTTAGTCTCCTCAAGGTTTGTTTTATGGGCTGGCCAATTAGGGAGTTTTGCTCTAGGGATGAAGTCAATTTGATGCTCAATACCTCGAATGGGAGGCAATCCACTCGGCTCTTCCTCTGGAAACACTCCTGCAAATTCCTAGGCAAAGAAGATGGTAATTGTTCAAGATTCACTAACAATTCTTTATGCAAAAACAATTTCATAGGCAAAGAAGATGGTAAGTATTCAAGATTCAACAACAATTCTTTATGCAGAAAGATGAACACATATTTTTCATTGAACAAAGCTTGTATAACCTCAGAACTTCTTGCAAGGAATGTTTGCTTTTTTATACATTCTTTCTTTTTCGGCTCATGTGGCACAATTCTTTTACCAATTTCAGCATCTTTAGTCTCGATTTTTGGTTTACTTGAAGACTTAATTTTATTCAAAAACTCCTTTTCAACCTCTAGCTCTTTCTTATCTTCCCTAAGTTTTGTCATTTTTTTAATATTTAGGACTTTTTCGAGTGGAAAAGCTCTTAATTTAATGGTTTTGTCTTGAAATTTGACCACGAAACGATTCAGGAAACCATCATGCATGACTCTTCTATCAAATTTTCGTGGACACCCTAGAAGGATATGACAAGCATGCTTAAGAATGACATCACACAAAATTTGATCATGACATCAAAACTTGTTTAGTCACATAGACTTCACCACAATGATTCAACCATTGTAACTTATAAGAATGGGGGTGATCAACCATAGGGAATGAAAGTTTCTTTACTAAATAGGTACTAGCAACATTAGTACAACTACCACCATCAATGATCATGGTGCACATCTTGTCATTTATCTTGCAATGAATGTGGAAAATGTTTTCTCTTTGCTTTTCATTTTCATCAGCTTTAGCTTGAGTGTTGAGAGCATGTTTAGTAACAAAGGAATACTGATTTTGTTCCTCATTATCTTACACAGTAGTTAACATTTTCATCTTCTTCATCATGCAAGTTATCAAATTCATTTCCAGACTCGTTCTCAGTTTCACTTTTAGATACATATCCTCCCTCGCCATCTAGATACATGGCACGTTTATTAGGACATTGAGATGATATATAATCTCTTCGTTGACATTTAAAACAAATGACATCTCTTGAATTGGAAGAAATAGTGTTACTAGACGTACCTTTGGAGGATGCTTTTTCTTCCATCTTACCTTATCCAGTGCTGGTTGGGTCGACCGAGAGGAGGCTCCTTGAGGCCTTCCAAAGCTCATTTGATTTGTATTCTTTTCAAAGCGATTTGTTAAATTTTGGTTGAATCTGCTAGGCCGCATGTTTTTCCTCTATATTGGACGCTCGATCTTTTCCGATATGTGCTCCATGGACTCCAAATCATCATAAGGTTGGAGCTCGAGTTTATTTGCTATTTTCCTGTTCAAACCATTCAAAAATCAAGACATAGTAGACTCGGGATCTTCTTGAAAATTACCCCTTATCATGGTTTTTTCCAACTCTTTAAGGTACTGATTAACAGATTTGTTTCCTTGAGTTGAAACAATGATGTATTATAATGAGATGAAATGATTCGTCTACGCATAGCGCGTTTCATTTCTTCCCATGTATTTATTCTTCCCTCCCCGTCCGAATTCTAACATTTTGGGTTTGATCCCACTTTACCAAAGCATAATCAACAAATCCAATAGCAACAAAATGTACATTATTTCTTTTGGAAAAGGAACGGCATGATTAGATAATATCTAATTTTTGTTGCCACTCCAAATAAGCTTCTGGATCACTCTTACAATGAAATGGAGGGATTATAAACTTTAGCTTGCCAAACTAAGGCTCGTCGTCATGTTGGATTTGTCTGCGGTTTTGACGTGGGTGGTATGTCATTTCTTGCTCAAATTCATCTTCGTTTTGTCGTCCCCCGCCTCTTCAATGGGTTCTCTCCTTATTAGAAGTATTCTGAGGGCTCCTCGGGTTGTGTACCTTGGGTACTACTAATTCTTTGCTCAAAATGGATAGCACATTCAGGGACGGACATTTGAGAATCACGAAAATGCTCCAAGTCTTCTAGTCAGGCTTGGAACATGTCAAGGCGGCATGCGATCATTGCCACCATTTCCGCAACTTGTTCCAATGTAATGCCTTCGGTTGTGGTGCTTCTCGTTTGGTCGTCCATCCTGAAACGAAACACGAAGCAGAGAGAGATAAAACTGACACAAAGACAAACGAAAGGGTTACGTTAGTAAAAATCAAAAAATTATATTTTTTGTCTTTCCATACTCGTGTATGAATTCTCTCAAAATCGGCTTTTATCTCCCTCAAAATCGGGTTTCCACTCTCGTGTTTATATCATTTGAACTAATCAAGGCCAAGCAAGATATGAATCTGATTTTCCCAAGGCTGTTCAAATGTCTTCTTCTCCTCTTTTCTTGAAGAGTCTCAATCGGCAAAAAGGTCAGACACAGGAGGCACAAATATATATGTAGGAATGGAATCTAGAAAACAAGAAATCAATAGTATGTCGTCTGGTTGAATTCAACACTAAGGGGTTGTCTTGACAACTCTTTGTTTGAATGGCCTAGTGTTAAGCTAACTATCACTAAAATATACCCAAGAAATAAGTGCAGGAATGTTTTAGGGTGAGTATGATGCGTGCAACTCGTGGGCTCCAACAATTACACCTTCCAAACGTCATTCACAAAGAGTTAGGCACAAGGAAGAAGACTTCCCCTTGCTTCCTTAGTGATAAAAACGTGTGGCTTAATTGAGCAAGACCAACACTTCAAGATGGTCGTTGATCAGGCAAACCAATATGACCCTCCTGGACGGCACCTTTTAGCAATGGCAACACCTTCAAAATGCTCAACTTTGAAGGATCTTAACTTAGGTTTTTAATGCAAAAAACCAAGAAAACAAAGTCTCACACAAAGTGAAGAAAATATCAAGAATTGTTATTCATCCAAAGTTGTTTGTTACAATCGGCCAAAGGGGTCTATTTATAGGCCTTATGTCTTCATCCTAGTAGCCTTCAAATGACCAGAAGTTATTTCAAAATAAGCTAGCTAATAATGTTTGAAAATTGAAAATTATTTGAATTCAAAACTAAAACAAATTCTAGCTAAAATTTGAAATGCTTGCAAGATCCTATTCTCTCCATAGTCAACCGTGTATGAGGGTCCAATAATGCCTTGGAGGAGCTGATTTGATGAGTAGGATGAGGCCTGAAGTTGAATTCAAAAGTTGGTTGAATTTGAATTCAAGTTGGTTTTGAATTTGAGCTTGCTTTGAACTTGGCTCTTGCATAACCTTTCCCACCATTCCAGCCGTGTATTGAAGATGAATGGAGATTAGAAAATCTGATTTGATGTTGATAAGCTGGCTGGAATTGAATTCAAATGATGGTTGAAGTTTGAATTCAAATTGAGTTTGAATTTGAATTCAAACTTGGATTCAATTTGAAGTGGAAACTATCTCCTTCTTTCTCTTCAAAATGGCGTGTGGATGGCTGGTTAATTTGGCTGAATTTATCTTGAATTTGAAGCCTCAATTTAGTTGAAACTTGAATTCAAATCAAGGTTGAATTTAAATTCAAGTTTGGCTTTGAATTTAAATTCAATTTGATCATTATCCTTTTACTTCAAGCATGGCCGGCCCCTTGTGGATAAATGGAGATGATTTTTTATTTCAATTTGATCAAGAGATTCTATCTTGGACACCTTTGAGTTTGTCTTGGTGGAGACAAACATTCTCTTCAAGACAACATTCTTTTGGTCTCCTTTTTTGTAACACACGGCTATCTTCCTCATTTTGGACCTTCATTTTATTTGGATCTTCCACGTACCTAATTTTCCTACAAAGCAAACACATAAAACAAAGATCACAAGAAAACAAGATAAACTTCAAGATAAAGAAGGCACACACACGTTTAGACACACTCAAGGTGAAGGTTCAATGAAATGAACCCAAGGAATCTTAGGTCAATGAATCTTAGGTTCATCTTGAACATGCTTGTACAAGAAGGTGACAACTTGATGACAAAGTTCTCTTGCCCTCCTTCTTGTCATAGGACCTTTGACCTCTTGATGGGGCCCTTGATCCTCATCGGACCCTTGATCCTCATCAGAGTATGTGTAGCTTAAGTTAGGATCAAACGGGGTGTTTCTTGAATTTTCTGAAGTGGATGATTTTTTATGGGACACAAAATAAAATTCGGCAAAAGAAGGCTGCTAGCCACAATTTTCTTTTTCTTTCTCTCTCAAGTTTTCCTTTTTTTTCTTTTTTTCTTCTTTTTTTTTTTGTTTTGGCCAATCTTTTTTTAAAGAAAGGAAACATACATTTTTTATTTGGCTGAGGTGTGCCTTTTTTAGGGTCAAAAATTAAAAGAATATGATTCAGATTTTCTTTCAAAGTTGGAGGCTATTTGAAGGTGGTTGAAGATTTGGTTGAGGGGTAGCATCAATCAAGGATCTGCACCAAAATTCTCAAGCAAAATTAGCAACAATTAACAAACACAAAAACCAAACAACCTAAGGTGCCTAAGTGCAACAAGAATGAGACAAAATGTGGCACTTTTTATGAAGATAAGAAAGCTGCAAAGTTTATAGGAGATGAATAACCCTAACTTCATGCAGTCAAGATTGCATGCTAAGAAACCAAAAGGAATGCAAGATGAAATACTATAGGCAAGCAGAATCAATACTCAACAAATTCTTTTTTTGAATAGATGGCTAGGGTTTCGAAAACAAAAGGCATGAAATTTTTTTGTTTCAAAATAGCTCTGATACCACGTTGATGCGTGCTTAATAGAATTACATGCTCCCTCAAAAGATTTCTTAATAACAAGAAATTGAATGACTCACAAAAAGAAACGAGGGACAACAAAGAATGCGACAAAGAATATGAAAGACACGAAGAATATAAAGAACAAAGATAATAACAAAGAACCTTGTTAGCCCCTCCATATGAAGTAGCTTCTTAACGAACCTTATTAGAGCCGCTGTTATCCATGTTGATCAATCCTTGCTTGATCAACAAACTTCTTGCCAAGAACCTTGGTGAACTATTGGAAAGCTTCTTGAACAACTTGAGGGGATGAATCCAGATCACAACATTTGCTCAAGGGATTGATTGAATTCAAAAGAAGAAACTTGAGCAAGACAAACTTCAAAAAAGACTCACAAGAGCAATGGCTTAAATTTCTCAAATTTTATTGATGAAATAGATTATCAAAATTGTATAGAAGGGGCCCTATTTATAGGCTCCAAAATTCGCAAAACTTAGCAACAATTAAAAAAGTATCCTATCTAATTTTTCTCATAAATATCATGTCTGATTTTTCTTAGAAAATTATCCTATCTAATTTTCCTTATAAATATCCTATCTAATTAAATAACCTAAAATAATTAAATAAAAGGAATAAAATATATGGCATATAGGATGTCGCATCAACTAGTTACAATACAACAACACTCAAACCTTTTCTTTCACTATATGAAGTTGGCTATATGGATCAATCATTTCTCTTGTGTTTTTTTAGTCGTAACTTAAATCTTACCCTGCTTTTGTGTCTCCTCATGCCTAATGCATAATATGCATCTTTAGAATACGTCACTTTCGAAAATATCATATCATCCCAACTGTGATTCTGGACTAAGTACTTAAAATTTTCAATTAAATCTTATACATTCTACATGACATTGACTATATGAATCAATTGTCTCTATTTTTCTTTATCACTGACCATATGCTCTGCACTTGTCATATAAATCATATCCTTCCTTATTATCTCTCTTCACGTCTTATTTGATCTCATTCTTCGACGTTTAACATGCACTTGATTTATTATCTCGCACCGCCTAACATGTGCATCTGTTGGATTCCTTTGCACATGTCTATATCATCTTAACATTGACTTTCTCATCTTTTCTTCTATAGGAGTAACATCAACCTTTCTCCTTATATGTTCATTTCTTATTTTATCTTTCCTTGTATGTCCATACATCTATCTTAACATTCTCATTTTTGCTACTCACATCCTTTGTTCATCCAGCATATACCCTGTGATTCACATAATTGTCAATTCCTCCATCTTTCTATAGTATAGATCTTAATGCTTAAACTCTCACTCAGGTGAATCTCTTGGTCTTCCAGTTTCACCCAATGTTCCAAGATCAATTCTTTTGTTGTTAAAATTAAATTTCATATACTCTGTTTTCTTTCTACTCAATTTGAAGCCCTTTCCTCTAGTGTTTCCTGCCGGCGTTCCAACTTAGCAGTGACTCATTCTGTAATTTCATTCATCAACACAATGTCATCTGCAAATAACATGCTCCATTGAACTGCCTTGAATGTATCGAGTGAGCTTATCTATAATTAAAGCAAATAAGTATAGACTTAATGCAGATCCTTGATGTAAACCCACTGTAAAAGAAAACTATGCTTTTTAGTTCTCCTGGAGTCTTTGCATTTGTCGTTGCATTTCATTCATGTATTTAATAATTTCTATATATGCTACTCTCACACATTTTTATTCAAGCATTCTCTAAAGGATCTTTCATGAGACTTTATCATGTCTTTTTCAAGTCAATAAAAATCACATGGAAGTGTTGCTTCTTTTCTCAATATCTCTCTATTAATCTTCTCAAAAGATGACTAGCCTGCATTGTTTACCTTTCCGGCATAAATCCAAATTGATTTCAGGTATATTAGTCTTTTTATGAAGTATTTTCTCTATCAATCGTTCCTAGAGTTTCATTTTGTGGCTCATTAACTTAATTCCTTTATAATTTCCATAATCTCGTATATCTTCTTTGTCTTTATACAAATGTACGAAAGCGTTTTTCCTCCACTAGTCAGACATCTTACTGAGCTTCACAATCTAGTTAAAAAGATCTGTGAGCCACATAATACCTTCTTTTCTTAGGCGTTTCCAAGTCTCAACTGGAAAACCGTCGGGTCCAATCGCTTTACCATTTTTCATCCTCTTCTAAGCATCTTCTACATCTAGCAATTGTACTCTCATGCTATATGTTAAGTTTCTATCATCTTTAGAGTTACGTAACCCGACCAATAAGAGTTCATCATCCATTGATTCATTAAAAAATTTAACAAACTATTTTCTCCATCTATCTTGTATTGTCTTTTCATTTACTAAGATCTTGTTATCTTCGTCTTTAATATATTTAACTTGAGTCAAATTTCTTGACTTCCTTTCTCTCGCTCTAGCAATTTTATACACATCTGTTTCACCTTCTTTTGTGCCCAAACACTTATGAAAATCTTCAAATGCCTTTAATTTGACTTCACTTACGGCCTGTTTAGCTCCTTTCTTAGCAAGCCTATATTTTTCCCAACTCCCTTGATTTCTGCAGCCTTTAGGTTATTGTAACTAGTTCTCTTGGTTTTTATTCTGGATTGCATTTCTTCTTTCCACCACCAAGATTTTTTATTTGGAGGTGCTCGACCTTTTGTCTCGTCAATGAAATTTATTGCTATTTTCTTTATCTTTACCACCACATCCTTCCACTCTTCTTTTGCATCACCACTTGAATCTTTTAAGACTTCTTGCTCTAATATTATTTTTCTAAACTCTGCTTGCTTAGCTTCTTTCAAGTTCTACTTATCTTGGGTTATATAAGCCTTTGTTTTTTCAATCTTTTATGTCGGATACGACGTCCAATGCTACAAGACGGTGTTGCTTTGTTATACTTTGTTTTCGTAGTATGAATTATTTACTAATCATAAAAAGGTAAAGATAGCCAATGGAGTGAACTTGCAAGTTATTGGTAAGGGTATGGTTAATCAAACAAGCAAACTATTTCTTTAATAATGTGCTACATGTTTTCTTCTTAAATTTCAATTTGATATCAGTAGGAAAAATAATTAAAGATAACAATTGTCGTGTGTATTTTTCACCATGTGAGTATTGGTTTCAGGTGAAGATAAAATTAAAAACAAGAAACAAGATGGTTTAGCTAGAATATATGTATGTTCTAGTATCGAATAAAGTAAGGATCAGGTTTTGCTGTGGCATAAGAAATTGGGACATCCCAACTTTGTATACATGAAATGGCTTATGGCAAAAATATTTTCAAGTTTTAATATTCAGGTGTTTGTTGTGAAGTTTGACAACTTGCTAAACATAGAGCTTATTATTCTGCCAAGGTGTATAAACCTACATCGCCTTTTAAATTGGTACACGTAGATGTTTGAGGATCCTATAGGAATGTTAACATTAATGGAGCAAGATGGTTTATTACATTTGTTGATTATCACACAAGGATAACTTGGGTATACTTAATGAATAATGAACCACAAGTTTGAAGTAGGATAGATCCTCAAAACCTTTGTCAACCTAGTCTAGGATCAGTTTGGAATCACTATGAAAACCGTCATATTAGATAATGGAATTGAATATCTAGACAAAACAATTAGGGAGTTTATGAATGAAAAGGGAATACATCATCAGACTTTCTGTATATATACCCCACAACGAAATGGAGTAGTTGAAAGGAAGAATAGTCATTTGCTAGAAATAACTAGAACAATTATGTTTCAATGAATGTTTCCAAGTTTTATTGGGGAGGGACAGTCTTTACAGCCACATATCTAATTAACAGAATGTCTTATAGAGTACTATCTTATAGAACTCCTAAATAGTTATTGCTTGAACACTTTTCTGATAATTGTTATATGTTTTAACATTTAAACTGTTTGGATGCAATGCATATGTACATGTACAGTCACACTTAAAAAGTAAACTGGATCATGGTCGACTAGGTGTATCTTCCTTGTATATTCTAGAACACAAGAAGGGTATAAATGTTATTGTTCTACCACTAAGAAGATGTTATAACCCTAGATGTCACATTTGATGAAGACAATGCATATATTCAAAGACTACTAACATAGAAAATCGTATAAGTGAAAGAGAGAGTTTTTGGAGCATCATTGATGTTGTGAGATCACCCCACTAAGAAATGACTTCAGACAGGGGAGGATGGATTCACATTTTTGCGCTCTCAGATACTTCAGCATAAAGAAGAGCCAAACAATAAAATGATTTCATAGCCTACAGAGGTGACATTGGTAAATCTGAGTTTGTCTAATACTTCTGAAGGTTGGCTTTGAGAGATCATATTTTTGTGTACAATTCAAAAATAATGTAGAATTAGGACTCCAAAAGGAATTGTCAGGATATATTATAACGTTAGAATCTACGAACACGTTTCCGAGGTTAAGCCTCACTGACTTGTCCACACATTGTGGTCGGGCGATGCTCACAATTACCAAAATGAATTGTGTTTCCACGTTATACTGAAGCAGCACAGTCCCTGGACCTTCGAAAATCCATCAGCCTCCATAGTCAGTATTTTTTATTGATCATCCCCTGCTGGCCTATAAAACTGAATTCAAGTCCTTAAATGATGGAAGCAATGAAACTAGTTAAGCCCCAACCCTCACCCCACCCGGCCACCAGCAGGAGCAGCAAGTCTAAACTTAAGAAATCAATATATATCAACCACTAAAAATATTATGGATTCTGGGCATGTATAAGAGCTCAAACTACACAAGCCAGGAACACGGGAAGCTTCACTGGGAACGCTGAAGTTCTATATTGGAAGCAGAGATTCAGAAAACAAACATACCCAATTCCACTTCAGACTGGGAGAAGTATCTGCCCAGAAAAGCTAATGATGAACTTGATACTAAGAGATATTCATGAAGCACTGGCAATATCACATTGGAAGGATGCTGTCTATGAAGAAATGACAGCTCTCTTAAGAAACAACACATGGGAATTAGTACCTATGGCAATAGGCCTATTATCTGGAGAGAGTTCAAGTTCAGGATAACTCTATGTTCCTGTGGTTAATTCATCACTATTGGTCTGTAAGTGTCTCCTAGTATACACCTTAGCTATAGGGAGATTTAACCCTGTTATAGTCTCTGTTTTATTACTCCCAGTTTCTTCTCTTATGTGCTCATTGTTAATACTACTTTTTTACTTTTCTTTCATTATCTGAAGTCAGACTGCCACAGATCATATAACTATGGAAAATACTTCTTCACTCAGACTGAGTAAATATTGGTCACCTCTTGGATTTGTGTTGGCGTGATGGTGTTGTAGTAAATAGTAGAATCAACTCAAAGAATTAGTTTGTAATTTAAAGCTTTGTGGTAAGCATAACATTTGGCTTAGCTTTTTGGGTCAATCATTTGCAGGCTGTGAATTTACGTAGCAGTGCACCTCCTCGACTTCATCACCAGGTATGCTGACTGTACCTTGGACTGAGGAGTGCATTCTTAATGGAAACTGCTTCCAGTGTTGTTTTTTCTTTTCATAAATGACTGCGTTTTCCTGTATTTCATTTTAGGGATAAGCTCTTCTATTCATGTTGCATAATGATTGCTCAACATTTGATGAATTGCAGAGTCTCTCAAAGAATCAAAGATCTGCTCTAACTGAGACTAGAGATGTCTTAGAAACTGTGTGTTGCGAGCATCAGTTGCCTCTTGCATTGACATGGATTCCTTGTTATTATAGGGAAGGGGTAAGTGATGAAGTTGTAAGAGTGCGTACGAGAGGTAGTGCTACTGGTAGAAAAGATAAGGATATATTATGCATAGAGGGCAAGGCTTGCTTTGTAAATGATCAATATATGGATGGGTTTGTTCATGCTTGTATGGAACATTATCTTGAGGAGGGACAAGGTATTGTCGGGAAAGCTCTCCAATCAAATCATCCATTCTTCTTCCATGATATAAAAGAATACGATATAAGTGAATATCCCTTAGTTCATCATTCTCGCAAGTATGGCCTAAATGCTGCTGTTGCAATCAGGTTAAGAAGCTCACACACCAAGGATGATGATTATGTTTTGGAGCTTTTTCTTCCTGTCAATGTGAGAGGGAATGCTGAACAGCAGATTTTGTTGAATAATCTCCTCAAAACCATGCAGAGGCTTTGTAAGAGTTTGCACACAGTGTCAGATGCAGAAGTATTCAGAGGAGAGGGTTATAAGGCTGATTTACCAAGTGCATCTGTCCCAAATTCAACTCCGTCACCAATGTCTATGAACTTTTCTCGACATGCACAGTTAAATGGAATGAATTTCGTTGGCCAGTCTCTCCCAATTGAGTCCCATCAAGATACTGCTAAATTTATGGACCGCGTTCCTCGTAAACAGGTACATGTGGGCTGTGGCATCAGCCTTGTTTTCTTTTTTTTTTTTCTATTTTTAATAGATTTTGATAGTTGAATAGATACTTTCCATCAGCGTCACTGAGAAAAGAGAGCAATTATGTAACCGAAAAAAGAGAGAGAGCAATTATACTCATTCTTAATTATGTGCACCGTCATTGAAGGCTTATGATTTCATACCAAATTTAGAGTGGTTATAACTGTTTTTGTATAACATTACTCAACGTGAAAGATTCTGCAAGTTAATCTCAGAGCAACTGTTCTCAATTAATATGGGGTGGACCTGCTTAACAAGCTGGGGGGAAAAACAGATATGTATCTTCTTTATATGGTCTACATGTTTAAATCTGGGTTTCTGTCCCTCATTTATCTGAATATCTTTTGTTCTGTTGTTTGCTTGTTTTAAAATTCTTGTTGGTATAGAATGAATATACTATAAATCTTTGGACGCAAGGAAACGCCGTGAGGTGTTTGTCTCTGTTACTACTGGACGTATGTGTAGTTTGTAACTAGATATACATCATAATGTTATTGCTGAAAGTGTGTGTGACGTGCAGTTCACCTTTAGGTTGATGATGTCCTCGCTCTTGCTTGCTTCTCCTTATTCTGCTATTTTTGCCTCCATAGCAAGAACCATGTAACTTAAGGGCCAGGTTCCTTGCCCACTCCATCATGCAGTTCCTCATCAGTACACTGAGTACCACACCAAATTTTGGTATTGTCGCATTTAGATTTATCAAAAGGACAATTTGTTGTTGATTATGGTTTCTAGAAGCACAATACTTACCATATTGCGAAGTCTTTAACAAGTAGAGTTGCTGCTATTTCTATGTTCCTTGTGGAACTGAATGCGTTCTTTGTTACCTCCAATTCCGGCAGGCATTGGTAACAGCAAAGTCTGGTGGTCATGCTGCCAATTCTTTTCCTTCAAGGATTGCCATTCTGGTTTTACCGACTTATTAGCAGCACAGAACATCAGAATAGTCTTGCACCTAGAAGCCGGTGTAAGCATTAGTCAAAAATGTCTATTCAGCTAAGAAATAAAACGTTCTAAATGGTCTTCGAAATTCTCCATTGGACCCACATATGTATGCATCAGAATTCAATGCATGGATTTCTCGGTTTGTGAAATGACAATAAGAGGAGCAAACTGTTTCTTATCTTTTTTTTTTTTTTTGGTCTTAGATACAGGTTTGTGAAGTATTTGTTGAGATTGTTATAGCCGTTTGATGTCAGTCACTAGATGACAAAGTATTACTATGTAACCGTTGTATACAGTAGTGTAGAAGTATATTACCGTTGGACCTATTGTATATATATATACTGGAAGGATTATGAATACAAGTGAACTTTTTGTTCTCAAATTTACTGCTCTTCAATCTTCAATAATATCCTACTGGTTAGCTTCATTATCTCTTTATGGTATCAGAGCACAAGGTTGAAGATCATCAAACTATCCGCAGAAAAAACTGCGACAAGAGAAGAAAAAAAATCGTTCCAACTACTTACAGAGAATCATTTTCTTCTCAAAG
The DNA here is from genome assembly GCA_036186865.1 of Eustoma russellianum. Taxonomy (NCBI): domain Eukaryota; kingdom Viridiplantae; phylum Streptophyta; class Magnoliopsida; order Gentianales; family Gentianaceae; genus Eustoma; species Eustoma russellianum. Next base: position 37,671,657 of record AP025046.1, on the reverse strand, counting down.
TTTTTCATAACGTCTTCACTACAAGTTCAATCTTTCAAAAGGGGCTTCCCGAAGAAAGCTGGGTGTCTCTTCATCTCAAAAGAGAAAGTTGCAGAGAAGAAGGAAAAAAATATTATCTGCTAACCAATCTTCTGCAGAAAAAGGATAAAGGAAGAAGCCATCTGACGGGGGTATTCTTGTAACAACAAAGCAAAAGTAAAGATTATATTTCACTTTCTTTTATTTGCGAAACGGAAAGCAAAATTCTCAAAAAAAAAAAATCATAATATATATATATATATAATATTCTTTCCAAGCCAGCTGTTCACTTGCATGTAAAATACTCTTCTTTCCAAGCCAGCTGTTCACTTGCATGGAAAGGGGTCGACAGCTGGCTACTTGAAATCACTACTTTTATCATTTCTTTCTACCACCGTCATTAACCATTCCTTTACCCCGTTAAAATTTCCGTCAAAGCAAACAGAAATTAAAGACCCTCCGGAAGTTGCATTATTTTTGGGAAAATCTCTCTCATTTCGTACCGGGTCATCTTTCGAGAAACTGATAGCATTTAATGTAGTCTGAAAGACTTTAAGCTCTTTCATCCTCTATTCCTCTGAATACTCTATTTTGATTTCACACGCCAATTTCTTCACAGCTCATTTCAAATCAGTTGTCTCATTCAATCTTTAATGCTCTCTACGAATTTTCTGTCATTATCTCACCTACCAACTGCTTGAGTTTGCTATAAACCTCTTCAAGGCTTCTTCATCATCTCACAGCCTCCTCCAGATCTAACAATCAAATCTTAAAGGTTTTTATCTTTTCTCAGTTTGTTATCTCCTTTCGTCCATGGCAGATCAAGGAAGTGAAATCACCTCTACGCATGCAGACGAGAAAACACTTGGTTCCACATCTGGACATGTTGGATCTGGAACCATTGTTGATTCAGCATCTATTACATCTATTACCATTACAAATCAGAAACTGCATGGTGGAAATTACCTACCGTGGAGCAGGGCTGTGGAGAGTCTGAAGGAAACTGGACTGGTTGCTAAGAAGACTGGCTCTAAGTCTAACAACTATGGTAAGAAATACTGTAAATTTTGTCAAAGAGCGGGCCACCTTGTTGAGGAGTGCTACAGGCGACCAGGATCTACAGTTAAGCCACCTCCATACTTTAAGCCAATCAATCAGAAACAAAACCATGCAGGGAGATCAGATTCAAGTAGTTCTTGGAGGTCAGATGCTGACTCTTGGCATCCCAGGGCTGCTGTTGCTGAGCCTGATGATGGTGCAGGGACTGTCTTCACCCAAGCACAACTAGATGCAGTGCTCAGGGTTCTTGACAGCCAAAGGACTCACAGGAGCCAACATTCCAGTGATGAAGTCAGGGCAACCATGGCCAGTACAGGTAGGGTTGGTAAGTCTTTAATGTGGATCATTGATTCCGGGGCTACCAATCATATGACCTTTAATAGGTCACAGTTGAGTAATTTTAACTCATTTAATAGTCCTAAGAAGGTTAAAGTTGCTAATGGTGATAGTATTGAAATTTTAGGATATGGGAATATACGGTTATCTGACAAGCTGTGTCTTAAGCATGTTCTGTATGTTCCTGGTCTTGATTGTAATCTCATTTCTGTTAGACAACTGATGGTTGATAATAGTTGTTTTACTGTTTTTACCCCTAACCAGTGCTATTTCCTATCATCCTCCCTTTCTTCATGCTTTCAAGGGAAAGCTATGAAGGATGGGACCAGCAAGGAGGTGATTGACAATGCTAATCATAAGAATGGATTGTATTTTCTGGACACTGCCAGTTCTGCAACAGTGTGTTTTGGAGGTTATTCTAGCAGTGTGTACTCTGTCTTGAACAAAAACAATGTTTCTAGAGTTGACAATTCTAGAATAGCTCTCATTTTGCTTTGGCACAGAAGGCTTGGACATGCTAATTTTGTGTATTTAAAAAAGGTCAAACCTGATCTGTTTAATGGAATATCTATGGATTCTCTTAAGTGTGAAACCTGTATGTATGCTAAGCATTCTAGGGCTCAGTATCCTGCAAAAGGGTATGAGGAGAGTAAGCCTTTTAACTTGATTCATACTGATATTTGGGGACCATCTAGGGTCCTTAATGTCAATGGTAGTAGATGGTTTGTGATTTTTGTAGATGACCACACAAGAGTTACCTGGATCTACTTGATGAAACACAAGTCAGAGTTATCTCAGGTCTTTAAACTGTTCATTTCCATGATTCAAAATCAGTTTAATACTTGTATTAAAAACCTCAGATCTGACAATGGCAGTGAGTACCTCAGTGAAGAAATGAAAACTGTTTTACTAGAGAAAGGAATTCACCATCAGACATCTAATGTTTATACTCCCCAACAGAATGGGGTCGCTGAAAGGAAGCACAGACACATTCTAGGTGTTGCTCGATCACTGATGTTCTCTATGAATGTCCCCAAGTATTTATGGGGAGAGGCTGTCCTAACTGCTACTTACTTGATAAATAGAATGCCCTCTAGAGTACTTGAATTTACTAGTCCAAAAGACAAACTGCTCAGTGTTTTTCCTCATTGCCTATTACTATCTGAACTGCCATTAAAAATATTTGGATGTACTGTTTTTGTTTACTTACAGCCACAGTTTAGAGGAAAACTGGACAAGAGGTCTGTTAAGTGTGTCTTCATTGGGTATTCAGGATTCCAAAAGGGGTACAAATGCTTCTGTCCACACACCAGGAAAGTATATACTACATTAGATGTCTCATTTGATGAAAACTCACCTTATTTTTCATCTCCATCAGAAAGCAGTACTAACAGAAATCAAGAAGACTTCTGGAGTACCATCGATGTCTCAGTTGTGGGGAGTGCCCCAAACGCAACAATGGGTGAACAAAGACAGTCTGAAGGTAATGCGGAGGAAGCTCATAAGGATAATCAGGAAGGTCCAGTAGAGGAATCAGAAAGGGGCTTTGACAGATCACAGCCCAAACCACTAACTCACAAGGATGATCAGGAAGGTCCAGTAGAGGAATCAGAAAGGGGCTTTGACAGATCACAGCCCAGACCACTGTTGCCCATTACGTATGTCTATTCCAGGAAAAAACCACAGGTAAAACAACAGGTAAATCTCCCTCTTGACTCCTCTAACTCACTAACTGAGTCTGCCAACCATGATATCCAACCTCTGCATAGTGAGTCAGTTGTGGATATACCTCAAACTAGTGATCTACCTATTGCTATTAGGAAGGGGTCCCGTGAGTGTTTAAAATACCATAAGTTTCTAGGACATAAAAGCTATACGTCTGTATATCCCTTGCATGATGCTGTGTCATATGATAGACTGAAACCAGAGTTTAAGTTATTTACCACTAGCCTGGATAATGTTACTGTACCTGTCTCAATTGAACAGGCCTTAAGTCAAAAGGAATGGAGACATGCTGTCTATGAAGAGATGGCGGCCCTTACAAAGAACAAAACATGGGACATTGTTTCTAAGCCAAAACATATTTCCCCAGTAGGCTGTAAATGGGTATTTTCATTAAAGTACAATTCTGATGGAACTCTTAATAGATATAAAGCAAGGCTTGTTGCAAAGGGCTTCACTCAATCTTATGGCATTGACTATGCTGAAACTTTTGCTCCAGTTGCTAAGTTAAACACAATAAGAATCATTTTTTCTGTTGCTATAAATCTGGACTGGAACTTAGTACAACTAGATATTAAAAATGCATTTCTCAATGGGGAATTAAAGGAATTAGTATACATGAGCATACCTCCTGGTTTTGAGTCTGCTGAAACGGTAGGTAAGGTCTGTAAATTAAATAGATCCATTTATGGGTTAAAACAATCGCCTAGAGCTTGGTTTAGTAAGTTTACTGATGTTTTGATTATCTATGGCTTTAGACAGGCTCAAAGTGACCACACTTTGTTTGTTCATACTGAGGGCAGCAACATTACACTTCTTATAGTCTATGTGGATGATATCATCCTCACAGGGAATAATAATCAGTACATTGAAAAGGTTAAGAAGCATCTTGCTATGGCATTTGAGGTTAAAGACCTTGGGCCCCTCAGGTACTTTCTAGGTATGGAGGTTGGGAGGAGTAAGACTGGAATGGTAATTTCCCAAAGGAAATATGTGCTAGATCTTTTACAAGAAACTGGAATGATTGGTTGTAAACCAGTTTCAACTCCAATGGAGCCAGGTAGCACTAAACTTTCTGAATCTTCAAAAGGTGAGATACTTTCGGACATACATTCATATCAAAAGTTAGTAGGTAAGTTAATCTATTTATCACATACTAGACCGGATATTTGTTACTCTGTTAGTTTTGTTAGTCAGTTTATGCATTCTCCTACTAATTTTCATTTACAAGCTGTTATGAGAATACTTAGGTATTTAAAAGGAGCTCCAGGTCAGGGCCTATTCTTTGGAAAGAGTACTAGCCGTGATATACAAGTATATACGGATGCAGACTGGGGTGGTTCCAAAAGTGACATGAGATCAACTTCTGGATATGGAACATTCCTTTGGGGGAACTTGGTTACTTGGAGAAGTAAAAAGCAAAACGTGGTTGCCCGTAGCAGTGCAGAAGCGGAATTAAGAGCACTGGCTCTTGGTCTCTGTGAGGGTTTGTGGATAAAACGTGTTCTTAAAGATATACATCAAGACCAGGCTGGCTTACAGATTAAGGCATATTGTGACAACATTTCCGCTATCCATATGGCTGAGAATCCCGTACATCATGACAAAACAAAGCACGTGGAGATTGATAGACACTTTATTAGAGAAAAATTAGAAGATCAATCATTGTGCCTCAAACACATTTCGTCTTCTGAGCAAATTGCAGACTTACTTACAAAATCTGTTTTCCCTTCACAATTTCATAAATTATTATCCAAGCTTGGCTGTTGCAATGTATACACCAAGCTTGAGGGGGAGTGTTGAGATTGTTATAGCCGTTTGATGTCAGTCACTAGATGACAAAGTATTACTATGTAACCGTTGTATACAGTAGTGTAGAAGTATATTACCGTTGGACCTATTGTATATATATATACTGGAAGGATTATGAATACAAGTGAACTTTTTGTTCTCAAATTTACTGCTCTTCAATCTTCAATAATATCCTACTGGTTAGCTTCATTATCTCTTTAGTATTTCTTTTTTCTTTGTAATTTATCTCTTATGTGTGATAAATTATCTGAAATTTATGCAATGTTTATAGCCTGATATGTGAATTACCAATTGTTCATTACAATTAAAATATCTAAACTTTTCAGTCAAAATCTGTGATGAAGAGACAATCAGACAAACGGCAGAGGACTGCAGAAAAGCATGTTAGCTTAAGCGTTCTTCAGCAGTATTTTTCTGGAAGCCTCAGGGATGCTGCCAAAAGTATTGGGGGTGGGACTCTTATTTCTTACTATTTTCCAGAATTTAATTGATAAGTGATCTGTGCTATCGATATACTACGTCCTGACTGTTGTGGTATTTGGTCTCTTGCTGTGTCTGGGCTGGTAATTGTATGTCTCCAACAAATAAGAAAGTTTGATCCTCCCAACATTTCTAGATTAAATAACATGCACAAGAAATTGCACAAATTGCACTTATTCTCACAGTGAAGCACCAAAAGAAATTGCACAAATAGCTGCTGCTTGTAGGGTTTTCAATGACCCCAGAAGCCCGACATGCACACTCTGTGTTTGTGTACATTAGAGAGATTGGGGGGTTAAAAATCTTCAAGCAGCAGATAGTTGTAGACAGTACCCTCGGTTCTTCATTGCATGTTTAACTATCACTATGGAACAACTAGAGTGCAAAGCAGGAGCAGAGGCAGGCACATATTTAACTTCTAGAGACTAATGGTACCCAACAACAAAAGCAAAAGTGTCTTAGTTCTGACTTTTAAATTCACATGCTGGAAGGTATCACACTTTACATGTTATTTCATTCCAATCAATTTTATGTTTCAAACACCCCACAGAAAGATGCTTGACTTTGAAAGAGGAAAATTTCTTGAAATGTACGAAATTGGTGATACATCTTAAAGGAGCTTTTGAATAGTTACATTATCATTTGTTTTGCAGTTTGCCCTACTACTCTCAAAAGGATATGTCGACAGCATGGGATTTCAAGATGGCCATGTCGTCAAATTAAGAAAGTAAATCGCTCTTTAAGAAATGTTAAAAGCATGATAGACTCGGTTCAAGGTGTTGAAGGTGGCTTGAACTTTAATCCATCTAGTGGAGATCTAGTTGATACTGGTCATACCGTCCAATGGTTAAATGCACCAAATGATATTTTATTCCATGGAAAAGCATCTGTTACCAATATTACTGCATCAGCCGTCAAACATGCAAGTTCACCTTCTCACTTCAACCTTGCTGGCGATGGTGTTATAAGAGTTGAAATGTGTTATGATGGTGGAGAGATGAAGAAAACAAACGTTCTGAGTTGGCAATCTTGTCCAGAAGAGAACAAGTTGAAGACACCTGGAGTTTGCACATACTCCAAACTAAGTGCTTCAGATTCTGGTCTGTCCTGGCCTGCTAGTCTCAGATTTGAACCTTTGTTGTCTTCTGCAGATGAGTTTGTGGAGTCCAACGTAGCAGAAGGTACATCGAAGAAATGGTTTTGTAAGGATATCTAGGATTTGACAATGGCGTATATTGGATTTCTGATTCTCATTCCATTTCCTAAATTTCAGGCTCAAGGATTGCTGTTGACGTGAAAAGTGCAAACTTTAGGGGTGACTCTGCGTTTCACAATGATGATAAATTTACTGAACGGAAACATCCCACATCCTCGAGCATAACGGTTTCATCTAATTTTTCTGGGTCAATGATGAATGGGAGTTCGTCTAGTTCTATGCATTCTGATGGAGAATTGAAGTCGAGAACTACCATGGTCGTTGAAGAAACTGGCTTAAAACTTACCGTGAAGGCTACTTATAAGGGTGACATAGTACGGTTCAAGTTCAATCCTTCCCTGGGGTGTTTGCTGCTATATGAAGTAGTTGCAGAAAAGTTTAAACTGCCGTATGGGACATTCCAACTCAAGTACATGGACGAGGAAGAGGAATGGGTTATGTTGGTAACTGAAGCAGATTTGCAGGAGTGCCTGGAGATACTGCAACTAAAAGGTACCAGCATGGTGAAGTTTCTTGTCTGTGGCGCCCCTTGTCCCGTGGACGGCTCATATAGCAGTACTTTATTTTCCACTGGCTCATAGTCATGGTGGTACTTGTTCGATAGGAGAAAAACGACACCGAGAAGATTCTCTTGGATCTATAATTGGCAGGATTTCCATTGGCTGCGAAGAATTTTCAGCTGTTCTTACTTATTGATTTCTGAGTTTTTTCTTCTTATTGGCTGAATCATGACATAGCGTGCCCTTTAGGAATGAGGCTGATGAGGAATTTTTTGCTATACGAAAAGGGATGATGCCAAAGACATTGGAATTGGAAGAATTAGATGCTAGGGTTTACGAGTGTTTGAAGAAGAAGTGGATATCGTTTGGTATAATTTGTTCGATAAAAATGTTCTGCTGGTATTTCTGCACCCTGCCAAGGTCTGTTTGGTTTACTATTTGTGCTTCATCTCTTATGCTTGCTTTGTAGAGGGCTTCACATGTATGAAAGATCTATCTATATCTACCTGTCTATCTATCTATCAATGTATGAAATATATATGTAGAATGCAACCTTCTGGTGAGACACGCTCTTAGGCTATTTTGCACCTTTCCCAGTTGGAACTTGGCCTCTGTAGGTCCAAAGCAGAACAGCCAAGTTCTTGGCCTGTTGGGCATCTGTCAAGTGCTGGGACACAGCCTAAATGGCAAGTAAAAGGATCCCAAGCAGGCATGTCTTGTACAAGGATTTGGATGTTTTCAGTGGTATTTCTCCACTTTGTATCCGCTTTAAGCCTGAGGATTCCTATAGCTCTGCTGCTGATATTTGTGGGAAAATCTGCGGACTTGATTGAGGCAGTCATTACAAACAGGGTTCAAGAGGACAACCTGCATCGAAAGATCTTGTTAGCCGCCTATTGGTGTTAAATGTGACTTCTTTATGTAACTTGCTTGCGGAGGATTGAGAGGCCCTCTTGTCAAAGAGACTCTTGGAGAGGGGTTGAATAGATTAGTTCAGTTTAGAAAATCTTTTGAGTGTAAAGGTATATGGAAGACTATGTGACTCCATGGTGTGTTTGTACTAGTACTTTTTGGCTGTTTAAAGAGTGAGTTGAAGGCAACTGTAAAATGAGCCTCTGCAACTGTAACCAAGTGAAATGATATCCCTTCCATAATTGAAATGTAATGAGATACTGCAACTCTTGTGAATCAAGTGAGAACTTTGTCTTGATTCCATATAGTTCCGCTGTATAGGTTATGGATTATATCTGCCCTTATGCTCTTCTGCAGTTCTGCTGTTTCTGCCACTGCTGCCACTTTTCTCTTTTGCCTGCGCTGCTTTTCATCCTCTGAACTGGGCAATGATCTTGGCATATTCTACTTTCCTTTGTTGATCCAGGCATAGTTTTTTGTACCAGCGGTTTCCTAATTAACACGGTCCTATCACCGGTTCAAGCGGGTAGGTCTTTTTGTCAGTTTAGTCAGAGGTCTTAAACAATCATACTGTCGAGATCGAAAGAATTTGCATTTTAAGTTTAAATTTACAAAGTTTCTTTCCTTTTATAAGGATTTTTCTATTCTTAATGGCTTTATTTTTTTCATTTATGCAGTGGTTACTGTTCACCTACAGTGTTTTCTAACATCTATAAGGTAACGACTAGTTACATGATCACTTCTGTCTTATATATAGTAAAGGTTCTAAGTTACAATATTTACAAGACTAAGTATGGCAGCTCGCCCTTAGCATTGCTGCTTGTTGTGCTTCACCTCGGCACTTTGGTTCAGCACTTCTTCACTTGGTTCTGTTTCACTTCTCTTCAGCTCTTCTTCACCTCAGCCTCTCTGTCTTCTTCAGTTCAGTCCGGCCTTATTTTGTCCATGCCATCTCAGTTCAACTTTCTTATCCAGATCAGCTTGGCTGACTGACTTAGTCACTTTCTTCCACCATAGTCACTACTTTGTTCAGGTCGGGCCACCTCACCTCAGCTCGACACACCTCGGCTAGACTTATTTCAACACATGCCTAGACTGGCCAAGCTTAGGGATTGGTTTGCTTGTCTGCTTGGATAAAAAATTCCATTAAGCCAGAATATCAGCCTTCATGGCTTGGAATACAGCAGGTGGGGGACTCTACCCCAATTTTGTACACGACTAAAATTTAGTCCCAAGTGCGCTAAACAATCAACTGCCTGATTTATGCTTCTACGTACACAAGTGAGCTTTTGAAAGATCAAACGAAAATCTTCCACCGCTGCGCTAACGGACTAAGCAAAGAGTATGCGTCTTCAGCAATATTCAGCAAATCCATTAATCATCCTCATTACATCTCTCTACAAATTTGGTTGAATTGGATAACTTGATAGTCCCACAGGCTCCCCCTTAAATTGCATGCAAGAGTGTATTTGTAATGATCGTGACAAATAATACCATTAGTTGTAGAGCCATCATCGGCAACGGCTTCATCAACATTGATATAGATCCACCCAGGACTCAATCTTGACGGATTACATTCTTCCGGTGCCTTTTGACCCAGTGGTTAACCTTCCATATACGCCTGTTGAGCTGAAGCAAGTATTGCATCTGGCGCAGAGTATTTTTCTTGGAGAAGTAATGAACGACGACAGCGACGACAACATTACCCTATTGTCTTAAGCTTCCTCTTATGGCGGGGTATAGAGGGGTCGGATGTACGCAACCATACTCATGTGTTAGAAACACACAGAAATTGTTTACCGATGATCCATAATGATGCGTCAAGCTGTGCCGGTCAACTGCTATTTCATAATATAAGAGGCACGCCAAATGTCCGAGCGCACATGACCAAAGAATAGTATGGGAGTTGCATTGAGTGAATTCATCACATTTTGGAAAATGTCCCTGAAAAGTGTGGTGTGGCCGACTCAAACAAAGATGCATATAATTGCTAGACGACCAAAGTGAAGGTTCCAGACAATGAGAAAAGAAGAAAAAATAGAAGACTTCTTTGTTGTGTTTTTCTATGGTTGGTAGCATACCATTTTTGACAAATACAAAGTAGCCATTAAATGAATAGTAACACACATGTGTTTATTCATTTTGCTTGCCTATAAATAGGCATGTCTTAGTAGATGGAAGACACACCAAAATTAAAGGAAGAAGCAATTTGAGAGCTTCTTGAGAAAGGAGTGAGTGAAAGAAAATAGAGAGAGGAAAAGAGAGTTGTGAGATTATACCAATCCGGTATAAGAAAATATTGAGTGTTTCAATTCTCTTGTATTTCTCAAGTTTAAGTCTAAACTTGAGTTGTCTCTTGTATTCCCATTATTTCGAATAGTGGAAGTTGTTCTCACTGCCCGTGGTTTTTTTCCCTCCACAGAGAGAGGGTTTCCACGTAAATCTTGGTGTCTCTATTTCACTTTTACTGGTATTTATCTCGCTGTCATACTCGAAGATTCTAGTGAGTAGTAAATAACTATTCACGGTTTTATTCCTCTTAGAACCGGGTCGTTATTCCCAACAAGTGGTATCAGAGCTTGGTTATTCGGTTCTTGATTTTCTCGAATATGACAGAGATGAAATTCAATGTGGCAAAATTCAACGGAGATGATGGATTTTCCACATGGCAGAAAAGGATGAAGGATTACCTTATACAACAAGGTGTTCACAAAGTTCTTTATGGCAAAGAGAAAAAGCCAGAAGCCATGAAAGATGATGATTGGCAAGACATGGATGATAAAGCCGCAAGTGCAATCCGCTTGCACTTATCCGACGAAGTCCTGAACAATGTAGACGGAAACGACTCAGCTATGGAGATTTGGACAAAGCTAAAAAGTTTGTATATGTCCAAAACAATGACAAATAAATTGTATCTTAAGAAGCAGCTCTACACACTCCAAATGAGCGAAGGTACAAATTTTTTGTCTCATCTGAATGATTTTAATGGTATTATATCCCAAATGGCTAGTCTTGGTATTACTATAGAGGACGAGGATAAGGCGATCATGCTCTTGAGTTCACTTCCACCCTCATTCAATGGTTTAACGACCACTTTACTTCATGGTAAAGAAACAATCACATTGAAAGAGGTCACATCATCTTTGTTGCTGTATATTAAGATGATGCAACCAGAGAAGCAAGGACATGCTCTTCTTACACAAGAAAGAGGAAGGAGCCGAAATAGAAACTTCAACAGTCATGAAAAATCAAAAGATTATGACAAGTTCAGAGGTCGTTCCAAATCGAGAAGTGGAGTGAAGTGTTGGAACTGTGGTAAGAATGGCCACCTCAAAAGGAATTGCAGATCTTTGAAGCAAGACAAAGATCGAGGTCAAAAGCAGGTGGGAGATAACACAGCAGCAATAGCTTCAAGCAGTGACGAAGAGACAACATTGGTTTGTCACCAAAATGAATGTTGTCATATCTCAGACATAGACCTTGAATGGATCGTGGATACAGGTGCTTCATATCATTGTGCTGCTAGCAAGGAGTACTTCTCCACATACAAAGCTGGAGACTTTGGTGTGTTGAAGATGGGAAATAAAAGCACCTCATTGATCGAGGGAATGGGTGATATCACTGTGGAAACTTCACTTGGTTGCACATTTACATTACGAAATGTGCGACATGTTCCAGATATGAGATTCAATCTTTTATCAGCAAGTGCACTGGACAAGGAAGGTTATGAGCATTTCTTTGGTAATGCGACATGGAAACTTACCAAAGGTTCTCTGGTGGTAGCAAAAGGGAAGCTATGTTGTAATTTGTACAAGACACACTTTAAGGTGTGTGAAAGTCAAATAAATGCAGTAGAAGACGGAGATTCCCCAAACGTGTGGCACAGACGTTTGGGACACATTGGGCAGAAAGGGTTGCAGTTACTGGAAAAGCAATCCTTGATACCGTTAGATAAAGGTAAGTCACCAGACCCATGTGATTACTGCTTATTTGGAAAACAGCATCGTGTCTTTTTTCAGAAAAACTCCAAGATAAAAGAAAATAAATTGGAGTTGGTTCACTCTGACGTGTGTGGTCCCATTGAGGTAGAATCTCTAGGTGGAAACAAATACTTTGTTACTTTCATTGATGATTCTTCTAAAAAAACATGGATCTACTTGATAAGAAATAAAAGTCAAGTATTCCAATGTTTTCAAAAGTTTCATGCAATGGTGGAAAGAGAGACTGGAGAAAAGTTGAAATGCCTTCGCACTGACAATGGCGGCGAGTACATATCAATAGAATTTGAAGAGTACTGCACAAAACATGGTATAAGACATGAGAAGACAGTTCCTGGTACTCCACAGCATAACGGAGTTGCAGAACGGATGAATAGAACCATTGTAGAAAAAGTGCGATGCATGCTCAAAATGGCTAAACTGTCTAAGTCATTTTGGGGGAGGCTGTCAACACAGCTGTCTACTTGATCAACCGGTCACCTTCGGTTCCACTAAACTTTGATGTTCCAGAAGCAGTATGGAGTGGAAGAGAGGTAAGCTACGCTCACCTAAAAGTATTTGGATGTAAAGCCTTCATGCATGTTCCAAAAGACCGGAGGTCAAAATTGGATGACAAAACTATTCCTTGTATCTTTGTGGGGTACGGAAATGAGGAATACGGCTTTAGGCTATGGGATCCAGAAAAGAAGAAAATCGTCAGAAGTAGAGATGTCGTGTTCCAAGAACACGAAATGTTCAACGATGCAGAAAAAATGTCTATTGCAGAAAATGTTACAGAGGTAACATTTGTTCCTTCTTTGAACAATGACACAACTGGAGAAAATATAGAAGAAACTGAAACCTGTGAGGATTCTAGTGGTGTTGAGCAGGGGGAGCAAACCCCTGATTCTCTTGAATTGGAAGATGTGGATCCTCAACCGAGAAGGTCTGTCAGAGAACGTGCATCTTCTACCAGGTATCCTAGTTCTCAATACATTCTTATAACAGATGATGGAGAACCAGAGAATTTTCGAGAAGTACAATCTCACAGATATAAAGATTGTTGGACAAAAGCCATGCAAGAAGAGATGGACTCACTGAAAAAGAATCTCACTTATGATCTAGTTCAACTTCCAAAAGGAAAGAAAGCTCTGAAAAACAAATGGGTCTTCAAGTTAAAGAAAGACGGCGATAAGTTGCTAAAGTACAAAGCTCGATTGGTGGTGAAAGGTTTTGGTCAAAAGAAAGGTATCGACTTTGATGAAATCTTCTCACCAGTTGTTAAAATGAGTTCTATTCGACTTGTACTTGGTTTGGCAGCTAGTTTGAATTTAGAGCTAGAACAACTAGATGTAAAAACAGCTTTCTTACATGGTGATCTGGATGAGGAAATCTACATGGAACAACCAGAAGGCTTCTTAATCAAAGGCAAAGAAGACATGGTTTGCAAGTTGAAAAAGAGTCTGTACGGATTGAAGCTAGCACCACGGCAATGGTACAAGAAGTTTGACTCATTCATGCTGAGTCATAAATTCAAGAGAACAGTTGCTGATCCTTGTGTATATATTCAAAGGTACCCTGATGGTAAATTTATCATTCTTCTCTTGTATGTTGATGACATGCTGATTGTTGGAGAAGATGGAAACATGATCCAAATCTTAAAAAAGAAATTGTCAGAAACATTTGACATGAAAGATTTGGGTGTTGCAAAACGTATATTGGGAATGGATATCATACGAGATCGAGCAACAAGAAAGCTTTGGTTATCACAGGAGGGATATATTGAACGAGTGCTTCAACGGTTCAATATGGACAAAGCTAAGCCAGTTACAACTCCACTTGCTGATCATTTCAAGCTAAGCAAGAGAGATTGTCCTTCAACCGAGAAGGAAGAAGAAGAGATGTCATCAATTCCATATTCTTCTGCAGTAGGAAGCTTGATGTATGCTATGGTCTGCACAAGACCAGATATTGCTCATGCGGTAGGAGTAGTGAGCAGGTTTCTATCAAATCCAGGAAAGACACATTGGGAAGCAGTGAAATGGATCTTTCGATATCTTAGAGGAACTTCAAAATTATGCTTAACTTTTGGAGGTTCCGGATCAACTCTTGATGGATACACAGATTCAGATATGGCTGGAGATCTAGATGGTAGAAAATCTACTTCTGGTTATCTGCTTACATTAGCAGGGGGAGCTATATCATGGCAGTCGAAACTTCAAAAGTGTGTATCATTATCGACTACCGAAGCAGAATACATTGCAGCTACAGAAGCTGGTAAGGAGATGCTTTGGATGAAACGATTTTTACAGGAGTTGGGGTTCAAACAACAACAATACATAGTATACTGCGATAGTCAAAGTGCTATTGACTTGAGCAAAAATACGATGTATCATGCGAGAACCAAACATATCGATGTGCGATATCATTGGATTCGGAATGCTACTGAGGAGGAACAATTCCAAATCAAGAAGATTCACACAGACAATAATCCTGCTGATGTAATGACAAAAGTCATTACAAAGGAGAAGTTTAATTGGTGCATCAAGCAAGCTGGGATGGACTCTCAATGAGAGTGGAGTATGCCTCTAGTCTGGAGGGGGAGATTTGAAGGTTCCAGACAATGAGAAAAGAAGAAAAAATAGAAGACTTCTTTGTTGTGTTTTTCTATGGTTGGTAGCATACCATTTTTGACAAATACAAAGTAGCCATTAAATGAATAGTAACACACATGTGTTTATTCATTTTGCTTGCCTATAAATAGGCATGTCTTAGTAGATGGAAGACACACCAAAATCAAAGGAAGAAGCAATTTGAGAGCTTCTTGAGAAAGGAGTGAGTGAAAGAAAATAGAGAGAGGAAAAGAGAGTTGTGAGATTATACCAATCCGGTATAAGAAAATATTGAGTGTTTCAATTCTCTTGTATTTCTCAAGTTTAAGACTAAACTTGAGTTGTCTCTTGTATTCCCATTATTTCGAATAGTGGAAGTTGTTCTCACTGCCCGTGGTTTTTTTCTCTCCACAGAGAGAGGGTTTCCACGTAAATCTTGGTGTCTCTATTTCACTTTTACTGGTATTTATCTCGCTGTCATACTCGAAGATTCTAGTGAGTAGTAAATAACTATTCACGGTTTTATTCCTCTTAGAACCGGGTCGTTATTCCCAACACAAAGACAGCCTCAACAAGATGAAATCTTTGACGAATACAGGCTGTTTGAATCTAAGGGGCGTTCTTGGTGTACTAGGCTCGTGCGTTTACACAAGGTTTGAAATGGGTCAGATCGTTTCGCGATCTGATCTACACAAGTATTACTTTGCACTTTATACAAGATGTTATTTTTGTCGTTCGAACGCGTGACTTCAAAGTTACAAGACAAGTCTTCAAATAAGTCTCTAATCTTGACCCTTGTCTCAGCGCCCATCTACAGAATGTAAAATTAGCAGAGAAGACTAATTCGTTCGTTTAGATTAAGACATCTTCACTAACATCTTTCAGATAGGAAATAAATCGGTCCGCTAGTCTAACCACTATCTAAGTTTCTTTAATATCATTCAGACCTTAGGAATCATAAACATCTGAGGACAAGACATTAATTTTTTCGAACCACTGAGATCATCTTATGATGGTTCATTCGAATATGAAATCCAATCTTAGAAATACAATATCTCACTTTTTTTTCTACTATCGAAAGCTTCGATACATTTCACAATCGAGAAATATCTACTGGTGTGGATGACATCCAAAAATAATTAGCGGATTTAGATTTACGAATTATTATAGAAAATCCGTTAGTCGAATGGAATGAATTAGGAGAAGTCGGACCTATAGGAAATGAATGAGAAGATTTAAAGGTTGGAAGAAGAAATGACTTTTTGGTTGGACGTATGAAATTGACTAAGCATTTTATTCGAACAAATATAGAACCAGAGTGGATGGTTTTGTGTCTATTACCAGTTCTTCCTTCGGAGTTGAGACAGATCATTCAGATAGACGGGATAAACTAATATGAGAGCTTCGATGAATATAACATTCCCTATTTTTATGGAGATAGTAAACATGTTAGAGTCTTTGTATTTATGTGATAATTTATGTTGACATGTAGCTAACGTGTTTTTAGCGAATCTAGCTTGTCCAATGATGAAGCCGGATATTCACCAAGAGTCTAAGATGACCTCAAATAAACGTCATCAGTTGATTTGAAGATTGTAGCTGGAATAGCTTCCTGGAAGTCCTGCACAAGGAAGCAAAGATCAGAGGTCCCGGGGGGTGATCCCGGGTAAAACCCTCCGACGATCAAGTCAGTTTGGGTCATTTCTCCCTGACAATATAGTTTTGTTTGTGGAGTTAGAAAGTTCTCACAGTTCTTTGGCTGAGGAGAAGATTCAATGTATTAGCTCCAGAAGATATGAAAAATGGTTTTCAGATCGGATCCCCCTTCTGGTCTGCGTTAGCTTGCTTTTATTAGTTTTCCCCTTGTCCTCGGCTTCTGACACCGGATGGGACGTTTGCTTGGGGCAGAAGACCTATGATACAGTAAGTCTGCTGTTATGACCGGTAGGCCGACTGATATGACTAGTAGGTCGGCTGAAGTGACCTTGGCGTGTATAGGCTGAATAGCCCGATGTGTATTCTCTATTTGAATTGCACTTCTGCCTGATGGTCCTTCGCTTATTATAATGATGTGCTTGACTTTTCGCCAAAGTGCCAAACCAATCCTTGCTGAAGTGCAATGCTGAATCTGGTCGAAGTGGTTTGAAGCGTAACACTTAGGCTGAAGCTAAGGTTGAAGTTGGATGCCGACGTGCAACCCTTGTAGTATATTCTTCGATAATAAAGAGGATACCATGGGGCATAGCCGAAGTGTAGTTAAGGCTGAACAACAATGCTTGGGTGCTGAACTGCAGGAGTTGTACCGTTGACTGTTATTGACTAACAGATGATTAATTCTGGTTTATCATTTGCCCCCAGATTTTGTGTGGCCGAGCTGACCTGTGAGGGCAGACAAATCTATTCTGAAGAGTCCGTGACGTGTCTTTCTCAATTGGGCAGTTATCCTCTTATCTGCGCCGTAATTCCCACTAATTGCGTCCTTATCCTCATAATTGAGCCGTTATCCGCCTTTTAATATCAGCGCCAATTTCAACGCATCATCGTTACTTTTTCGGCGGTTTCAATAATCGAGAAAGAGGGGGAAAAGTTGAATCGTCACCCCTTTTTGAATTTCATCTGAAAAGTTACCACCTTTTTCTTCCCTTCTTATAAATAGGGGCAATTGCCCTAATTTCATCTGAGTCCAGTGAGGATAATCGTCCTTTGAGGAGGTTACGCCTTGCTGGTGAACCTCCTAAGGTTGCCTCCACTTCCATAGTACCCTGGCTGTCTATTGACAGGGGTTCACCTTCTCCGGTAGTGCAGAGTTCAATTTGCGCTTTAAAAATTGCTGACCTTTCTAGGTTTTGTACTGAGTTTAGCATAGATAGGGATACCTTTTCCCCAATTTTGCCTCTTCCTCACCAGACTGCCTATGATCCACCCGCTGGGTATGAGGCAGTTTACGAAGAATATTTTAAATCTGGGTTTGACCTCCCTGTTCCTGGTCCTTTGTTTTACATCCTCGATTTCTATAATCTTAGATTACCCCAGATTATGCCCAACGGCTTGAAGGTCATTGCCAGTTATCTGCTTTACCTGAGAGCCGCTGAGGCAGAATTTGACCTTTATGTCTTCAGAGGGATGTTTGTGTGCAAACACAAAGAAAGCTGGTACTACTTTAGTAGGAGACATCCTAATAGAGTAGTTAACCATGCCATAAACATCCCCTCTTTCACCAAAAAACTTGAAGGGTCGCTTCTTCTATGTCAAAGCTGTTGGGTTGCCCGAAAGGAATTACTGGAAGTCCGGCCTCGTAGATAACAGTAGGGCAAGCGAAAGATCTTGCGATGAAGCCTCAAGGTTATTGCGTCTTCCCCAGGTTATAGACTGGAAAATGGTGGACAGGTCGGTTGTAAAGGCGGCCGACATGTACCACATGTGGCCCTCACACCAGTTTGAATCCATTGGATCCTCTACTTTAGCCTTGATTTTGGGTATGTGTTCATGCTTTAGATATCCCTGACTTTTCTTGATGTTGTGTATGCGTTTTGACTGATCTGCTGTTGAATCTTGCAGGAACCATGGTGTCTGAGAACCTCAGCAAACTAAAAAACTGGTTCCCAAGAAGAGGAAGAGAGAGGACGGAAAATCCTCTTCCTCTGCTCAGCCAACCGCCACAACTTCTACTGAAGTGCAGGCCCTTCCTGCTCCTCCTGTTGCTTCTCCACCCAAACAAGGTAAAGATTGGCAATTTTAACGTTGATGCCTTATTTGTTTTATTTCAGCATTTTCACTTGGTTTTTGTTGCAGCTAAAACTTTGGTTGGCAAAACTCCAGCTGCAGCCAAGAAATCTGTTTAGGCTGCAGCTCAGCCCCCAAAGAAGAAAACTCCTGAGATATCAGTCTTGCCCCCCAAACCTGCTGCAAAGGCTGGGGCAGGGAAACCTCAGGCTGCAGCTCAGCCCAAAAAAGCTTCACAACACAAGCCTGCTCCTCCCGCTGCTCCACCAAGTTCTACTCCCACTCCTGCTGTGTCAGCTTCTACCCCAGCTTCGGTGGCACTAATTTCTCCTCCAGGGGGATTAATTATTAGGAATCCAAAAGATGCCCCCACTGGAGGAGTTGTCATAACCACTGGGGAAGGTGCTCCACAGCATCCTCATGGAAAAGCTCCGTCTGAAGAGGAGCCCTCTCATCAGCACCGTCGTGCCTGGAAGAACTTGGTTTACAGCTTCTCTGATACTGCTGCCAATCCAGGGGTGGCCAAGAAATTGGCAGATCTGCCAGTGCTGCCAATGGATTGGGACCATTTTGCCATCCAAGACTGGGATTCTGCTTTTAACACATACTTCAGAAACATGTCCATGGTAGGTTTCCTTCATAATTTCCAACCTTTTTACTTAAGTTGTTGAAATTCTTATTTGACCATTTTTGGTTATTGCAGTACCGAGCTCAGGAGTGTGACATGCTCAGAAGAGCAGAAGAGATGCGCAGCATGGTGGTGGAACTCTCTGAGAATAACGCCGACCTGAAGAAGGCTAATGAGGAGTTGGCTGAGATGGCAAAACCCAACAATTCAAGGCTGGAAGAGATTGATGCTGAGCTGAAGACATTGGGGTCAGAGATAGACTCAATGAAATCAGAGATGGACTCCTTGACGTCTGAGAATTCCAAGCTTAAGGAAGACACGGAGGAGTCTGACACTCGGCTTTCAGTGGCAAACTCTCAAGTGGATGAACTGAAAGAAGTTATTACCAACATCGAGCTGGTGTCCACCAAGACCCAGGATGAGTTGGAGTTCTTCCAGAAGGAATTCCACAATTGTGAGCAAGAGTTGTCCCAGCTGAAAAGCCAAGTTGAAGCAGAACAGAAGAGCAAAGATGATCTGGCCCAGCAACTTGAGGCAGAAAAGAAGAGCAAAGCTGAGCTCATCTCCCAATTTGAGCTTCAAGCTGAAGAGATCAAAAAGTCTGCCGTTGCTGAGTTCAGAAAGTCTGAGTACTTTGTGGATAATCTGATGAAGATGCAAGGCTCTGTTTTGGCAATGGGACAAACTTACGCAATTGATGCTTGATGCGAAGTCTATCCAGCCTTGGATAAGGATCATCCTCAACTTGCCGATCTCTACAACCCCGAAGCTGAAGTTGTATTTGATAAACAACTTGAGTAATTCAAGGAAGGGGCTGATCTCAGGGAAGCTGATGATGAGGAGTAGAGTAGGATTTTTCTCTTTTTGTAACTTTTGTAGTTGTAATAGATATACTTTTCAATGAAAATCCAATTTTCTCCAACTTGTACTCTTCAGTTCGTTATAATTTTCCTGATTTTGTCTTCTGCTTGTGAGACTTACTTGCTCTATTTTCATAGTTTGTGCAAGTATTTGTCCTCTGTTTGTGAGACTTTACTTGCTTTATTTCAATAGTTTATCCAAGTATTTGTCTTCTGCTTGTGAGACTTTACTTGCTCTATTTCCATAGTTTGTGCAAGTGTTTGTCTTCTGCTTTGCCAAAGTCCTTTTTAATCACTTTTACGTTGGATTTTTCCAAGTGTTGGACTTCAGCCTTGACCTTTGGCTCTGCCAAAAACGTCACGCTTCTTGAATGAAATGTAGTTCTGCCGGGCTTTAACTTTGCCATTTGCAATAAATTTTAGATAAAGTAAACCTGTTACTTGATCTATTTAGGCAAAATGAAAGAACCACATATTGGCTCTGCCATAAAACATTGTTTTATTCTATCCTCAGTACTGCTGATAATTACATAAATAATTTACATTTTTCCAGCACTGCTAGTAAATGAAAACTGTGAAAGACTTCTTTGGGAAAACCACTCAGACCTGCTAAGGTGAAATTTATCATTGATTTAGAAGTCTCAAATGAGTAGAATGCCAAGTTCTTGGTAAAGTTTTGTCTTCCAAGGTTTGTAATTTATAAGCCCCATTTGAGCGCACCTCTTCTATCCGATAAGGACCTTCCCACTTGGGGTTAAACGTCCCAGTTGGTGCTACATGGCTTGCTTCATTGTTGCACAATACCAAATCTCCCGCTTGATAAGATCTTGGTCGTACTCGAGAATTGTAGTATTGAGCAATTAGATTTTTGTACTGAGCCATGCGGACATGAGCCTGCTCCCTTTTTTCCTCCAGTTCATCCAAATTTAGCCGCAACTCTGAGTTATTGGTTTCAGCAGAATAATAATCTGTTCGAGTAGAGCTGGAACCAACTTCGGGTGGGATGGCTGACTCAGTGGCATATACTAAGGAAAATGGTGTTTCCTTAGTAGAGGTAGAAGGAGTAGTTCGGTATGCCCATAATACCCTTGGGAGCTCCTCTACCCAACTTGCTCCAATTTTGTATAGACGTTTTCTCAGTCCATCCTTGATTGTTCTGTTTGCCAGTTCAACTTGTCTGTTAGCCTAAGGGTGTGCTACCGAAGTGAATCGCTGTTCAATTTTGAGCTCAGCACACCAACTCTTAACAAGGTCATCAGCAAATTGCTTTCCATTGTCTGATATGAGAACTTGTGGAAGGTTGAAACGACATATGACGTTCTTCCACAAGAACTTTTTGATTTGATTTCCTGTTATTGTGGCTAAAGGCTCTGCTTCCACCCATTTGGTGAAGTAATCGATAGCAACAACCAAGAATCTGATTGATCCTGGAGCTTGGGGCAGAGGTCCAACAAGATCTATCCCCCACTGAACAAATGGCCAGGGACTTGCAATAGAAGTGAGCTCTTGACTTGGCAAATGTGTCATTGGAGCATTGACTTGGCATGCTTGACATTTCTTGACCAATTCTTCTGCATCATGGCGCAGAGTGGGCCAGTAATATCCAGCAAGATAACACTTTTTTGCTAACGACCGTGCACCAGAATGATTTCCACAGATTCCTTGGTGCATTTCTCGAAGGATGTAATCTCCTTCGTCTTCAGTCACGCACTTTAACCAAGATTGTGAAAATAACTTTTTATAAAAGTGGTAGTTAAAAAGAGCATACCTTGCTGCCTTTTAACGAAGGCGCCGAGCTCCACGTTTGTCCTCGGACTGAACTTCATGCTGCAAGAAATTTACAATTTCATTCATCCAGGTATTGCAATAATCGACTTGCAGCACTTCATTAGCATCATATGCACGATGCTTTACTAGCTCCACAACTATCTTTTTTCCCAAAGTTGTTGAAGTGGATGATGCTAGCCGAGATAACGCGTCAGTTCTTTTATTGGCGGATCTGGGGATATGTTCAATGCTGAAATGCTCGAATGTTTGGCCGAGCTGAAGCATTTTAACCAAATATATTTTCATGTTTTCCTCCTTGGCTTCATAATCCCCATTGATCTGAGAAACAATCAATTGCGAATCACTTTGGGAAATGATTCGTTCTGCCCCAACTTCCTTGCGATGCCTATTCCTGCTATGAGGGCCTCATATTCTTCCTTGTTGTTAGTTGATTCAAAATCAAAGCGCAAGGCATACTCGAATTCTTCTTTGTTGGGGTTGATGATCAGGAGTCCTGCTCCACAACCATCTTTGGAGGAAGACCCATCCACATATAACGTCCAATCCGCAGTTGGCTTAGCATCTTCCTCCACGGATATCCCTTCAGCCAAGAAGTCTGCTAAGGCTTGGGCTTTGATGGAAGTTCTTGATTTGTACTGGATATCATACTCTGCAAGCTCCACAATCCATTTGGTAGCTCAGCCAGATGTATCTGGGCTTGACAAGATTTGTTTTAAGGACTGGTCAGTGACCACTACAATAGGATGAGCTTGCAGATAAGGACTGAACTTCCTTGCAGCCACTACGAGTGCTAAAACTACCTTCTCAGCATTGGGATATCTCACTTCAGGCCCATGTAAGATTTTGCTTGCGAAATAGATGGGCCTTTGCACATTATCTTGCTCCCTGAGCAGAACTGCACTAACAACTTCTTTGCACGTTGAGAGGTACACATATAGCTCTTCTCCAGGAAGAGGTGAAGTCAGCATTGGGACCTCGGCCAGATGTGACTTCAGCTCATCGAAGGCTTTTTGACATTGATCATCCCACTGGAAAGCTGTTTTCTTCTTCAAGACTTGGAAGAAAAGAAGAGATCGTTCGGCTGACTTGGATAGGAATCTACTTAGCGCGGCAATTCGACCTGTTAGCCCCTGCACTTCCTTTACATTTCTGGGGGGATGCATGTTTCGTATAGCTTCGACTTTAGCAGGGTTTGCCTGTACCCCTTCTTTGGAAACCATGTACCCCAAAAACTTTCTAGTGCGTACTCCAAACGTGCACTTCTTTGGGTGTAGTCTCATGCGTGAGTCTCTCAGCACGGTGAAGACTTCTCTTAAATTTTGAATATACTGATCAAGAGACCTGCTCTTAATTAGCATATCGTCGATGTAGACTTCCATTATCCGGCCAATTTGTTCACTGAACAAAGAATTGACCAGTCGTTGATAGGTGGCCCCGTTATTCTTCAATCCAAATGGCATAGTTACATAACAATAAGTACCTGACTCTGTTATGAAAGCAGTTTTTTCCTGGTCTTCTATCGCCACGATGATCTGATGATAGCCTTTAAAGGCATCCAAGAAATCAAAGATTTCATGCCCAAGTATTGAATCCACTAACCTATCAATTTTCGGAAGTGGGTAACAATCTTTTGGACATGCTTTGTTGAGATCTGTGTAATCTATACACATTCTCCAAGATTCATCCTGCTTGGGGACCACCACTGGATTAGCCAACCAGATCGGATAAAGCACTTCAACAATGAATTTTATAGCCAACAACTTCTTGACTTCCTCTTCAATGACTTTATTCCTTTCTGGCAAAGTTCCGCTTCTTTTGCTTTACTGGCTTTGCTAAAGGATCAACATTTAGTTTATGCTCAGCCAGATGTGAAAGGATCCCAGACATATCTTCAGCAGTCCACGCAAAGATAATTGCAAATTCTCTCAGCAGAGCCTGTAGCTGAGCTAGAAGTTCGGATGGCATCCATGTCCCAATCTTTATAACATTTTCAGGCTGACTCGGATCAAGGATGAAGTCTTGCACTACATCATTTGACTGCAAGTGCTCTTCATCTGAAGGTATAAGTTCATCAAGACTGACTTGCTAAACTGATTCATTACCATGGGTGGCGATAGCGTAGCAACTCTGTGCCACTTGTGTATCACCTTGTATGGTTACCACTTCTCCTGGAGTGGGAAACTTCATGCTGACGTGCAAAGGTGATACAATGGTCTCTAGTGCCACCAAAGCTGGCTGGCCCAATATGATGTTGTATGCATACATCTCCTTGATGACCACAAAATCTATCCATATACACCGATAGGCCGGGGGTTTGCCAAAACTGCAGCTGAGCGTGACCAGACCTACTAGCCGCACTGCAGATGCAGTGAAACCATATAAAGAAGAAGTGACAGGCCTCATCAAGGAATCGGGCAAACCAAGCTGCTGATATACCCGATAGAACATTACATTCACGGCACTGCCGGTGTCCATATAAACACGTCGGATCTCCACAATTTTATCGGGAGCTAAATGTGTGCACAGGTCTATCACTAAACCTGTGTTGTTGGAGTCCAGTGGAATGTGATCTTCTGGCCCATAAGTCAGCTCCCTTGCCATCTTGGCTCTTTTAGAGGGCGGACTTGATGAAGTTCCTGAGGAGCTGGGTGCTCCTTGGCCCGTATGAGGTGGTCCTCCCGAGATGGTGTATATAATGGTATTGACCTGGGGCCGACCTGCAATCCCAGGCCTTCCTTGCTCCTCATCATTGTCAGTCCTGCGATGCCGAGGTGGGGACTCTGGTCGGCATTTGTCCTTTTGAGGGTCTTTGTGAAAATCTAACCGGTTGTGCAGGCATGAACGTGGGTCATAAAATTACTTTAAATGACCCTGCTCTATCAGTTGCTTGATAGCTTGAGCTAGCTGCCTACAATCCTCTGTGTCATGCCCGATATCTCTGTGATATCGGCAATAAAGTTTTGGGTTTCACTTTCCCCTAGGCCCATACAGAGGCTCTGGATCTGTCCTCAGACCATCTTTCTCCATGACGGCTAAAATATAATCTTTTGAGGCCAACATGGGTAAGCCCTCCTTACCACCTTTGCCTTTTCCACCCATGTGATCAAACGCACTGCGCCGATCTTGGTCTTTTCCTTCATTGCGCTGATCCTCCTTTTTGGAACTGGATCGGCTTTCTTGCCGGGCTCTTTGCTCGGCTTCCCTCTTCAATCTGTTTGCCTCCTCACCTCGGGCAAACTGATGAGCTTTTTCCAAGCATTCTCTTAGAGTTGTGGGCCCCTCTTCGGCCAGTTTAGAAAAGAGGCGGCCAGCTTGGAGACCGTTAATAAAGGCAGCAGCTTTAACGCCCTCATTTCTGTCACTGACCTACAGTGACTCATCCGAGAAAAGCTGCATGTACTCCAACACAGATTCATCTGGACCTTGCCTCAAGGTCATCAGATGAGATGAATTCTTCACGAATGGGGTACTGGACACGAACTGTGCCTTGAACTTCTGTGCCAGCTGTTTAAAAGACTTCACCGATTTTGATAGGAGCTCTTGGAACCATCTCCTGGCCTTTCCCCGTAAATACAATGGGAAATTTTTGCAACACAGAGGATCTGGGATGTTCTTCAGACTCATTGCAGTCTGGAACTGGAAGAGATGATCGGTTGGGTCTGTTGTCCCATCATATGTGTCCATCTTTGGCACCTTAAAGCTGTCTGGTGCCAAATACTCTGTTATATCCCAGGAAAAAAGACTTTCCTGGGCCGCTTACACAAACTCTTACCTGTGCTCTTCGTAATAAGCTCTCGGCCTGCGAAGAACTTCTTCCTCCCTGGGAACGCTCTTTAAAGACTTTGACCGTACACTTAAGTGCGGTCTAGACAAATGTTCTGACTCCACATTTGGAGCTTTGAAACTGTGTCTTCTAGCATCCGCCATAAAACCTCTAGGCGGTCTAGAGGACTGGTTTTGTGATACTTCTTTTGGAGAAAGAGGTGGATCTTCTTCCATCTCTTGCACCTCCGGCTATTTGCCCTTAAGTTGCTGTACTACAACCTCAAGCACTTCTATGTTCTCTGCGACATATCTCATTGCTTTATCCATGTCCTCCCTTGAGATTTCCGGGACAGGATTAGACGATTCAGATACCTGAGAAACCTGTTCTGGGACACCTGAGCGCGTAATCATGCATCGTGGCTGGTTGGATGACTCACCCAAGCCTTCACGGCGACCTTTCATCATAGAAAGATGTTGGCTTTTTCGTTTTTGAACTTTTACTGGATTAAGGGACAAGGAGCCCTCCTTCTAGCGCCAAATGATGAAGCCGGATCTTCACCAAGAGTCTAAGATGACCTCAAATAAACGTCGTCAGTTGGTTTGAAGATTATAGCTGGAATAGCTTCTGGGAAGTCCTGAACAAGGAAGCAAAGATCAGAGGTCCCGGGGGGATGACCCCGGGTAAAACCCTCCGACGCTCAAGTCAGTTTGGGCCATTTCTCCATGAGAATATAGTTTTGTTTATGGAGTTAGAAAGTTCTCACAGTTCTTTGGCTGAGGAGAAGATTCAATGTATTAGCTCCAGAAGATATGAAAAATGGTTTTCAGATCGGATCCCCCTTCTGGTCTGCGTTAGCTTGCTTTTATTAGTTTTCCCCTTGTCCTCGGCTTCTGACACCGGATGGGACGTTTGCTTGGGGCAGAAGACCTATGATACAGTAAGTCTGCTGATATGACCGGTAGGCCGGCTGATATGACTAGTAGGTCAGCTGAAGTGACCTTGGCGTGTACAGGCTGAATAGCCCGATGTGTATTCTCTATTTGAATTGCACTTCTGCCTGATGGTCCCTCGAATAGTATAATGTTGTGCTTGACCTCTTCGCCGAAGTGCCAAACCAATCCTTGCTGAAGTGCAATGTTGAATCTGGTCAAAGTGGTCTGAAGCGTAACACTTAGGCTGAAGCTAAGGTCGATAATAAAGAGGATGCCATGAGGCATAACCGAAGTGTAGTTAAGAATGAACAGCAATGCTTGGATGCTGAACTGCAGGAGTTGTACCGTTGACTGTTGTTGACTAACAGATGATTAATTCTGGTTTATCATCCAATATTCTTGATTTCTTTTCTTGAAGTGCATAACTCTTTAAGAAATTTAGCACATCGAGTACTTGCTTGATAGCATCTAGAGAGGTATATTGACGTGAAGTTTCCTAGGCACTTACGGCAATTTTTTTTTTCTTTCTTCGTTAGAAGAAAAGGTGAAATTTCTTACCTCATGTTCCACCGCCTTAGCACCAAAGAGCTGTGTAGAAGATGTAAATCAGAAATTCGGCAGATTCTTAGGTTGGGTGAGATCTTACGCATTGACCCACACAAGGTGTCCCCCAACAAATCAGGACTTCGGCCTAGCAACAGAAGAATACCCATACTGTGCGCGTCCTGGAATCGAACCCTTGACCTCTTTCAACAAATCCTAACATGAATATCAATTGGAATATGCCATAAAGCTGCTTCTTCTTTCTTAGATGGTATAAAACGTCGTAGGAACGGTTGAAGGAATGACAATAATTGTTTGCTTGAGCTTAGAATTGGGTTCTATGGTTTCTTGAAGAATTGCCTCTTTCGGAGTTTCATGATCTCATCGAATCTGGATATTTTGTTCCTCATGGGTTTTTTTTTTTGAGATTTTCAACTTTCTTTGTCTTCAACTTTCACTTACTATTTGTTTATTTATTTATTTACTTTTGTTTGATCATGATATTGTACAACATAGATTTTTTTCTCTTACATGTTGATATGGTAATTATTTTCTTGTTTTACATTTCTTCTATGTGTCAGAATCCCTGACTAAGGGGGATATTTTATTGAGTTGTAACTGTTGTAGTATGTAGGGATTTGATTGTAACCATAATTGATTTAGATTAATTTGTCATCAATTAGGTTTCCTTTTATTAGTATAGAAAAAGATGTATAAATTACGGACATGTGCAAGTAAATGATGTAGAAGAATATATTGAAAAATATACAACTCTTTGGTTTTGCCCCTATCCTTCTCGTTGCCTTCTTCATACTTTACCATTAACACATTGTATCAGAGCAGGTTTGATCAACAAAACCTGTGGTGATCCAATGTTTTTTGGCTCAGAAATATACTTCATCACTGCGAAAACCGTTGGTCAGGTGTATCTGCATCTCCTCTTATCTGAAAAAGGCTCATAAGAGTACTTTTTCACTGCCAATATTTACCCTTCCTTCGATCTCAGCCAAGATCAAGGCATCTCTGTCTCATCAAGCCAGTATCTGCAAAAAAACAATACCATGTCACAAATCCCAGAAACCTCAGAACCTAGACCTCAGACCTCAGAAAATAAACCAAACCTCTCTGGAAACTTTGACTTTGCCAAACAATTCGCAAGATTCTTACTTCAAAACATGAATGGACCACCTGCGGCACCAGCAACGAATTTAACTCTGAAGTTAAATTAAATAACAACAACTACAACCTCTGGTGCATGCTTATGAAGATTGCACTTGGCGGCAGGGGAAAGAGCACCCACATCACAGGGGTTCCTCCACCTCCCCTGCCAACAGATCTTGCCTACCCTACATGGGAACAACAAGACCAGTTAGTATTCATGTGGCTCATTGATAACATAGATGACAGTCTGGCTAATAATGTATCTAGATATTCAACATCAAAAGCATTATGGGACGGGCTTACAAATTTTTGATCTGCACAAACAATGCTACACAATCAAGCAAGGGAATAGACCACTTGAAGCCCTCTGGAATCGGTCCAAGGGATTTGGATGTCTATAGACACTCTGGACCCAAATCCCATGGAACCTCCCACTGATATTGCAACATACGCAAGGAAGCTCTAGGAACAGAGGCTCTATCAACTGCTTTTGGCAATTGATGACCGATATGAAGACACTAAGAAAGAGATTCTCAAGCGAGAGCCCCGACCAATAGTTGAGATGCATATAATGAGCTCAGAAAATCGGAAGTACAGAGGAGCGTACTCACCAGGCCCCCATCAGACTTGGCATCATCTCTTGGGGTTGGACAAGGGTTAACCACAAAAGAGTCAGCAGAATACAGCAAACAGCGAGGGTCGCAGCCACCACGCTCAGGTCAACCATCATGACGTGGTGGTGAGGAACGAAATCGGGAATGCAGCCACTGCAAGTGCAGAGGTCACACCCAGGACAAATGCTTTAAATTGCACGGGTATCCAGAATGGTGGGAAGAGTTCAAGAGGAAGAAAGGAGAAAAAGGCCAAGCTGCACAGACTATCGTTGGAAATTGCACCAGCGGAACACGTGAAGGAGACGAGGCAACAACAGTGCAAACGGCGGAAGGTGCAAGGGTTGGAGAAAACTCCAACCCTAGTCTCTTTAAATACCCCCTGTCAATGGAAATTGTAGGTTCAGTCCCTGGCAATTTTTTAAAATTTTGTCTGGTCCCTTGTCTTTTGGTGCGGCTGAAAAGACCCCTCCAGTCTCAAATATGACACCCGCAGTCCAAAACAATTAACATAATCCACCGCAGTCCTCAACTTTACCTCTAAATAATCAATTACCCCTGAATTCTCCCTTACCTCCACAATTGCCTCGGTCCACCGACCAAACAACAAATCCAACCCCATTACTATCATGCAACCTAACCAAATCCAATTCACAGTGGATTTTCGGTTACGGTGCTACGGACACTATGACCCACGACCCCTCAGATTTTGTCACTTATACTCAACCGGCTAAAACCATTGTTGAAGTTGCCAATGGAGACTCTATTCCAGTTTAGGGTGGAGGTTCCATCTCTATCACCCCTACCATGACTCTAAACAATTATTTATATGTGCCTTCTTTATCTACTAAATTACTGTCTGTCAGTCACATTAACAAAGAATTAGATTGTGTTGGTATGTTGTATCCTAATTTTTGCCTCTTGCAAGACATTCATACGGGGGCAATCATTGGATGTGGTACTTAGTGCCAAGGACTGTACTTCGTTGATACCGTTACGCAACAGAGACAGTCTAATCTTGCCACCGGGACAGCTGAACGGCAAGTATGGTTGTGGCATCACCGGTTAAGGCATACATCATTCTCCTATTTGAAACATTTATTTCCAACTTTGTTTACTTCCAAAACTAATAATCTTTATTGTGATACTTGTCTCAAGGCTAAACAAACTCGGGCATCCTATTTAGCCAACAATACTCGCGTTGACCGTATTTTTTCCTTAGTCCATTTAGATGTATGGGGCCCTTCTCCCTATAATACTATTTTTGGATTTTAATATTATGTGATTTTTGTCGACGACTTCTCTCGCATGACATGGTTGTATGTTATGAAACATAAATCTGAAGTTTATTTTTACCATATGATACATACTCAGTTTGACATAAAGATTCAAATTCTTCGATCTAATAACGGGGGTGAATATCTTGACCAAGGTCTCGGACAGTTTCTCCGAGACCAGGGGATTATCCATCAAACTTCTTGCCCTTACACTCCCAAGCAAAACGGGGTCGCTGAGCGTCATAACCGGACCATCCTTGAAATGACTAGGCTATGATGTTAGATTCTCATGTCCCGATGAGCTTTTGGCTGGAGGCAGTATCCACAGCCACTTATCTCATAAATCGTTTACCATCCAAAACCCTGAATTATCAAACACCTACCCAAACTTTATCTAATCAACACACTATTCCCTCGATTTTTACTCTTCCTCTGCGCATGTTTGGGTGTACAGTCTTCCTCCATACCCCTAAATACGAACGGACTAAACTCGACCCATGTTCTGACAAATGCCTTTTTGTTGGTTATGCCACTACTCAAAAGGGCTACCGGTGTTATAATCCTCGTATCCACCGCATACACATTACCATGGATTGCATCTTTCTCGAAACCGAATATTATTATACCTCTCCCAATATCGGGTTCAGGGGAGACCACCTCAGGTGATGGAACCCTAGATTGGTTGGTGTCACCGCATGCTTGTCTGACAGCAATTCCAACATGGCAAGTAGACGGCACCGACTGCGCTGACGCACTCAACCCTATACAGCCTGCGGTTCCTGTGCCAACTATGATTCCTCACCAATGAATGGAATACCAGAGGTAACAAATTCTGATACACTTAATGAACAATCTATTTCTTTGGATGATGAAACTAACCAGGGCCCTAGCTACCCTTATCTTCCACCCTGTGCAAATTCCTCTCCTGACCATACAGTTACACCAGGGACAAGTGGGCCATCACAAAGGCGATCCTTACCACCTCGTGCTAAACAAGGAGTTCCACCTGAACGGTACTCACCGACCTAGGTATCCAAGTCATCCAGGTACCCGGTTAATACATCTAAAACTGGAGTGTCAGACCAAGCTCGAGGTTTATTTGTGTCTCTATGCTCAAAAAAGATATCACGAACAGTTGAAGAAGCTCAGGTTCAGCCAGTATGGAGAGAAACTATGGAAACATAGATGCAAGCACTAGAGAAAAGTGAAACATGGGAGAAATGTGTCCTACCTCCTGGAAAAAAACCTATTGGGTGTCGGTGGGTGTTCACGATCAAGTACAAAGCGAACGGGAGTATTGAACGGTACAAGGCTCATCTGGTAGCTAAAGGGTACACCTAAATCTACGGGATTGATTATTCAGAAACTTTTTCACCCGTGGCCCGAATAGATACTATCGGAGTATTATTTTCTATTGTTGCAACTCAGGGTTGGCCTCTTCATCAGTTTGACGTGAAGAATGCATTCTTATATGGCAAACTGGAAGAAGAAGTATACATGGATCCTCCTCCAGGGTTCTCTGCAGGATTTGAGACGAAAGAAGTGTGCAAACTAAAAAGGTCACTGTATGGTCTAAAACAGTCACCTCGAGCGTGGTTTGACAGATTTAGTGAGGTCATGAAGCAAGATGGCTGTCGAAAAAGCAATGCAGATCGTACATTGTTCGTCAAATGAAAGGAAGGTATGGTAACATGTCTGATTATATGCATAGATGATATGATAATTACCGAAAGTGATACTGAAGAAATTGCCCGACTCCGAAAACACTTGTTTACGAAATTCGAGATGAAAGATCTTGGAGAACTGAAATATTTTCTGGAGATTGAAGTCTTGGGGTCAGAAACGGGGATCTACATCGCCCAAAGGAAGTATGTTCTGGACCTACTTATAGAAGTAGTGATGCTCGATTGTAAACCCTGTGATACTCCGATGGCAGTGAATCATAAGTTGAAAATTATTGAGGGAGCACCTCCCACGGATAAGGGGCAGTATCAACGTTTGGTTGGAAAACTGATCTATTTGTCTCTCACACGACCTAACATCGCTTATGCAGTTAATATGGTTAGTCATTTCATGCATAATCCCCAAGAACACCATATGGATGCAGTTACGCGTATCTTGAGGTATTTGAAGCATACACCAGGAAGGGGCATCGTGTTTCGGAATAATAGACACCTTAATATTCAGGCGTATATGGATGCTGACTGGGCTGGAAATTTAGAAGATCGGAAGTCCACTTCTGGGTACTTTACTCTTGTAGGCGGGGATTTGGTGACATAGAGGAGCAAGAAACAGAAGGTTGTGGCTCTCTCTAGTGCTGAGGCAGAGTTCCGGGGGATTGCAAAAGGAATAACCGAAATACTGTGGATTTAGAAATTGTTTAGAGACATTGGGTTGCTCGTAAATTTGCCTACTCCTTTATTATGTGACAACAAATCGTCTATTAGTATATCTGAAAATCCAGTCCAGCACAATCGAACCAAATATATAAAAATTGATCGACATTTTATCAAGGAAAAATTGGAAGAGGGAGTGGTTGAGTTGCCATTCGTTTGCTCAGAAGATCAGTTGACAGATATATTGACAAAGGCAGTTAATGGAAGGAAGTTTGAAGACGTCCTATGCAAGTTGAACATTGTTGACCCCACTGTTCAACTTGAGGGGGAGCGTCAGAATCCTTGATTAAGGGGGATATTTTATTGAGTTGTAACTGTTGTAATCTGTAGGGATTTGATTGTAACCATAATTGATTTAGATTGATTTGTCATCAATTAAGTTTCCTTTACTAGTATAGAAAAAGATCTATAAATTACGGACATGTGCAAGTAAATGATGTAGAAGAATATATTGAAAAATATACAACTCTTTGGTTTTGCCCCTATCCTTCTCGTTGCTTTCTCCATACTTTACCATTAACACTCTATGCATATAAGATTTTAGTGAATACTTGGAGGAAAATGCCACACCTTGGCCTTGAGGGCCCACCGTCACAATTCCAAAGAACATTGTGAAGGATGAAAATTAAGAGCCCAACAACTTCCTAGGTTGGGTGACAAAATTTTAGTGAATACTATGTTAGCGTATGTGCCATAGGCCATGATTTGGATGTTTTATGTTATACATTTATTATTAATAAAAAGGTTTTATTATCATTATTGTTGGTTAGTATGTTACACGATTATGATATATGTTCCTGGTTCATTATTGTTATAGAGATAAAAATAATTTATAACCAGTATGAGTATTGATTTGATAATCATGAAATGATTATGTGTATGGTGATACAAATCAATCTCATAGATACTTGTTAGAGAACATTGTATCGGATAGACCCATCATGAGATTACTACATGGATTAGCGTCATAAGTAAATCTCATGATAGTCATGTTTTAATCCTTAGACTTGAGATTGTCATAGTTTCCAACATAAGGACTATTATATTTTGACATAATCTAACGTTATCCGTAACTGGATAATAATAAAGGTCATGATTGAGTATGATAGAAATTATGTAGAGGATATTGAACAATCAAGATAGAATTTGTCCCTCTCTTTTGAGAGAGATATCTTTGGGCCTCTCGATATGCTCAAATGAATTGATAGTGTGATCAATGTCATTTGTTTTATCAGTCTACTTAGAGATCGAGTAATCATATGTTTGAACAATATAAGTATGACGCTGACCATGTCTTATGTTCAAACTAGATATCATGCGACAAAGAGATTAATGCATGTACTATTATTAGGCTAGTTGGACTTTACTCGTATTAATTGGGCAGTCGTAATGTCTTACTAGAGATCAATTACGACTTGCTGGTTTAATAGAGATTTAACCGACTGCCAATTAATATGGGCCTATCGGGTCACACACAAGAATGTGTATGGGCTGATATTAATAATATTAATATTAGATATTAATAATTATTGATATTATTTTTGTTTTTATGATTATATATATATATATATATATATATATATATGTATTATCGGATAATAATGAGAGAATCCATATCTGATATGGATTTTGAATATCCTGGTAGAATCCATATCTGATATGGATTTTGATTGGCATTAACTAATCCGATTTGGACTCGGATTTGATGTCTACATATATCTATATATGCTGTTGCATCTCGTATAGTGGATACACACAATAATCAGAGAAACAAAAACAGAGCTCGTTTTTTAGAAAAGCCGAGTTCTTCAGTCGCGCCGTTTCAAGAGCTAGCACTCCGGGCGGAAGCATTCGTGTGGATACCGATAGAGGGTGTTCGTGATTTCACACCTCCTTCATCTACGGATTTCGAATCTACTGAGGTAATTTTTGAGTTTCTTTCATCGAATTAAACGAACAACATGATTCCTTGGTAGAAAATCGAAGATCAAGTTTTGTTTTTCCGCTGCTCGTTTTTGCAGTGATCTTCTCGATTTACTAACCTACTAAACGTATTAAAAGGAGCAACTCGACTCTTGGAGATTTTATGGAAGTTACAACTCCCATTACATTTTTCTCTGTTAAGCTTCTAATTATTATATAGTTAACTCCGATTAGATTTTTTTTCTCTATTTAAGCTTCTGATTATCATATATTTAATTTCGTGTGTCTTTACACATTTGTCACTTAGTAGGTTGGGAATCTAATATAAATTACAAAGCGAGTGCATATTATAATTTCCATGAGCATATATTCTTTTTGAGTTTTTTGCTATGTCTGTGAAAACTACTCTGTAGTCAAATGAATGTGGCGCCGGCCTTTACCCATTTTATTAGTATATTTGTATAACTATCAATAATTTTATATATCTTAGAAGCCTATTAATTTACAAGTGGCAGATCAGGTCAGTAAGAAAGACAGATGCGGGTAGCTAACATAAATTAGGTTATTTATTTATCCCCTTCTGCCAATGGGCGACCAGCATGTTATCGTCTAAGAAATTATTATTCAATCCTCTAACCGAATAAGTCTCTTGATTTTCAGATTGAGACATTGCAACTAGAATGGTGCAGATTCGAACCAGAACACGTGCAACGTAGATATACTAGTACTGGCTTAGACCATAGTATCCGACCCAATTGGATTAAAGAGTTGCTGACCCGGTTTGCTGTAGACACCTTATGTGGGTTGTCTAGTAAAAGTTTACCAGGAGACCGCTGAGTTCCTGATTTGCAGGTTCGAACTAAGACACGTGTAGCGTTGATGCTTTAGTACTGACTTAGACCATAATATCCGATCCAATTGAATTAAAGAGATGCTGATCCAATTTGCTGTAGTCACTCTACGTGGGTTGTTTAGTAAAAGCTTACCAGGATACCACTGTGTTTCTGATTAAAATCTTGCATGAAGCTCTTTTAGACAGAGATGGCAGGCTTTCGGATACTTTTGCAACTAGAGAAAATTATTATTCAATACATTTTTATCAAACAAATAAAATTGCAGTAAAAAGAATGCAAATATTTATTTCCGTACAGACGATCATAAGCTTACATAAATACTACATTTATTTGAGAATGCAAGGGTAATTTCGGGAGTATGATTTACCAACAGCAACAAAAATTACTGTTTCAAAAAAAACATTTAAGAAAACAAAACAATAGGCAGTTAATATTATAAATTGGAGTAATGCAATATAAAAAATATGGAATAAAGGAGAGGATAAGAAGTATAGAATAAAATGTATTCTTTTTTTATTCAAATGTGTGTATAAAATGTCCAACAAAGTGTCTTATTTATAGAACTTTAGTAATGATGATACATTGAATTGTTTAATACCCTTTGTTGTTTTCTAAAATACGTTTAGACAATGGACATTGTATAATTTTCATAACAGTTAATATATTTTAGTTTAGAACGGCCAATGAAGAGCAAAAAACAATAAGTAAAACATGATTGGGGTTCTCTAACCTCCATTTTCTTCACCCCTTTGTGACCGCCCGATACGTAGCAGTCAGAGAGTGGTGAGGCTACATACAGTTGACCCGCATCTAGCCTCACCACCCTCTGACTGCCACGTGTCGCGCGGTCCTTTGTGACCGCACCACATGCGCTGTCAGAGGATCCTATCCCAGTAAAACATCACCTGTTCCGACCCCACTCCTATTAAATTTGGTACGTCACCACAAATTTCTTTTCTTTTTCGAGCAAAAGTAATCATATTTAAACAAAAACAAAAGAAAAGCCTTTCTTTTAATTTTTATTTTTGGGAAGACAAAATAAAAGCTTCGGCAAAAAATTTTCTAAATGAAGAACAAATTTCATGAATAATGACAAATTTCGTCAGAAAAATAAACAACAACCATACCCAGTATATTCTAACGGGTATCATTAGAATTTAGAAAGAGTAAAAGACATACAAATAATATCTTTTAGAAAGATGGTTTTCACTCAGACTTACGGCTCTATATGTATATGTGTAGATTACACAATAAAAATAATAAAAATAACAAGAAAAAGACATTTACCTTCTTAGAAGAAAAAATAAAAGAAAATGGAAAAATGGAAAAGGAAAATGGAAAACCTCCCTAGAGGTAGAAGACTAGAAACGGTCCTTCTCCTCTTTCCGACTCTGTTAATGGCTTCCAATTTCTCACGACAAGATCGCTCTTCAGTTTTGCTTTCTCGCTTCAATTTCATTCTTCTCCATCTTTAGGTTTTCTTTCTATTTATCTATCTCTGCTCGATATCTACTTGATTGTAAATGTATTGTCGAATTTGTTTTTTTCTTGTTTATTCGAAATGATCAAATGGCGTTTGGGAATGCAATTTCAAATTTCACTTAAATCAACTTTAAGTTCGCCTTTCTTGTTTTCTGATATGACACTGAAGTCTTTGATAATCTTGATTCTCCCTCTTTTTATTTTGAATATTGAGCTATGATTCTTGCATTAGATCTATTTCCTTGATTTTGACCTCTTAAAGTCAAATCGTTGAATTTTCTAGCGAGCATTGTTTTGTTTTCCGGATAATGGGTACTGCTAATAATTGTCTGCTTGTGGGTTTCTGGGTCTGTTATTTCATTGACGGAGCCAAAGAAGTTGAATTCAGTAAGGCAGTTAAGCTAGCAGAATGTGGCTTTAAAGTGTTAACCGAAATATTATGAGGTATCTTTTATGTATTTTTAATTCCTTTTTTCGTGGTTTTCTTAAAAGCAGCCTCATATTCTGGATTTTGGAAGCACCTAAATGACTATTAGATTTTATATAATCTTTTGTGGTTAAATGCAAATTTTGTGTTAACAAATATCTTGCGTATGGAGCTGCCGTAGAATAATATTTCACTCAAAGTGGATATGTTCGTAGTTTGTTTATTTTTAAGTTCATCACATGGTTTTTTAACTGCTAAGTGTATCTGTGACTCTGTGTTGTTCACTAAGTTCTTAAGCTCTTCTGATCCACGTTATTATGCTTTACTTGAAGGCTTTCAGGAACAAAAGATATTTTTTATTCTGCTGAGTGATGAAGCGTGAAACATTGAAGGATAATTTAGCTTAGTTAGTGGGAAGAAGAATCATTGATTCAACATCTGATGTCTTTTGACGGAGACATAAAACTATGGAAATGCGGAAAGGGAGCTACTGTAAACTTACAAAGGGTGAGTTCAATCCTTCGAGACATTCGCCAGCCTTGTCTTCATCAGCCACCTATAAAGGTTGTTATAGCTGTAAGAATCTCAGAAACTTCCTTGCATTTCATTGCTGTAAATAATTATACTTTCATGCATTAAGGTTAATATTTGCTTCGTTTTAAAAAAAAATATTATACAGTATGCACCCCTATCGTGGCCTATGGATATGAGCACAGTTATATTTGGCCTATAAACAAGTTTCCGTTTCGCATTACCCCCTAATCACCCCTCTTTCCATAGGATATCTGGGAATAGTTTTTGGGGAATTTGAAGTGATAGGCATATGATCTAAGAACTGAGTATTGCTTTGCTCTGCTTGAATGAAATATATGAAGCTTTGTCTTTGGCTTATATAATTTTGACAGTTTCTTTGGTGAAGGTATTGGTTACGAATGAAAAGCACAATAATCTGTTGGTTTATTGTCTCTTTGAACAGTCATTATGTGGATATTTTTTTTATTGTAAGCATTATGTGGATACTTATTTAAATTAGTCAGATTTCATGTTGACTTCAGTCGCAAGAAAATTAGGACGTGCTTTGTTCTTCCATTTCCATTTTTTATTTTTTTACCCTGCACACTTTCCAGTAAAGTTTTAACTCACTTTTTCACTTTTATATTTTTCACCATGCAAAAGAAATAACTTTTACACAAACTAGTGGTATTGTTTTTAAAACCTATTAGCTTATATTAAAAACATGTTACAATGATTAAAACAAATACCATATTGAATATTTTATATCATATGTATTGATAAGTCAGTAACTATAAAAAAAGGTATTAAGTCAAAAATAGAAAATCAAATATTTGCTTACATCATCATAATGGAAAATGAAAAATACAAAAT
Source organism: Eustoma russellianum (assembly GCA_036186865.1). Taxonomy (NCBI): domain Eukaryota; kingdom Viridiplantae; phylum Streptophyta; class Magnoliopsida; order Gentianales; family Gentianaceae; genus Eustoma; species Eustoma russellianum. Next base: position 37,633,256 of record AP025046.1, on the reverse strand, counting down.
ATGGAAGTGCAGATAGAGCCTTATTCTTCTTGCTGATAGTGAAAGTGTCAAAAGTGGCCTTTGATATGTTGAACTCGTGAACCTTTATTTAATCTATAAATTTCTGTTGTTTGGTGCTGAATTATTGTTGACCTTAAGGGATTAGACTCATTAACTGATTTGAGGTTGAAAATTGTTGATGGAGCTAAGTTGTTACCAACTGAAGTTGTGCCGATAGGAGTTGGCATTTGTAAAAACTTCGGAGAGCTGAGGTCGTGCTTAACATTTTGCAATATCAGGTTTTTGACAACGCAGAAAATGGTTAATTAAGTTCTCGATATATAAAGCTTACTATTTGAGAATATTGATAAACTGATATCAAGTAAATCATACCTTTGCTTGCATTTTGCAGTTAGTGATAGTAGTTATAAAATTTTTGTTGTAGAAATGAATGTTCTGGATTTTAGGTGGCTTCTGATTATGATAGTCGTGCATTAACTTCTACTAGCCATAATTGATTGTCGCAGATAAGCAAGATGCTCAAGCCAGACAGGTGGCATGCAACCTTTGATAGTGATGGAAAGGTTTTCGGTTTCCGGAAGGTGCTGAAATTGATTATTTTGGGGGTAGGACTTTCATTTTAATTATAATATTTTTATATATGTAATATCTCAATTTTTTAGTTCTTCCTTTGACTATGAAGTTCTTTTATATGTTTCAATACATTTTGCCTTACGCTTCAATTCCTTGCCATGTTTGTGGGATTTGTCAAGGATCCAGTTTTCAGCATGCTGCTTCTTGTTCTTAGTTTCTTTTAGTTTGTAAGTGGACCTGGATTATCTTCCTTCTAGCATTATAATCTATAAAGTATGCCGTTATGAGTTAACACTGTTAAGTTACTCATTCTTTTTACTGAATCAGCTGACTCCACTGGAGTGAATGTAGGGTCTTGGAGCGGTTTGTGAAGAGTGAGAAATAGAAACACAGTTATGCTTCCAAATATATATGTGTGTGTGTGTGTATATTCTCTCCTTTTTGAAAATACTATTAATCGTTAAATGATAAGACAAAATCGAAAAGTCTGTTGAAATTGCAATAAAAACCTTTGCCATATTGTTTTCAGGACTTTGACAAAACTGCCAACCGATAATATGGAATTGAAAGTATAGAAAATGTTTGGTTCATTCTATTATATTCCACATGCACTTAAACTTTTGATTATGTACATATAAATGATTGACCTTTGGCGGCTTCTCATTTTGATCCATATTTATGTTGAGCAAGGTTTTATGCTGTCCACCAACCTAATAAAATTCTTTTTTATTTGGGTTGGTGATAGGCTAGTTCAAGAGGCGTTTCCACAGAGTTAGGTTTAACATTGTATAGTAATATACAGAGGTGGTTTAGATGCATTGAATAGGCATCACCGGGTACAAGAAGAGATTCGTGCTGAAAAAGACATAGTGGGAGACAGAGGAGACGTGACATTTAGGGAGGATATGATTTGTTTTTAGAGCATCATGTAGATCAATGATTCATATAGCTGAATATTGTCGCATTGTCACTTGGACTAGGCAAGTCAGACTGTGACAGATGTTCGCCTTCTATATATTAGGATGGTTTAATTCCTAACATTAACAGCTGGTTGTATATTGTCCAGATTCTTTTTTTTTTAAGAGAACTAACTAGTTGACATTTGATAAATTGTTTGCAAGAGTAAGTCTTATATTACTATTTCACTTGTTACACAATTGCTACTTCCGTTTTTTTTTTGTTTTACATTTGTCCAAATTACTCAAATCCGTCGCTCTCTGATCTGACACTGGACATTTGTTTTCCTAAGCTATAATTTAAGAGATGAAGTAAAAGTAAAGGAATTGAGGTTCTGGACACAATCAGTAGAAAAAAGGAGTAAATATTTTATTTCTGTTAGCTACTAATTGGTAAGGCAAAAAGCCTAGGGGTTGGACGAGTGTAACAGGACAAGGAGTGGAGTGGAATCCTTTGGTTAAGTTCTTGAAAGATAGTGTTTGGTGATTCAAAGCTGTTAAGCTGGTTTTGGGGAATGAGATGATCAATCTTCTTACCATCTCAAATTTGGGATGTTAAAGTTTAACTTTGAGAAGATTTAGATGCGTTGTTGCAAGGGAGTCAACAAGGTGATAATTGTTTTGAAGGGAGGTGAATTTAATGAAGCTATACAAAAGAAACAAAAGGAAAAAAAAGGATAAGAATTTATGCTTCTTATGATTTCAACTTTATTAGAAAAAACTGTTTCTTCTGATATTTGTTGCTTTTTCATCGTTCTTGGTCATGCATGACGCATTGCTAAATTTACAACCCGAAATATTTTGGTGAGAAATATCAAGTCCTGCTTATGTTACTTGAAACTTAGCTTTCAACAAGGAGACCAATCAATATATGACCCCGTCAAGCTAGGGCTATAGCAAAGGCATGCATGTATTTTGTGTTCTGTGGGTATGTTCTTCCTGATGAATGATGGTTTGTATTGTTGTTGTGCAAGGTTGTTATTTGTGTGTGCGTGCGAGTGTTTCCATGTACTTTTGCCTCTTATGCTTATGCAACAACTGATTTCCATGGTTCAGTCAATGTTTTATTGCTTTGCATTGTTTGGATATTTTCAAGTCTATAGTCGTAAGCTAACAAACTCCCGACAGATTCTTCTGGTTTTTTTTTTTTTTTTTTTTTTTTTTTTTGGGGGGGGGGGGGGGGCATGTGAAGTTGGAAGTTCTCTCATATTAGATTTTGTGCAAGCGACTTGTGTTCTTTCTTTTTCATTAGCCTTTCTTATGCTCATGATAGGGTGTGGATCCGTCTATCAGGCCAGAGGTCTGGGAGTTTCTTTTGGGCTGTTATAAATTGAGCAGTACAGCCGAGTCTAGGGAGCTGTTGAGAACTGCTAGGAGGTTTGTATTTTCTTGACCTTATTACCTTGGCTCCTGATGCTGTAGAGGATGTGTACTCTTTTGTGTAGAAATACATAGTTAAATACACTTGTACACATATATATACACATATATAGGTATACACAGTTTATACACATATACACATAGAGGATATACACAGTTTATACACATATACACATGGAGGATATACACTTGTATAGATAATATATCTTTGTATAAGTCATCTGTTTGATGACTGGATCAGTAGAGCCGTTAGAACAGGAATACAGCCGTTGGCATCCTGGCCACTTGTGTCCTTTGTTAGCTGCAGTTTGCAGCCCCAATAAAAAAAAGGATCACCTTGTACATGTAAACTAAGTTTATGAATAATAATTCTTCAACTTTCTATATAGTATCAGAGCCACCATCACCATCACCATCACCATCTGTTTCTTCTATTCTTTCTTAAACAAATTTCGTATTTAAACGATGGCTGAAATCAATGAAACTGAGGCAACTCCTGCTATTGAACAACTTTTAGGGCAGGGTCTAATGTCTCTTCTACCGTTGACGGGGCTCCTATTATGATTACTAACCATAAGCTCAATGGAAACAACCACCTGTCATGGAGCAAGGTAGTTGAAACGTTCATCACTGGCAGGTGCAAGGAGGATTATCTTTTTGGAGTGGAAATATCAAAATTCAATGATTATGTCATGACTTATAAGGTCAATGACTTCTGATATAAGTGACAATTTCATAATTTATGCCGCTGCAGCAAGATTTAGTCAGTTACAAGGGAAATGTGCTCAAAAAATTGGTTGACATAAGTATTATGTCAGTAAAAGTCAAAAACTTGATTTTGTCTTTCCATACTCGAGTATGGATTCCCTCGAGAATTGGCTTCTACCTTCCCTCGAATAATCTCACCACTCAAAGCTTTTTACCTCTCAATTTGTCCTCACTCAATTTGTCATCAAGTGTTCAAATCATTTGAACTAATCAATACCAAACAAGATGTTATTTTGGATTTTTAATGAAATTTGCTTACAAAAAAAGCAAGATGTGAATTTGATCTCCCAAGTCTGTTGAAATGTCTTCTCTTCCTCTTTTCTTGAATAGTCTTAAGCTGTAACAAGGTTAGACACGAGAGATACAAGTATATATGCAAGAATAGATTCAAACAAAATAAAAACAACCGATAGTGTATAGTATGGCTGAATTCAACATTAAAGGATTGCCTTGACAACTCTTAGTTTGAATGGCCAAATACTAAGCTGATTATCACCAAAATATACGCAAAGAATGAATGCAATAATGTATAGGGTGAGCATGTGTGGCTTAGGTCAGGAGCAAAGGAGATGTGCTTTTAATTTTCAGAAGTGGGCAATTTTTCTGGGTCACAAAATAAAATTCAGCAAAAGAAGGCTTCCTGACCAATTTTTTTCCTTTTTTTCCTTTTCTTCTTTTTTCCCTTTTTGAGCGAAACCTTTTTTTTAAAAGAAACTAACCTCTTTTATTTGGTAGAAGTACGTCTGGTTTTTTTTAGGATCAAAAATCAAAAGAAATAGAATTAGCGTTCTTTCAAGGTTGGAGGCTTGTTTAAGGGGGCTGAGATTTGGATAAAAATGGACAACAACAATCAAGGAATTACACCTAAATTCTCAAGCAGAATTGACAATAATTGACAAGCACAAAAGCTAAACAGCCTAAGGTGCCTAAATGCAACAAGTCTAAATTGTATGCTAAGAAACCAAAAGGAAAATGGAAGATGGAACACTCAAGAAAAATCAAGACTCAACAAATTTTTTTTTGAAACGACGTCTAGGGTTTTGAAAACAAAAGATACAAAATTTCTTGTTTCAAAATGTCTTTGATACCATGTTGATGTGTGCTTAGCGAAATCACATGCTTTCAAAAACCCTCTCAATAACAAGAAATTTAATGATTCACAAAAAGAAACGAAGAACAATGAAGAATACGAAGAACACGAAAAATAAGAAGAACACGAAGAATACAAAAATATGAAGAATGAAGATAGTAACGAAGAACTTTGTTAGACTCTCCATATGAACGCATCTTCGCAACGAACCTTGTTAGACCGCTGTTTATCCACGTTGATCAACCCTAGCTTAATCAACAACCTTCTTGCCAAAAACTTTGGTAGACCCTTGGAAAGTTTCTTGAACAACCTAGGGATGAATTTAGACCACAATTCCTACTCACAGAATTGATTGAATTCAAAAGACGAAGTTTGAGTTAACAAACTTCGATAACCCACAATAGTAAAAGGCTCAAATTTCTCAAATTTTTATTTATGAAAGGGATGATCAAAATATTGTGCAATGGGGCCTATTTGTAACGGCCCGCCCGGTACTAGGGTCTCAGCACGGTGCATCCGCTGTATGGGAGAAGTACAAGGCGTCAATGACATCTATATGCATGTCGACATAAACATGTATCGAATAGCAGAAGCATCATAAAATAGACAGAATAAAACACTAACGACATGCAACATATCTCGTAACTAAATCGGAGTACATCATAATGTCACCAATACATAAAGGAAAAGGATACATGTCGGGGATAACAAAAGTACAAAAGTCTAAAACAGCTGGGCCCTCTAGACTGCTCACGGATATCCTACCATCGACTCATCGTCTATGAAGTCTAACTTAGGGTCTCGGGGTTCTGCAAGATGATAAAAATAAAGAGTGAGCGATAAGGAATCGTCCAACAAGTATGTCAGTCCGGGTTCGTCATGTGGATCATACATGGGAGACAGGGTGGTAAAATAAATGCAGTAAAAGTAACGAACATAACACGTCTCCTTTCACAAATAAAGTGACAAGCAAAGCAAGTAATGTAAGAAACACATAAGCAAATAAAGTGCGTAAAGATAAAGTCTTAACTTACATTTATCAAGATTCCGGGGAACTACCTATCACTTACACAACTTTAATTTCCCAACTCATATCTTATGCTCTCCCTCAAACCCATATGCTTATATCATGCCTAACTTCCTATCATACCTAAAGATAAAGGATTTGTAAGTGATGTTAGCTCGGGATTCATGTCAAATGCTCATAAAAGTTCGTAACATGGTTTATATGTCATAAAACGTTTCAAAACAAAGCATGTTTGTATCATTTCTTATCTTTCATAAACATGGCATTTCATAAGTTGGCTATAACACTTTTCATATCGTAAGAACGGTAACACACGACATACCTAATGATTCCCCATATAGTCTCATGTACAAAATATGAATCCCAGTGATCCAACCATGATGTTACATCATATGTACATGGATCTAACGGTGACAAATTATGACGGAGATCCCGTGTCCCGGACAAGGTGTCACTCTCGGCCATAACGTAAAACATATGCCCCTGACATCCTCTTCCAGGACCCGATGTCAGGCCGACGTACCATAAACATATCGTAACATTGAAACATATCATAAACATATCGTGTAAAAGTCGTTTGGAATCATTTGTCTCGTGGTACGGTTCGTTACGTTTAAAATCTTTTTTTTAAACGTTTCTGTGGTAAAACATTTCGTGAAAACGCATCGTGTGATAAAACTTTTCTTTTCAAAACTTTGTTTCGTTTATGTAAGCATGTAGGCTCGGTTTTTGGCTCATTTGACCATCTAAAATTTTCAGCACATAATGTCGAATATTTAGCTAATGTTTCATGTCATAACTTAATTGAAATACCGATTTTGCCCCTCTCAAAGCTCTCAGTTTTATGACCCAAAATCAGCCCACTTTTTGGGCTTTACCACTCGCATTATTATTTTAAATTGTCCAATTTTTATATTATATCATGGTTAACCAAATCAGCCCACATTCTACATATTTTCAATTTAAGAAAATACCCTTTTACCCCTTTAGGGCCTCTCAGCCCGAATGACCAAAATAGCCCCATTTTTGGACTTCTCACATGTTACCATTTCTTTAATTTGTTTATACATCATTTAGTTAGTCATACATCCAATATATAATATACATATCTTTACATACATACCCAAACATCTTCTTTGCCACACATATATGGCCACTTGGCCGAATGCATATATACATATACACACATGATTTTCCATCTTGTTCCTCATTTATACATGCAAAGTGATCATTCCTCTTTAGCCCTTTAACTTATCATGAACATATACGTGCATACTTGACTTGTTCACTTTCCTTCATGATGATGCATTATACTTTTGGTTTCAACATTTATGAACTCATGCATGTTATTTTCCACCAAGGATATAAACATAAGAGCCATTATCATAATGATGATCATGAGGAAATTTACATGCAAATACATATGATGATGGAAACCATGAAAATACACATCCTTAGGCCATGATCATCAGTGGTGCCCCAAAACATCCCACTTATGGATTTTTTGACTGCAAATGACATGATGATCATCAAATAAACAATCTTTTGTGGCTAAACAATATAGTATAAATTATGATGCATCACAATCATGCTAAATCATGACCATCAACATGCATCAACATGCATAAACAACCGTTTGTGACAATGCTATAAGGGTATTAACTCATTTCCTTCAGGATCCTTGTTCTGAGAGTATAGATACTTGGAGATTTTGTTGAAGTGGAACATTTCTTCATGTTGTGCTTATAGTGGAAGCAATATGCTCTCCTACCTCCTACTTACTCGGTGTTCACTGCCTCTTCCGATACATAGAGTCATGCCTACTGACTTTGAAATGGAAGGCTGTTTGGGAACTCAGATGGATTTGGCTTTTTCACAGAGTCACTCACCAAAGTGTCCCACATTTTGCTATGCTGGAAACAAAAAAACCTGGGTCATAACACTTGGAATAGACAGTATCCCTGGGCATACTTGTCATTTTGGCTAGATAAAGGGCACTTTGGCTGCTGTTGCCATCAGCAGCTTGTCGTAGTAATTGTAGTACCTTTTTTGACGTTGATTGTACTTTATTTGACCTACATGGTCTCTGTAACTAGCTTTATTTTGACCAGGGGTAAGCTTTTTGCTAGGCAAGTAGAAGGTGAAGCCTTATGCAATTGTATTCTGAGCAAGTAACATTTGCTGACACTAGATTTTTGATAGGATCTGCTAGTATATGTACAATGCCTTCATATTTTGAGCAAGCTTGTTTGCAGTTGCTTATCCATAGCAACAACTTATGTAAAGATGCCTAATTAGGCTTATTTATGAAATTTTGCTTACCAAAAGAAATGCTTCCTGGTTCCTTGATTTGACATTGTACCACGCAGAAGTTTTTGTGAAATATAACAAATTTTCTGTTTTCCAGAATTTGAGAATTTGTTGGAGGTACTTGAGAATGAATATGCCTATGATCTTAGACTGCTTGTTTGTATACTGTTTTTAGTTGGCTTGTGAAATAGTTAAGTTCTTGCTCTTAGAGTTACTTCAGCTTGCTTTCCTTACTCTCCATATAAGCCTTTCCCACGGATTACACGCCTAAATAAGGTGATTAGTGCGAGTTATCTGCCCCTATAAGCTCATTTGGGTGCATATGTGAGGACTTATGTTAGAGCATAGTATGAGAGCACAATGGAACCAAAGATCCACAAAGCCGGGCTCACCTAGTGTAAATGGTGCTTGAGTGTTGTTTTATTTTGATTGAAGTGAAATGCTTGTTTGAACACATAATATGTCTCTCGGCGCTTGCCGTTTAATTGAAGAACACTTGGTGTAATGAATTGACTTATTGGATGAAATCCCTGCAGGGAACGCTACGAAGAACTTGTCAAACAATGCCAAATGATGCATTCCAGCATAGGAACTGGTTCTCTTGCCTATGTTGTTGGGTCGAAGGTCATGGATATGAGAACTAGCTCCAAAGAGGAGGGAAATGAAGGGGAAGACAAAAGCAGGCAAGACTATAATAATGGCACTAGCAACTTAGACAGATACTCGAATGGCAATCATAATATTGCAGATACATCTTCTAAAGTTGAAAGCTCAACTGATTCAGATGACCTTGCAAGTGTAAGAAGTACAGAAGAAGCAGCATATGATACTTCTTTTCAGCCTGCTTCTCCTACTTCTGATCCTTATACATGCAGTTCTGTGAAAATTACGGGTGAAGCATACGAACCAAATTATGTGCCTGATAATTATTTTTATTTCCCACCTTTACCAGTTACAGATCTCTTTGAGAAAAGAAAGAAACAAAGAAAAGGAAATCGGTCCCTTGATGATGGTATTGCAACAAGTCGTAGACTTAAATTTGGAGATGAATGTATGCACAGTTTTCGAATTAGTAAAAATGCAGATCTTGTTGTTGAAGCCAGCAATTCTGCCGCTAATCATCACTTGCATTATCGGAAGTCAGATTCTGAAATTTTCTTGGAGGCGCAGGATCCTATGTCATGGTCCATTAATAAGCTATGTGAATCCAGGAGGATTAATAATTTCAGAAAATCTGAAGCACCTAGATCTTCTCCAAATGTAGCTATATCTCTAGGAGTAGGTGCAAGTGAGGACAGGGTATCTGAATGGCTCTGGACGCTCCATCAAATAGGTATGTTTGTGTGTGTATGTGCACTCAGAGAGACGAGCTTCTTGTAGGAAACTGTTTGTGCTCTTTATACAGGATTTTGTTCTTGATGTTTTACTGCCTAAAAAGTTTCTCCTCTTCTTTAGTTGTTGATGTAGTTCGAACAGATAGTCATCTGGACTTTTATGAAGATTCAAAAAATTTGGCTCGAATGTCCGATATTCTTGCGGTTTATGCATGGGTTGATCCTGCTACAGGGTATTGCCAAGGTTGTGAACTTTCATCTTTAAGTTTCAGCATGCCTATTGCGAAAGTCTTTGTTGAGATTATTTTATTGCTTGTGGTTTGTTGATTCTCATAAGAAAAAATCAATCACAGGTATGAGCGATTTGCTATCTCCGTTTGTTGTTCTGTTTGAAGATAACGCCGATGCTTTTTGGTGCTTTGAGATGCTTTTAAGGAGAATGGTAGTCCTGTATCTTCATTTGTCATTTACATTTATGCTTCCATATTTTGGCTGTATTCTCTCTTTAATTAATCTTCTTTTTAAACTATTATTTCTTTTTTTGCTTATGTAGCGTGAAAACTTCCAAATGGAAGGGCCTATTGGTGTAATGAAGCAGTTGCAAGCACTTTGGCAAATCCTGGAACTCACAGATAGGGAAATGTTCTCTCATCTGTCACGCATAGGGGCTGAGAGCCTCCATTTTGCATTTAGAATGCTGCTAGTGCTTTTCCGCCGGGAATTGTCCTTCAGTGAATCTCTTTGTATGTGGGAGGTTGGTGCTCTATTATACTTCTTAACTGATTTGGGTTGCTAGGTTTGCTGATAGGATAAGACTTTTTGTGCATGTAGCCATGCATGGTCTTAAGGTCAATCATTTGTAAGAGAGTAAATTGATATGTTTCCCTATTTGTCTTTGGTTATTCCAATTTATTTGTGAGTGCTCTCACTGTATTGAACATCTTTTCTACCTGCTGATATTGCCTAACATGCAAAGCCTCTTCTGTACTCTTTTCATGCATTTTACATTTTTGTGTTGAACCAGGTCTTGCGTCCATTTGGACCACTTCCTTGTTATCTTTGGGAAGTCTTGGATCACGTGGATCACAAAAAAGATAATTAGTTTGATAATAATAATTGAAAATTGCAGCTGTAGTATTAGGACTAGAATGAATTTTGTCCACATGGGTCAAATATATCTGGTAAAGTTGCCTTCTTTCTTTTTTAAACACAGGAGAAACTTGTGTTGAGGTAAGTCTGTCATTTCTGAAACTGAAGGATGTTTCCACTCTGGAGAAAATACTGAAATAGTTGCCAAAAGGCACAGATGACTTGTATTTGCACAGATCTCCTATTTTTTTTCTTTTTAATTTTCTCATCTGAAAAGAAGCTTTGCGATTTCATCCAAGGTCTTTCCTGTTTTCCTCTGTCTACCTTTCCAACAATGTGGTTATCCCTATCTTCTTACACCAAACAGAGAAGTTGCTTTATTTTCCATGTGCTAATTATTGAGATAGTTAGAGAGCAGTGAATATGTTATGAACCACCTGAAGAAGCTCCCTTATTTAGCTATGCTGGATCTAGATCTTGGATTGCGCTTAGGTGACGCTATGATTTTATACTTTGTCATTTGCTGTGGCGCCTTTTGTTAGCGATTCAGATAATTAGTGATAAGCTTTTTTTCCCTGCCTCTCGCATTTCTTTTTAATATTCCATCTGAGCAAATGAATCGAAGTTCTGCTTTTGATACTAAGCTATCAGCTAGCCTGGCTTAAATAGTGGAAGAACCGCGATGATTGTATGGAATCCTTCAAGATTGAGTGGCTAGTAAGAAAAATCAAAACTTTAATCTTGTGAATGGATAGCGCCCTTTCTCCTCTCTTTACAGTCCCCTGAATCCATTATGATTCGCAGCAGGAAGATAAGCTCAATTGCTTCCATGTGGGCACTTTGGCTTTGTAGTATTATTTCTTGGCAGTTCTTTGATGAACCTGTTGTGAAAATGCGATGGTGCTACTACCCGTCGCAAAAATTTGGGCATCCATTCTTATTTTGGAAATCTTAAGTTTTGATTCCCATAGAGTTAATTTCAGTTTAAAACTCGACATTACTCCAATACTGGCCTACATATATTAGGCTCGTGAGAATGCACAAAGAAATAGTCACAAAAAGGAAAAGAGTAAAAAATGAAACACACTTCTGAACATTGTATCTAATGATATTTCCTATGAAGTTCTAAGTTTTCATTATGACCATAAATATTGGGATGGAATGATAATAATTTTGAGTGTACATGTAGCTCTGTTTCTGTCGCTGGAATATTGAGAGCTTTGGATTTGTTTTTCGCTTCTGTATGTGTTCTGCCGTAAATATTTTGCATAATGTTAACATCAATATCACAATTTTGTCATCTTTTTGATATGGTGTAGCCATTGCAGATGATATGGGCAGCTGATTTTGATGAAACATTGGCTAGTAATCTGGATGCCCACTGTCCAGAGCTATTATCCCTGCACATTACCAGGGACTCGGGAGAAGAAATGGACCAGCAGATCCTTGAGAATAGTGATACCAGTTTGAAGGGGGTTTCATCCTCAAGAAATGGAAACTTAGCGCACCCTGTTCCTGACAACAAAGCCATGAAGACAGAATCAGCACGTCCATTTTGTGGCCTGACAAACAGTTTTTTGTCTAAAGGTGACCATTTGCATGTCAGGAGTGAGATGCCGATGACTGGAAATGGGGATGATGAATTGCCTGTTTTCTGCGTGGCAGCAATCCTTATTATGAACCGTCAGAAAATCATTCGAGAAACACATTCATTAGATGATCTGATAAAGGCAGGTGGACTACAATATTCACTTAACCCAATAATTGTGCTGTCCCTTGTCCCTTATCGATCTCTAGAACATTGCTTGTTCCCTTCCTGATTAATAGAAATCCTATCTTCCTTTCCTTTCTTTTGTGGGTTTATACATTTTTTTTGGGTATAAGGAAAGCTATATACCAAAAAAGAGGCGAGACCAGATTCTCCCCACTTCCACCAGCTAACATACTACTGATCCACTGCCCCATTACGAAAAATATATCAAAGTAATGTATTGCAGCTGTATCCCATTCTAAGTTATTCTTTCTAACTACCTTCAAGTACCAACAAAGTGCCTGTAATTTATCATAATTTTCTGAGCTTTAGCATGCAGGATTTTCCTTGTATTATGAACATTCTATGATTCATTTTCTGCCAAATCCCATACGTAGCACTAGCAAAACAGAAAAAAGATAAGTCTCTATGGAATTCGAATGTCTATTGATTATATGTGAACCAGGTCCTATAGGACTTTCTTGTTTTGAGTTACAGTTGATTAATAGAATTATGTTACCTGCTGTTAAATACATAAATTACTCTCCTCTCTCACAGTTTCAAGTTTTTAGATTAAATGGTATTTGCTATTGTTTTAGAATTGGAGAAATTGGGATCGGATGCTGCTGTCCCGTTTTCTAAAATGTAATTTGACTGCTAGTGTATCTTACTAAAGCTGCTACTGTCTGCTAATTTCATGCACATACAAGTCAAGATGTATGTCAAGATAAAAATAAATATTGTCTCTAGCAACTTATGCTTTTAGTCGATATGATAATTTATCATTCTAAGATATTTGTGTAGTCATACTTTTATATATGTATATATGAGTGTGTGTTTAGACACTCTTACACACAACAACATTACAACAATAACATTGTCTCATTTCCTTAGAAGCTTCCACCTATGGCGGAAGAAGGGAGAGGGGTCGGGGGAGGGAGGGGTCGGGTGTACGCAACCTTACCATGTGTTGGAAACACATAGAGGTTGTTTTTGGATGATCCATAATGAAAATTGCGTCAAGTTGTATCGATCAACTGCTACTTCAACAATTTAGTGAGTCATTTTGTTTTATTCCATTGTATTAGAGTGTGTCTTTGACTCCATTTGACACTCTTACACACAATTATAAAAAAAAAAAAAAGAAAAATTACATACATATACGTATATGTATTTGCATGTGTAGCGACACATATTCACTTCTCTCATCTTCATCCGTTCATTCAGTTCACCCTTGTCTTTTTGCTCTTGACTATGTACATGTTCTCCTGAACTTCTTCTCAATGATTGTTTACATTGATTGTTTTGCAGATATTTAATGATAAACTGTTAAAACTCACAGTAAGAAGATGCATACGTTTAGCGATCAAACTGCGGAAGAAATACTTTTACAAGGTCAAGTTACTTCATTTTCTAGTAGAAATATGTTTTTAAACCATACAAGGTCAAGTTACTTCATTCTCTAGTAGAAATATGTTTTTCGTTGTTTTAAATGGTTAATTTTGAGAGATGGTTAGAATTTGGTCAATCAGTACTATGATCAGAGGATTACATCCTGTTACAATAGTTCCTTACATAATGTTTGAGTGACCTGTGTTTTCCATGTTTCTATTTTTATGCCTCAACTTCTCATTTATCTATCAGGTAGATTCTTATCTCAAATAATAAACACGGCCAGTATTCTATGCTCTTCTACTTTCGTGGCTCTCTGTGCAAAACTGTAATTTATGGTTTTTTCATACAAATGGAACTAGGAAGAATGTATAATGGGACTCCTCATACCAAGTTCTGAAGTAATATCAACTCATTCTGGTATAATTTGTTTGCAGATCATCAAAATTAGGAGCCAAGACACTCAAATAGAAGAGTGAATACCTTCTGTATACGTCATTGCAATCAATGACATAAAGGGATTCAAGTCATAACTGTTTCACGTTGTGGATTATGCAACTGCGGAAGCCTTCTTTTATCTCTGGAGGAACTTTGTCGCAGATTCATTTGTCTATGATATTGTCCACGTCTGCTGTTTGGTAATGCCCTTGATTACTAAATTGCTAAGTATGTTTAACCTGTGGTGTTTGGTACTGCCTGTTCCTTGCAAATGCCGTTGGAAATATTATTTTATTATTTTTTTTCGTCTTATTCATTAGAAGAAATGCTTTAGAGGTGAATATAGGAAGGTTCTAGTCACTGATGGAGCAACTGAATAGAGGCGGAAAAGATACGTTAATAATTCTTTACCAAAGCGAAGTGCGGGAACTGAAATTGTGAAGATAGTAAGTTTGAGGGGTAGCAAAACTTAACATGTTGTTGAGGAATTCAGGCCTCTGAAAGAAAGAAAGATGAAACTGAGATGGTTGCGCCCGTACTTCTTAGTGAACAATGAAAATTTTTAAAGATGAAGAAATTATATAGCTCAAAAAATTTGCTTAACATGCTTCTGAAGACCGAGAAATACTGAGTGAGTAGTGGAGAGTGCTATTTTTGGCCCTTTCTACAAACATAAAGCAAATGTAAAAACTTGTTTGAATTATACATGTACGAACCTGATAGCCATAAATGAAACTTCAGAAATGGTAGAAAGGTACTATAAAAGTGATCATCTGTTTGTCAATCAATGGGGACTTATGCACCTCCTATGAGGACTGGCATAAGAATAAGTGAGAGACTTTCACATGGTACTCACTGATCTTGGCATGACACTTGATAGTCTTTAGAGAAATCTTATGGAGAGTGTTGTAAAGTTGTTAGAGTCTCATATATGGAAGTATTAAAGATATGTACAAAGGTTCCGAGGCAATTGTTGACACTAGCAGTGTTGGACGGAGAATTTTCTACAGTGTTTGCATCGGGTGTTGGTGAACATATAAAACAGCTTTAGAACAGAATCATATGGTATAAATTTTTTTTGAGATGCTTAGTCTCAGTGGATGGCACGAGCAAGAAGTTTAGCGCTAAACTTAGGATCAATAATGTACCCAAAAGGAAAATGAATAAGAAGGTTTGTTAAGACTTTTACTCAGGATTCAAAAAGGATAATTTGAATAAATGATGCATCAGGTCTTTTAGGCGGTAGTAAGTTTTTTTTCCCCTACGACTTGGGCATAGGCGGAAATGAAGGTGGTGATGCACTAACATGTGGCAAAGACGAGGATTGTGGAAATGAGAATTGGATGTTTGAAGATATAAAGATGGATAAGATAGAAATGAGAATCCTATGTGTGCCAAGGATCAATAAGGCTTTAGAATAATATATTATAGGAATGAGCACCGCCAATAGGGGAAGATGATAGTGTCTCTGTCGGAAAGATACTGATATTTGTAAAGGACCGATTTGGGATGATACTAACACTCGCAGAGGCGACTTTTAAATGTACTGCTATACATTATAGCGTTCAAGAGTAAATTATGCTAAACGAGGAAGATAGATATAAAGGAGGACATGGTAGAAGACCGTTAGAAGGTCACATACTTAGCCTTCATAGAGGGTGTTGTGTATGATACAAAAGAAGGGAATCAAAGGATCCCCGCAAGTGAAGCCCGCAGACAGAGATGAGATCTAAGTGGTATTGTTACTCATTGGAAAAGAATATTTTCCTCCATCATGATTTGACTTATCTAACTCTGTTGGTCGAGTTTTCGACTTGCCGATCTCAAGTTCAGGTAAAGGAGGATTGCGTTAGGTATACAGTCAGTGTAAAATTTTGTCACTAAACATGATTAAGATCAAAGAAGAAATTGCGCTAATGCTAGGATGTTTCTCATATGAAATGCACCATATGGTTCGAATGGGTGTCTCGGCAAGGACCGCTGCATCTAGGAGGCTTGGATGTAGTGTCAAATAAGCAAGGGTCTCGTCAAATTGATCCAAATGTGGCGACAATTATGCTAGGACCGTCGCATTTCCTAGAAAACTCGGATGCAGTGAACAATAACCATGAGTTCTTAGACCGTAAGTTAGATATTAAGAGACAAATAGTAGGTTATAGGGGTTTTATACTAGGAAATGGAACATTGAAACTCCAATGTATACGACAATGGAGATAAGTGGGCACGATAATAAGAAAAATAAATAAATATTTTATGTTAGCAAGAAACAAAATAGATAGGTGAGAAAGCTAGGATTTTAGACAAGTCAGGATTTAAACTCCGATGAGACAAGAAATAGAGTTGTGGTTATTCCAGTGTTCTTTTACCCTACAAAACAAAAAAGAGTTGGCGTGGTTTGTCTTTGTTTTGGTGGCGAATTGGTGGTAAATTCACCAATGTTCCCTTTCCCTGAATTCATGTTGTGGATGGGGTGGTTTGTCTTTGTTCTGGTGGCTGGCCTAAGTAATGTCCCCCCCCCATTCTGTTATCTACACCTGCTTTTCTTCTATTTCTTTGGTGGTTGTGTGCTCTGGTTGATTCCAAATTTTACCGTCCTCGTTTTCCTTTTGTTGCATTTTGATGTTTGTTTTCTGCTGGGTAATATTCATGCTTGACTATTTGGATGATGTTTCTAGACTAGCTTTACTATTGAGGTTCAGTGTTGTAAGTCACCTTTATTTTGTACAAGCCATGTTTGTTGTTGTCTTTATGTCAACTATTTTGTACGGGTTGGCCTTTAGATTAGCTTACATTTTGGGTGTGATTGGCTTATACTCAACTTATGTTGTTATCTTGAGGCAAATTTTTGTAAAGGTGGACAATAGACTGGATATCACATTGTATACTGCCTATAGTTAGTCGTGCTAAGCTTGTACCTACTTATAAGCAACATCTTTTATAAAGTCGCCGATTTTAGCTTATATATGATAACTTTAACTTACAAAAAAAGAAGTGCAAATACGTCCTGGAGAGGCACATATTAGGCGGCGTGAAACAATGAATAATGTGCATGTTAAATGTGGGAGAGGGAGATCAAAGAAGACATGGAGAGAGATAGGGGTGTTAACAAGCCGAACCGAGTTGAATATTATGTTTTTGAATTCGGATTCGTTTAGTTTGACGAACGGTTCAGCTCGGCGCGTTTGCTATAACGAGCTTCAAAAATTGTTCGAATTCGGCTCGAAAATGCTATTACTCTTTAAACGAGGCGAACAGTTCGCGAACAGTTTGGGTCGTTATAATAAACGAATTTAGTTAAGTGTTTGAACTCGACTCGTTTAATTAAAATTAACGAACAAACTCGAATCAAATACGAATCGAACTCGAACTGTTTGCAAACAGTTCGGTCGCTGAACACCTTTAGAGAGGGACAATAATGATATAACTTATATGATAATTGGAGAGCAGATGGTTAGTGGTAGAACACAGTGGAGACATTTGATTCATGTAGCCAATGTCATGTAAAGCGTACATGATTTAAGTGAGAATTTTAGGTACTTAGGTCGGAATCACAGTTGAGATAATGTGATATTTTTTTTGTTTGAAAAAGACGTATTCTAAAGACGCATATTATACATTAGGTATTAGGAACATGCAAGGAGAACAGGATTTAGGCTGCGTCTCAAAAAAAAATCAAATAAGTAAAATGCAAGAGAAACGATTGATCCATATAATGGACTCTACGTAGCAGAAAAAAAGGCGTGAGTGTTGTATGCCTTGACTTCTCTATATTTGGGTGAGCTTGTGTCTGAATGTGCGTGAACGGTTTTCTTTCTTTCTTTTTTTTCTCCATGACTTTAATGCATCTTGCGAACCATCTTGTTTTATGATCTTGGAGGATACATAGTTTCCGTACACTCCATTCTAACATTTTCTTTCACTTCTAGGATTGTTTGTACCGATATGTGAATGTCATTAATTCGATGTTTTTCCTTGTCTTTGGTAACTGCCAAATGAAATGCAGCGTTAGCTTATTTTAGTATCAAGTGTCAAATGAAACCGGCTTCACATTTTCCAGAACATTGTAGAAAGGATATTGTGCTTTGTGGTCTAGGAATACTAGGGACATATGATGACTGATGGTTTGCTTAATCTTTGGTGTATTCTTGGGCTCCAATTTGAATAAAGAAAGCTTAATGGACTAAGGGAAGGATGTCTGTTATTATGTCCCTCAGGACACATCTCTACTGGACTACAAGAAATGATTATAGTGTAACTTTGGAAAATGAGTTCCTTATTTATAGTTACTTCCATATGTTTATAGTATGATGCAACTTTGGAAAATGAATTCCTCGTTTATTGTTACTTTCTTTGATGTACTATGGACACATGTGCGTGCTTATAGTATTATTGTTGGTGGACGTGTTAGCTCCCATTTTTGGCTGAGTTTTTCAGCGTGTCAAGTTCGTTGCATGTAGAAGTCAAGTGCATACAAGGAGTACTACGCGAGTCATTAATTTCTGCTTTTTTCTTTATAAGGTTTCGTTGCTCAGAACAGCACGGCATGAAGTTTTGCTCGGGCAAATTTGAGGCTTTTCCGTTTGTGCTTCTTGTTGAGGAGAATCCAACCTTATTATTATTATTTTTTCTTTCTTTTATTAAAGTTGGGTTGCAGAGTGTCCACTGTGTAGCAGTAATTATTTTATCAAGTGTATGTCTGGAATCTCGGCTCTCAAGGAAACAGTATTCAAAGGAATGTGAGAAAAAAGAAGCTGCTCTTTCTGGTAAGAAAAAGAAAAAATATTGTGTTTTATGCTCAAAAGTTTTGCATGTGTGCCCTGTGTCATTAACTGTACAAAGATCACATTATCGTAACTGCTTTCCTTGGACAAACCAAGTTATCAATCTGAGCAATGGTTCTTGTAACTCGAACAAATTGCTGTCATGTCCAGTCTAATTCATGCCTAGTAACCAATCTTTTCTTAACGGCATGATTATTAGGTCTTTTGTTAGACTGCAAGAAGAGAGAAAATAATTGGATTAGTAAAGAATTGAGTGGTTTGGATAGTCTTCTTGTACCATTGCTGCATATTATAACGACCAATCAAGAAAGACATGTGATGATCGCACAAATTATGATCTCACATTACGATTTCCTTTGTCACAGTTTTATAGTCATGTACAGAATCTGTAAATGATTCAGGAGACATTATTCAATGCATTCTACACTCATTAAAACCATTTTTAATTTTCGCTCTTATCTCTAGATGTATTACTTTCATACTATCAATAATTTGTGTTTATTGGTTGTTTAAAAATAGATATAATTTGATATGTTTATTATGCAAGGTGGATGATATTTTAGGACTGTCTAAAAAAGAAATTATGGAATATGGAATTGAGATAGATGGAGTATTAAAGTTCTAGGTAAATCCTATTTTGCGCCTAAACATTTGTTGGAAATTCTAATGTTACACCGTCGTTTAGACGTCCCAATGTGCACTCTAAACATTTATATCGAATCTACGCTATGCATGGTTTCGGTGTTGTCTTAATTGTGTCTCCCCCTTAGACTTCTTTCTCAATCTCTTAGGTCTCCCATGTCTTTTGTGATTAATAGGTGGTATTGCAGGCTCCCTATCTGTATCTGGCAACTGTTTAAGGCCTACAGCTGGTTGAATTGGCAGACCATGTACAGACATACAAGTCCTCTCAAAGTAACACTCTGTAACATAGTCTTCAGGATCCTTATTCTCCAGTGCCATAGCTGCACATCCATGGGAATATGGAATTCCTGTTAACTTCCACCTCCTACAAGCATGTTCTCTCACTGAGGTTGACACAAAACTGAAAACCATTATATTGTTGACATTGGTACTTGCCAACATGTGTCTTGTATGGGATACTGTCAGCTGCCTCCTCTATGTTCTTTTCTACTCTTTTCATCACTTTTGGACAAATTTCCTTGCCTTGCCATTTAGTTTGAGCTCTCTCCCTTGATTCTTGAAACCTAACCAACGGATACTTTCTAAGCCATTCAAACATTGGCTGTATAGGATTTTTCAGTCTCGAACCAACATGTTGTAACTCTCACATACATTATTCAACAACATATCACACTTGGGCATAAAACTGAAATGTGATCTAGTCCACTATGTAGAAGTCTTGTCTTCCAGTCATTTTGCATCTTCTGGATCAATAGCTGGTAGCTTTGTCATTGTCTGTTTAAACCCAACTTCAGTTGTTGCAGTTGCAGCCTCATACAATGCATTTTCCACTTCTTCCTAGTAAAACCAGCCAATACAAAGTTGGCATGCAAGTGCCTTACACAGAACCTATGTGCAGAATTTGGAAAAACCTCCTCACATTCTTGGATTAGACCCTTCTGCTTGTCAGATATAATTGTCCATTAATTATCATTTTATATGGACAGGTTTGGCCTCAGATTTTTCAAAAACCAAATCCATGAATCTCTTGTCTCTCCTTCCACTGGTGCATGTGCAATTGGTAACAAATTGTTTTTAGGATCTTGGTCTAGAGCTGTTAGAAACATTCTCCAAACTTCCCTCTCAAATGGCATCTATCTATGACAAAAATCTTCTGTTTCCACTTATCATGACCTTCTTCATTGTAGTCAATGAGCAATGCAGCCTCTGAGACCTTGGGCTGTCAAGAACTAAAGGAATGTTACATTCCCTGAATATACTTCACCCCATCCGTTTCAGCCATTTAATTGTTATTTGTAGAGGTGGTCTTCACTATCATATATGCAACTCTGCCACTTCTTTTAATTTCCTCAATGTAATTCCAGATCAACATATACTTATCCTCCTCCCTTCTTCTGATAAGCTCCAATGACTTGTCCCTTGCCCGATATGCTTGCCTATGATTAATATGACATCTAATTTCATACATAACTTTCTTCCTAAAGCAGTTCATGTTTGGGCTTGGCTCGTGAACAAAGTCCTTCAGGTATCTTTTTGCTATCCACCCAGACATTATGTTATATCTCCTGTAAATGAAGTTGCATTTATGTTCTCTATTCATTTTCTTGATTTCATACTTTCCAGTGTTGCTGTTAAGAGCAACATTCACATTCCATTCACTACCTGTTTTTCTGCATATCGTGATGCTCCTTGCTTGTTCATACCTATATATGCAAACAGGTCTCCCTCTCTTGATGTGTAATTCATAAATGCTCCCCTAAACTGATTTAGGTCATTGAACACTAAACAACAATTAAATCAGGATCTTCAATGTCTCCTGTGGGTTAAAAGCTACTTCAGGGGTAGCTAATGCGTCATCATCTGACCCCTTAAACATTGCAATTCACTTTCACTACCACCTACATCCACCATCCCATAATCAGATTCATCATCCATGTTACCCTTAAGTGGATAATGTCTATCCTTGTCACCTTCTCCATCACTCAACCCAATGAACTCATCATCATTACATATACATTTTCATCATTGTCTCTTCATCATCTAGTTCATCCACGTCAGAGTCAGAATCTTCTCTCCAAAATACTTTGAGTGAGATGAGTCATTACCTAGGTAGTGTTCACCATAACCTACATCCTGGTTTTTTGTCACTACTGCATTTGAGTACCCTACTTGACTGTTCAACACTGATAGCTCAGAGTCAACATACAGATCAACCATCACTGATAAATGCACGCTTTGCACAACTATTACAAAGCTCTATCAATTTATACAAGAACAAATCCTTACCTATTAATATGAAGTATTTCTTAGACCCAAGTACCCCACTAGAGTTGCAGAGCTCATCTATATATAACAAATACACTTCATCAGCTTCAACATAATAAAATATGCATGTATCACCTCCAAGGTACCTTGCTTCTGGGATGTGAACAAACTGACCCCCATTATGAAATACCAGCCTGAACTGGTTAATTCCTTCATCTGTATGTTAAGTCTGTGGCAATCACTTAAAAGGAGGGGGAGAGGATGGGAAGGGGGAGAGGGATGAATAGAATGTTGGACTATTTTTTAAGTTTTTCTTTATTCTGTTCAAGTCCACTCATAAGTTCTCCAAGTAAAAAAAAAAAAAAAAAAAAAAAAAAGAGGTGAGAAACAATAGATGAATACACACGATATAAAGTAGTTTGAATCTAGTCTATTCTGCTCCACTACTACATTTTCAATATCAATTTTTTTATTATCTTCAATAAGGAACAAATAAATAACAACACTTATACTAACAACTAGTGCAAGCAAAAGCAACAGTAACATCAACTTATTATACAAACATATTGGCCAACATCAACAACAGCAGCTACAAGCAAGAAACAATCCTTGCTCCTTCACAACTTTAACAAAGTTCTACTGAAAAATTTTCACCAGGTGGGTTATTGGGAAGTAGTGGGATTACATTTTCAAATGAGTTTAGGGCATAATAGATCAAATATGCTTAGTTTCTCTTGTGCTAGACTATCACTCTTACAATACAATAATGAAAACAAAGCAACAAGAGAACAAGGGATTAATAGACTTCAAGCACTTTTGCACCTTTAAGAGCTTTTTACAACAATTGGAGATGAAACTTGAAGAGGATAAAAGTTTGTAAGTGCGTCACTTGAGCTTCTTCAATACATAAAGGGTGTGAGCTTTTGCAGCCTCCATAAAGTATTCAACCCCATCAATTGTCTTGAAGATGTCTAAATAGTCTTCAACCATTCTATAGTTGATTTTGATGATTCATAGCCATCCTAGAGAATCTTCAATATGTTTACAGCAGTCAAGAAAGTATTATAGATGTTGGAGAAAAAGTGCACAATCAATTTAGGTAATATAAGAGAGAAAATCATTTTAAATCTTCTTTGGATTTTGTTGCAACTGTTGTAAAAATTTGAATTGTGGTCTACAACGATCGTCTCAAATTTTAGATATTGATATACATCGATTGATTGATGTCTTAAGACTGAAAGATCGATGCTGGACAGTATGCTTTCAGTTTTGCACAGTACTTACATCGACCGATCGATGTCTCTTCTTTGAGAGACTGATGTATACATCTATAGATTGATGTGCTTCAACCTGAGATATCGATGTCTAGCAGTGTAGTTCCAAATTTGCAAAGCCATACATAGATCAATTGATGTTGTTACTGAGAGATCTATGTATACATAAACCAATATATGTAGAGATTTATGTATACATCGATATCTGCTTTAGAGATCTATATAGAGATTAGTGTTACTTCTTCATTTGTTTAATCCTTTATTATTTCCAAGGCATAAAATGAGTTTTCAAACTTCTTTTAAAGTTCATCAAATCTCATTCCAACAATATATCCCCTTTTGATGATTTCAAGACCATATGCTTTTAAAAGATATTTTATTAAAGAAACAATTTAACTTGGTTTTTGTGCGAAACACAACCTTTTCCTTAATCAATGCATTCATGCACCTTCAAGACATGACTATACCCACCAAAGATACATCAAGTTCATTTTATTCATTTCAGGCTAACCCTTGAAACATACATTCCATACATCATACTCATTTTTATTTGCAATATATATACATCATATGTTTTTCAGCACACATGCATATACCAATCATATCCATATTCAACTATCTCAACCACATATCATTAACATATCACATATACCAGCAAGCATACATACCAATCGTATCCATACCCACATGGTCATACATATCAATTATATCCATATCCATATACACATAGTCATACATATCCATATTCAACTTTCTCTACCACCTAGCATTCATATATCATTCTTCTCTCCCTTTTGAAATCACCAATTTAATTCAAATATATGAAATAGACCATATATACTCATATTTATTTAGATTAAGCAAACATAGGTTTGAGTATATAAGATACCCTAAACTAGAACCTAGCTATAAAGGGCAACGGAGGCAGGGATGATGAGTGGCTAGCCTATTTTTCATCCGAAGAGAAAGTTAGTCCGGTGATACAAGCCTTTCTTTTTCCTTTGAACTTGGCACATTTAGATTCATGGGTCACTATTCTGTCCTTTAGTTCATTAAGTTCTTGATGTAGTGTAATGACTTGAACCTGTAGCTCCGGTACATTTTCACTAAAGCTGGTACTTGATTTTGCTTTATCTCCGGCCATAACAGCTTCAGGAACCTTGTCTTCTCTTCTTTGTTTTCTTCTTCTTGACACATGCCTTTTTGGGCTTCTTTTCAAGACTTATTAATCTATTGAATGTTTACTTTGCCATAGAAGTCCTTGTGGGTAATGTTCTCGATATCCGAATCATCTATCTCGATATCCGACTTCTTGAACGTAAAATAGTGAGGTTAACATAGGCAAGGGCTTTAGACTTTTTGGTGGTTGCCTTCATGAAATTTGCCCTAACGATTTCACCAAAATTTAATAGCTCCATGTTTGCGATTCGATAGACTATGTAAAAATCAAGATTGCTCGGGAGTTTTGCCAATTTCTTATTTATATAAAAGGTGAGTATTGAAGTCAATACTCGATATACTAAAGACATGTCATTTGTGTTCTTTGTAGGGTGGAAATCCTAGAAACCTCTTGACATGGTCCTTGATCACTTTCCAGCAAGCTTCATCCTATTTTCCACACTTCAAAGTCGTTTAAGCCCACATTTGGCTCCCTAAGGTAATTACAAATTGTTTCACATCCCACTCAAGATGTAGCCATAATGACTGTGTTCAAGGAGAATGGAAATCCATTCAAATATTCAACCTACAAATTTGCATAAAAGAGTCTAGTATATTTCTTAGACATCTTTTGCATCTATTCTTCAATCCAAGTGTCCCTCAACTATTATACATCCAACCATTCAAGAATTAGGCTCAATTCAGCATTTGACTCAAAATCATCTTTTTTAACAACTTTAACGAAACAATGGCTCTTTCTTTTGCCTTCCATTGAGAGAAAAGATCTTGTGCACGTAGGGAGATGTAGTTGAATTTACTTGTGCCAAGACCATTAAGAGAGAAGCTCTTGTGCATGAAGGGGATGTAGTTGAATTTACATGTGCCAAATAACGATTCCAATGCTCCTTCAATGGCTCTTTTTAACCAAGAAAAGTTTTTGATGGTATTACCGGAGAGCAGCCAACTTATTCGCTTGACTGAAATCAACATCATGTTTTCTTCCTTGACGGGTTCTGGGTTGGGTTGGCACGTGTGACTATGAACCCTGGCTTTGGGGAGGGTTATTTGACCTTTCTTCATCATTTTGATAGGCCCTTGGCCTTTTGGAAGTGTTCTTATTCCTAGTTGACATGTTTCTCAAAATCTAAAAATTGTAGGTTTAGAGTAAGAGAAAAGTTTTGAAAGAGAAGAAGAAATTGAAGTTGGATGAAGAGAAATTGAAGTAATTTGCTTGAATTTCAAGAGAGAAGGGTTTTGAAAAAGAAGAGATAGCCTAAAGGAGTTTTACGGTTCGATCGATTGGTTTAAAAATGAGAAATATGAATTTTCAGGCTTTTTAACAGATTTTATAATTCATGGACCAACTGGCATTGATCGATCGATGTTGTACATCATCTCTTAGTTAGGCACATCGATCAATCGATATATCTATTTCTTGAGTTTTTAAATTTTTGATTTTTATTATGCATTGTTTATCATTCTTATTTTTTTAAATAATTCAAATGCCTTAATAGAAAGTGGTTTTGTGAATATGTCCATTAATTGATCATTTGATCGGACAAATTCAACACAAATTAATCTCTTTTGCACACAATCTTTTATGAAGCGTTGTCTAACTTTAATATGCTTGGTTCTACTATGATGAACCAGATTTTGTGATATACTTATAGGTGGGGTTCATTCAGGGTGCGTCATCCAAAGCAATTGTGCACAACAGAAAGTGACTGACACATATTTGGATTCTGCTATGAAAATTGATACACTATTTTATTTTCATGAAAACCAAGAAACTAAGCAATCTCTAAGGAATTGACACATCTTGGAGGTGTTTTCCTATTAACAAGATTTCTAGCATAATCCAAATCACTATACCCTCTTAAGTCAAAACATCAATTCTTATGATAAAACAATCAAAGTTTAACGTACCTTTTAAATACCTAAATTACATTTTATAATAATTAGATGTAATTCCTTAGCAATACTTTGATATCTAGCACATAAGGATACAACATGTAATATATCTGGTCGGCTAGCTGTCAAAAAAGTAAACTACCAATCTTACCCTTATAATTGTTTATCTCGACCGGCTCTCCTTTGTCATTTTTGTCAAACTTTGCACCTGTGTTCATTGGTGTGCTTACAATCCTCTTGTCCTCAAATTTGTATTTCTTGAGAAGATTTTGATGTACTTTGTTTGAGATATGCACATTACCTCCTTGATTTGCCTGATTTGAAGCCGAAGAAAGTAGTTGAGTTCACCCATCATGCTCATCTTAAATCCTCTTTCCATCAGCTTAGCAAAGTGCTTACAAAGAGAATCATTAGTAGCACCAAATACATTATGATCAACATATATTGGAACAAGTAAATGATTACTTCATTGTTGTTTAATAAACAAGGTAGTATCAATTTTTTCTCTTGAAAAATCGTTTTCAAAAAAGTTCAACTTCTCATACCATTCTTTAGGAGCTTGTTTAAGTACATAAAGAGTCTTTTTGAGTTTAAAGACATGATTTAGATAATCATGTCTTCAAAATCCGATGGTTGAGCTACATATACCTTTTCTTAATAATTTTGTTCAAGAAAGCCGATTTTATATATGTTTAATATAACTTCAAAAATTTACAGCATTCGTATTCTAGAAGCATCCTAATAGCTCCTAACCTTTCCACAGGGGCAAAAGTCTCATCATAGTCAATTTCTTCATCTTGTGTATATCCTTATGCTACCAACCTAGCTTTATTCCTTGTTATACTCCATTGGCCATCTATTTTGTTTCTAATACCCATTTAGTACCAATAGTAGAATGATCATTAGGTTTTAGGACTAACTCTCAAACACCTTGTCTTTCAAATTGATTTAGCTCTTCTTGCATAGCTATTACCTAATATTGATCAATTATACATTCTTTTATGTTTTTAGGCTCAACTTGTGAAATGTAAGCATTTTTGCAAAAGTTTCTCATTGTTAACATACCTTGGTTTGTTTCATCTAGAATTAGTTCTATCTAGAATTAGTTCTTTTGGGTGATCTTTCCTACATTTAAATGATTCCGGTAAATTTGAAGTATTGACTTTTACTTCTTCTTCTTCTTTTATCTTAGAAAGAGGTACACTTTCAAGTGACTCAATTCTAAGATCAATAAAGGTATCTCCCTTTGAATTAGCAAGATTTTTTATAGGACTTACTTCAACTATCTCACTTTCTTCATCATCATTTAACTTTAATTTATCATCAAGGGATGAATAGACTCTTTAACTTTCATATTCTTTTTATTATATACACTAAATGTCTTGCTATTCTTTGCATATCCCCATAAAGATTCCTTCATCTGTTGTAAAACGAGATTATCCAAGTAATTTTTGGTGTTAAGTATGAAACTTTTACAACCAAATATCTTAAAATGTCCAATGTTGGGTAATCTTCCTATCGAAAGTTCAAAAGGAGTCTTTTTGAGAGATGACCTCAAGTAAGCTCTATTTATCACATGACAAGTTGTATTTACCATTTTGGTCCAAAAGTATTTAGATGATTCAAACTCATTTAGCATGACTCTGCTTATTTCTTGAAGAGTTCTTTCTTTTTTTCTGTAACACCATTTTGTTGAGGAGTTTTAGGAGCGGATAAGTTGTGTCAATACGCTTTGAATACACAAAATTCTTGAAATTCACCATCAAACTCTCCATCTATATCACTTCTAGTTTCAGTGATAGTGTCTTCTCTTAGGTTTCATAATCTCCTACAAAGTTTTATAAAATCTTGTCATGCATCATTCTTTATAGCTAATAACATGACACAAGTAAACCTAGAAAAGTCATCTACCACCACAAAGGTGTAATATTTTCTACTTCGACTTGGCATACCAATATCCATATACAAATCCATATAAAGCAATTGTAGAGGTCTTGTAATTCCTATTATTGTACTATCTATGCATGTACATATTGAGCCGGGGTCTCACTAGAAGCAAACTCTCTATCCCTTGGGATGGAGGTATTGTTTGTCTTCCTGTTACCCTCCTCAGGCCCTAGCGATAGCTTTTGCTGTCGTTGAAACATACTGGGTATGATTGTTGTTGTTGTAGAGGTCTTGTAATAAAGATTTTTCACTTTTGGACTTGAAGCTGTTTTAACAAACTTTGTCTTTTGACAAATGTCACATAATCTATTTTTTTCAAAATGTAATCTTGGAAGACCTTGTATTTTTTATTTTTGCAAATCTCTTTGAAGTTTGTAAAACTAATATGTCAAGATGTTATAGCGAGTAAGAGATAATCATATTTTCATCATAATTTGAAAAAAAAATTCTTGAACACTCATGATACAATATTTTACTACCAACTACTGGCAAATGTACTAGGTACAATTGTAGAGTAGTAGACAAGAGGGTTGTCGATCCTACGAAGACTATTTAAGTACCAAAATTATTATTCACCTTAATTTAAACCTAACAAATTAAAATTTAATAAAAACAAACATTAACCACTACGTATAAAGACTACAAATCAAATGCTAGCATTAACTTTTTCCTTTTGAGATTTTCTTGATTAGTCCTTTTAAATTCTTTCCTCAATAGTACTTTCACTTTTTAATCCAAATTTATTTGCCTCCCCCTCATTTATTTTTCTCTTTCTTCCTCACTCGTCCTCTCTTTTTATTACCCTTACTGCCGAGAGGAGGATTGGCCATAGTACCCATGCCACAACTTGACTCCTCCGCTTCCTCATGGTGGCTGTCGTTTCTGTCATCAGCAACACCGCCACCTGTGGTGGCCTTTAGGATGACGGTGGCGGTGTTGGCTTGGCCCTTGCTCTTTTCGTCCCACTATGCTAGATATCCAATGAGTTTGAAACACTCTTTTCTTGTGTGCTTGTTTTTTTTAAATGAGTACAAAAGAGCTTTGATTTGTCCTCTCGTGATGATGATTTCTACTGAATCTTAGTGGAATCTGAACGTATTGGTCTCTGTGCGTCCGTCGTCGGCCTCCAAGGGTCCGTCGACGGTTTCCTGCCGTCGGAGTTTGTTCTGGTTGTCAGTCTTGTCCCCATGTCACTCGGTGATGATGTCGCCTCTTGAGTGGAGTGTGTTGCGCTCCAAAAATTTGGAGCCGAGTAGCCTCTCTTATCACCAGTGAGTAGGCCGACTCTATTGAGCGTGAGGGATCTTGTTTAAGAATGTCTCTACGAACACCTTCGTATTTGTCATCTAGAGCCATTAGAAACTGAAATAGCCTCTGTTCGACTATGATTCGGTTGAATATCGCGATATTCGCCTGTACCTACATCGGGTTTGGGGTTTTGCGGTCAATGGACATCCAGAGCCCCTGTATATGGTCCATAAGTATTCTAGAGTCTCTCCCTCTGTCAGATTGTACACGTCCTCCTATGTAGTTCATATGCTTGAAATGAGTAGACGTCGCTGCCGAATGTAATGGCCTATTCCATAGTGTTTTAGCCGTGGGATATTGAACAACACTGTTAACTAGTGAAAGTTTAATATTCTGCACGATCCATTTAAAGCCAATATGATCCGATTGTTCTCATCGTGTACACACCGGATCATTGATGCGACTGGTTCATTCACGAGGTGATGCATTTTTCCTCATCCCCCTATAGACTTTTTCATAAGGCTGGACCATAGAGTGTAATTTCAGTTGTCGAGTTTGAAGCCTATGGACAAGGTTTCCGGGTGTGATTACGGTGGTAGGCATATTGTCCAGTCTGGTTCTAAGCAGATTTGCAATCTGCATAGTTGGTTCGTCGAGGATTTTTTTTTGGGTGGCTTGATTCCGCTCCTGACATTGCTAGAATTGTGTGTTTTGGACTGTGATGAAGAAATTTCTGAGTCCCCAAGTATTTTTCCTTAAGCTCTCATATCATGTCAAATGGAAAGAAAAAGATTTTTTTCATTCAATTTTCAATTATACATTCGGTATCATATTACAACAATCTTGTATCACTAATTATGGTAATGAAATAATTACAGTAATAATTACACTAATTAAAAGGATTTGATTTTGTGCTGATGGCGTAATTTCGTTTGAAGTTTGATTTGTTTCTTTCTAACATCTCTTATAGAAACCATGCATTTGAAATTTTTGTTGCAAATGGTAGTTCTTATAGACACCAGTAATGATACACCATAGAAAACAATTGTTGCTTTGCGGCCTTGAAGTCACGGGTTCGAGCTGCAAAAACAGCTTCTTGCACATAATGTAGGATAAGACTGTGTACATCAGATCGCAAAGCGATCCAGGCCCCACTCCTCTTGTACCTTGCGCAAATGCGAAAGCCTAGTGCAACGGAAACATCATTATTTATATAAATTCAAGAGAAGACTATTGAATGTGAAGATTCCTATAGACGACACAATTGAAATTTTGAATGGAGGTGGTAGGTTCCTATAGACACCAACAATGATAAACATAAAATAAATTCAAGATACTAAGCGCACACATATATATATATGTATATGTATACATATATGTTGTATATAATATTTTATATATGTGTATGTGTGTGTATGTGTATGTCTATAGGTTTATATAAGTATTCCTGATGAGCCAAAAAATACCCCTCGTTAGTCAACAACGGTCAACGCTGGAGTGAGGCACAAAAACGGTTAAGTATGATGGGTCGGCCCGGAGGTTGGTCAGGACACACGTGGACAAACAGTTCATCTCGGACACAGGGCCCCACCCTCATCTCAACCAAACAGTCTCAATGTTCCCTGAGGGCTAAGGATCTCACCTCGGTCTAAAGGCTTCACTTAGGCCTAAGGGTATTTAACTCGGCCACAAGGCCTCACCCCGGCCCGCAGTTCCATCTCGGCCAAAGAGTTGGGCTCGGCCTCGGATCCGACCTACTTACTGACCTCGGACCGCCTTTAGTGGCGTCAGCCACGAGTATCATGAAGGGCCCACCAATGTACTTCGAAGTCGGCCACTTTCATCTCGGCATTCTGACCCCCCCATCATCAGCCATCTCGGGCACTTCTGAGTGCTTCTAGAAGACTTCATCTCGGTTCTAGGAGTTTACCCCAGGTAATTCTACCAGGTGAAACTCCCAGCCAGGTGTCCCAAGCTAGCTTATTCAGCTCAGCACCGAGCTACGTGGCGAGCATGCAAGAGCAAGAGTCATCCGACTATCCTCCTTGCCTGTCACGATATCTGAGCTCTGCCCATGCATTGGCCCAAGCCGCCATATAAAAAGGCCAAGCAACAGGAGAGAGAGGGACAAGTAACAACAAACTCTGAAAAACTACACGCCAGAAACTCATCTTCTCCACAGTGAAAACGCAGGTTTTACAGAAAACCTCAATTTACTTAACCTTCACCATATATAAACCTCTACATAAAAAATGGCCCAAACTGACTTGAGCGTCGGAGGGTATTACCCGGGGCCATAGATCCCGGGTCCCCTGACCCTTTTTTCTTTGTGCAGGTCAGCAACTCGTTCACTAAGGACAATTGACGGATTTCTAACGGCACCACATCAAACAAATACTTGGTGATATAATCCGACATCATCAAATTGGCGCTAGAAGGAGGGCCTGAACCTCCGTCACTTAATTCCGTTTAACTGCACCGTATTAATTAACAAGTCAGTATAAATGGGTAAAGACGCCCGTGAAGGACTAGGGGAGTCCTCCAATCAACATCGACGAAAAAAGACTCGCTCTGCTCATCCTGGACAGGATTCCAGGAGGACAGAGCCAGAAAGGAAGAAGGTCCCGGGCATAACCGCGGATGAGAAGATAAGGCCATGAAGTATGTGGGCTGAGAACCTGGACGTGTTTGAAGCTGTAGTAGAGCGGCTCAAAGGGAAGCGTCCAGAGATAGAATACATGGAGGAAGATTCTACATCCCTCCATCCAAAGGAGAAGACCCAACGGCAATCTTCTCATCATCCTCAGGGGTTTATGGCGGATGCCAGACGTAGTGGTGACAGATCCCCTACGGTTGAGTCGGTGCCTATACCCAGGCAGCGCCTGGGTATAAAGCCCCGATCATTCAAAAGTGTTCGGCAGGAAGCAGATCCTCGCAGGCCGAGGAGCCGACCTGAAGAACCTACCCTGAGTACTTGAGGGTGATTCAGGAGAGCCCTTTCTCCTGGGATATTGCGGAATATTTGGCACCGGATAGTTTTAAGGTGCCAAAGATGGACACTTATGATGGCACATCTGACCCGACTGATCATCTCTTTCAGTTCCAGACGGCTATGAGTTTAAAGAATGTGCCAGACCCGCTCCGCTGTAAAACCTTCCCTATGTATCTGCGTGGGAAGGCAAGAAGATGGTTTCAGGAGCTCCCACCTCAGTCGGTGGACTCCTTCAGGCAGTTGGCGCAGAAATTTAAGTCTCAGTTCGTGTCGAGTGCGCCGTTTATAAAGAATTCTTCACACCTTATGACCTTGAAGCAAAGTGCAGAGGAGTCTATCCTGAAATATATGCAGCGCTTCTCAGACGAGTCACTGCAGGTCAGTGACCGAAATGAAGGAGTGAAGGCCGCTGCGTTTATCAACGGTCTCAGGGCGGGTCGTCTCTTTTCACAGCTTGCAGAAGAGGGACCTACCACACTGAGAGAATGCCTGGAAAAGGCGCATCAGTTTGCCCGTGGAGAGGAGGCAAACCGACTGAAGAAAGAAGCCGAGCAGAGTACTCGGCGAGAGGTTCGGCCCAGTTCCCGAGCAAGCCGACCTGAAGACCAACGCGAACGGCGCAGTGCATTCGATCGCCTTGGTGTCCGAGGCAAGCGAGGTCAGGAAGGATTGCCCCTTCTGGCCTCAAAAGATAGAATTTTGGCCGTCATGGAAAGGGATGGCCTAAGAACGGACCCGAAGCCCTTGGCAGGTCCCAGGGACAAGAGGGATCCAAAACTGTATTGCCGATATCACCGAGATGTCGGCCACGACACTGAAGATTGTCGGCAACTAGCTCAGGCAATTCGGAAGCTTGATTGAGCTGGGGCACCTGAAACAGTTCTATGACCCGCGCTCCCGGCTCCATAACCGTTTAAGCTTCCGAAAGAATACTCAAAAGGATAAGTGCCGACCCGAGACTCCCTCACACGTCCCCAGGTCGGATGATGATGGGGACAGAGATCAGCAAGAGGGTGCAGTGCAGCCTCAGATTAATTCCATAATATATACCATTTCTGGAGGTCCGTCTCAGCCAAATCCGGGTGGTCCCAGTACGTCAGGTACGTTGACTGGGCCTCCCCTGAAAAAACAGAGATTAGCTCGAGAGCTGGTCTACGGACCAGAAGATTTAATCCCGCTTGACTCCAACACACGGGATTAGTCATTGGATTATGTATTCATATGGCACCGGATAGAATTGTAGAAGTACGGAGAGTGTACGTAAATACTTGGGAGTGCTGTAAACATTATGTACTACCATGTATATAAACAGTTGGGTTTGGCAGACTCCCAAATGACTCCAGTAGCTTCTCCTCTGTATGGATTCACTGGTATGCCTATTCGGCCCAGCTGGCCTGATTACACTAAGTGTCAGCTTTGGCAAACCCCCGGCTTACCGTTGCTTATGGATGGATTTCGTGGTGGTTAAAAAGAGGTCGGGCCTATAACATTCTCTTAGGCCGACCCGCGTTGGTAGCTCTAGAGGCTGTAATATCCCCTTGCATGTCAGCATGAAGTTTCCTACCCCAGGTGGAGTAGTTACTTACAGGGAGATATTTCTATAGCCCAAAATTGTTATGCAGTGGCTACCCAAGGGAGTGGGGCCATCCAGCAGGTTGTTCTGGATGATCTCTTTCCCCCAACAGACGAGCGTTTACCAAACAGATGATGCGGTTCAGGAATTCATCTTGGATCCAGGTCGGCCAGAGAACACAATCAAAATTGGGACCTGGATGCCAGCTGAGACTTTGGCTCAACTCCAGATCTGCTAAGGGAATTCGCAGAAATTTTTGCTTGGACGGCGGAAGATATGCCTGGGGATCCCGACCTCCTTAGCAGAACACCGGCTTAATGTGGATCCTCAGGTCAGGCCCAATTAAGCAGAAAAAAGAAACTTTGACCCAGAAAGGAACAAAGTGATAGCGGGAGAGGTTGAGAAACTCCTGGTGGCAAGTTCATTGAAGAAGTCTTGTATCCGAGTTGGTTGGCCAACCCTGTAGTGTTCCCAAACCTGACAAGACTTGGAGAATGTGTATAGATTACACTGACTTAAACAAGGCGTGCCCAAAAGATTGCTATCCCTTGCCAAAGATTGACAGATTGGTGGATTCCACCTTGGGGTATGAGTTTGACTTCCTTGATGCTTTTAAGGGCTATCACCATATCATGATGGCAAAGGAAGATCAGGAGAAGACTTCTTTCATAACAGAGATGGGCACTTATTGCTATGTCAGCATGCCCTTCGGTTTAAAAAATGCCGGAGCCACTTATCAGCGCTTGGTCAATTCCACTGTTCTGAGATCAAATTGGCCGAGTTATGGAAGTTTATATTGATGATATGTTGATCAAGAGCAGGACTCTTGACCAGTATATCTCAAACCTCCGAGAAGTGTTCGGCATATTAAGGGAATCCTGGATGAGGCTGAACCCAAAAAAGTGTACCTTTGGAGTACGTAAGGGAAGTTTCTGAATATGTTTCCAAGGAAGGGGTACAAGCCAACCCGGCCAAAATTGAAGCCTTAAAAAGCATGCTCCCGCCTCGGAATGTCAAAGAGGTTCAGAGGCTGACAGGCCGAATTGCTGCCTTGAGCAGGTTTCTTTCTAAGTCCGCCGAGAGATCATTACCCTTCTTCCAATCCTAAAGAACGAATCGCCTTCCTCTGGGATGACCAATGTCAGAAGGCTTTTGATGACATGAAAGCACACCTAACGGAGGTGCCCATGCTGACGTCCCCTCTACCTGGGGAGACCTTATATATATACTTGTCAACCTGCCATGAGGCAAGTAAATGCAGTTCTGCTCAGGAGAGCAGGGATGCAGCTCAAAAACCCATTTACTTCGCTAGTAAGATTTGCATGGAGCTGAGGTGCGATATCCAAATGCTGAAAAAATTATCTTAGCATTGGTAGTGGCGGCCAGGAAGTTCCGGCCTTACCTCCAAGCTCATCCATAATTGTGGTGACTGATCAGGCCTTTGAAGCAAATTTTATCTCGGCCAGACACTTCAGGCCGAGCTGCTAAGTGGGCAATGGAGCTTGCTGAGTATGACTCAAATATAAGTCACGCACTTCCATTAAAGCTCAAGCTCTGGCTGACTTTCTTGCCGAAGGATCTCTGTAGAAGAAGATCCTCCTCCAGCACAAGGATGGGTTTTGTATGTAGATGGGTCCTTCCTCGAAAGATGGGAGTGGAGCAGGGCTCCTAATAATTAACCCAAATGAGGAAGAGATGGAGTACGCCTTGCGATTTGACTTCGAGGCCACTAACAATGAGGCCGAGTATGAGGCCCTAATAGCGGGGTTGAGTTTAGCTCGTAAACTGGGGGCACAGCAAATAACCGCTCGAAGTGACTCACAGCTCATAGTCTCTCAAATTAACGGAGACTATGAGGCCAAGGAGGACAACATGAAGCGGTATTTGGCTAAGGTTCAACATTTGAAAGGAATGTTTGAACGCTTTGTGATCGAACATATCCCCAGGTCGGCCAATAAACGAGCCGACGCACTGTCTCGGCTAGCCTCATCTACCTCGGCCACAATTGGGAAGAAGATTGTTGTAGAGTTGGTAAAGCATCGTGCCTTCGATGGAATGAAGTCTTGCAGCAAGACTATCATAATACCTGGATGGACGAGATAGTTACTTATCTACAACATCAGACTCTGCCCGAGGATAAGTCACAAGCTCGGCGTCTCCGCCTAAAGCTTCCAGGTACGCCCTCTTTAACGATCATTTGTACAGAAAATCTTTTCTCAGCCGTGGTTGCGGTGCGTACCTGAGGACGAAGGAGATTACATTCTCCGTGAAATGCACTTGGGCATATGTGGAAGTCATTCTGGAGCATGTTCGTTGGCCCGCAAGTGCTATTTGGCCGGGTATTACTGGCCCACAATTCGCAAAGATGCGGAAGAAACTGGTTAAAAAGTGCTCATCATGCCAAGCTCATGCTCCAACTTCTCATTTGCCGAGTCATGAAATGACCAGTATTTCCAGTCCCTGGCCGTTTGTGCAATGGGGTATGGACTTAGTGGGGCCTCTACCCCGAGCTCCTGGCTCGGTCAGATTCTTACTGGTAGCGATTGACTACTTTACTAAATGGATAGAGGCCGAGCCGCTGGCCACCATAACTGGGGCCCAAGTCAAAAAGTTTTTATGGAAAAACATTATTTGCCGATTTGGCTTACCCCAGATCTTGATCTCAGACAACGGCAGACAGTTTGCTGAGGATCCGGTAAAGAGCTGGTGTCTAGACTTACATATCAAGCAACGTTTCACCTCAGTAGCTCATCCTCAGTCAAACGGCCAGGTAGAGCTTGCCAACAGAATCATCAAGGATGGTTTGAAAAAGCGGCTGGAAAAGCTGGCACAAGTTGGGTTGAAGAGTTGCCCAGCGTATTATGGGCTCACCGGACGACTCCCTCAACTTCAACAAAGGAAACTCCTTTTTCACTGGTGTATGGCACCGAGGCCATTATTCCTGCAGAGATTGGTTCTACTTCAACTCGAGTGGATTATTACTCAGCTACTGATAATAATCAAGAATTACGACTGAACTTAGATGATCTCGAGCGAGCAGAAAAGAGACCAAGCGCGCATCCGCATGGCCGAGTATAAAAACTTGATCTCCCAGCATTACAATTCCCGGGTACGACCGAGGTCTTTTCGAGTGGGAGATCTGGTGATGCGTGACAATGAAGTCAGTCATGCTATCTCGGCAGGAACCTTTAATTCCAAGTGGGAAGGTCCTTATCGCATCGTTGAAGTATTCCCAACGGGAGCCTACAAGTTGCAAACTTTGGAAGGACGAACTCTTCCACGAACTTGGCATGTTTCTCATCTCAGACTACTTCATCAATGATGTAAATTGCAACTACTCTGTATATGAATACAAGTTTTTTTTGAGGCATCTATCCAGTGTTAAGTGTCCAAGCAAAGTCTGAGCACTGTGGAAGAATCATTTAAGACCTCAGCAGGTCCGAGGCAAAAGACCTCGCAGGTTTGAGGCAAATGCCCGCTAAAGGGTGCATTAAGACCTCGACAGGTCCGAGGCAAAAGACCTCGCAGGTTCGAGGCAAATGCCCGCTAAAGGGTGCATTAAGACCTCGGCAGGTCCGAGACAAAAGACCTTGTCAAGTCTGAGGCAAAAGACCTCGCAGGTTCGAGGCAAATGCCCGCTAAAGGGTACATTAAGACCTCGGCAGGTCTGAAGCAAAAGACCTCGCAGGTTCGAGGCAAATGCCCGCTAAAGGGTACATTAAGACCTCGGCAGGTCCGAGGCAAAAGACCTTGGCAAGTCTGAGGTAAAAGACCTCGCAAGCTCGAGGCAGATGTCCATAAAAAGGGAGTATTAAAACCTCGGCAATCCGAGATGAAAGACCATTAAACGGCAGATTAAGACCTCGGCAAGACTGAGGCAGAAACTCGTTAAAAGCAAGTGTAAGACCTAGGTAAGGCCGAGGCACTTGCTCAAATGAAAAACAAGACCTTGGCATGCCCGAGGCAAAGGTTAAAGAAATGATTCATAAAACTTTAGCGAATCTGAGGGAAGAGTTTGTTGAAGAAAAGACTTATGCAAGCAAACCTTAGGTTTTCTCTTACGAAAGCCGAGGAGAAGTTAAGCAAAGCATAACTTTAATCCAAGTCAGAATCTGATCTCAACGAGGTGAAGTTTATGTCAAACTTGCCAAGGATTTGGTTCAGTCCAGATGACAGGTTCATTCTGATTTAAAGGCTTAGTCTATTTTTTGAATAAAGTTCATCAAGTTTGTCAAGACTGACTTAAAAAGTTAGCATCGATGGCATCGAAAAATAAACTTGGTAAAGACATTAAAGACAAAGAAGATAGATGAGCCAAAAAGTTGGAAATTTCCATTGATCTAAGCATTGAAGTACATATTGATGCCTGGCTGCTAAAAGTAAAAAAAGAAGAGCCCTAAAGCCTAATCGTCCTTATCTTCATCCCTCAAGTCAGCTCCATCAACAAATTTTTGGAATAACTCTTCAAATTCTTGAGCTGCGAGGGGATTGTAGAGGTCAGCAATACGGCGATCTTCTCTGTTCAGATCTGGATAAACTTGAGCACAGGCATCGATAGCATTTCTTTGGCCGACCTCCATGGCTGAGCCTTGAATCAGAAGCAAGTTCTCTTCAAAGAATTTGGATTTTCTGAAGTCCTGAAGAGTCTTGATCTCAGCATCCATCAAGTTTTGGCGCAGCAGGTTAATCATCTTCTGATCAGCTTCGGTCCTCTGCGCCATCTCAGCCATATTTTTCTTCAAATACTCAACCTCAGTGATTGATTGAGTGGGGGTCAGCTCCAGGTCAGCCACCTTATTCTCCAACTCATCCACCTTGGAGTTGGAGGTGGCCAACCTCATCTCAGCATCCTCGGCCTTTTGTTGGAGTTTGGTGGTCCCAGCCTCTAGGTCAGTGACCTTTTGGGTTAGCTCGGCCCTTCTCTTCTCAGATTCTTCAAGTTGTTTCCGAGTGGTCTCGAGCTCCCCAAGGAAATTCCTGCAGCGGGTCACCACCTCCATCTCTTGGCCTCGGATCTGTCAAAAGGATAAAGTTAGGCAGAAATATCTGCTGACAAAAATAAACTAAGTATCCAAAGAGAAATTTGCTTACCAGAGCCATGTTGCACATAAAGGCATCCATCAGGGTAGCAAAGGAAGCTGCCCTGAACATTTGAAGGTCCTGGGGCAAGATTGCAGCCCTGTTCAACCTTTCAGCCACAGCAGGATTCTGGGCTGTATCCCCCTCAGAAAACCCAATCAAGATTGGGTCTTGAACATTACCTGGTTGAGGCAAGATCTCCTCAACCGGGTCAGCAGTGATCATCTCCGGAGGCTGAGATGGCCCTGGATCACGACTGCTGGAGCCTTCACCCCGTTGTCTCTTTCGGGGGCGGAGGCTGGAGCCTTCACCAGCATCCTCTGGAATTCCAGAATCAGCCAGAGCCTGAGGTAGAACATCAACCTCAGGCTCATCATCAGCAATTGTTATTGGCAAAGCTGCAAAGAAGAGAAACAAGTCAAAACCCAAACAAGTGTTAAAACACTTAAGAAAATCCCTACATCTAAGGAAGGGGTTCTACCTGGCTCAGGCTCCGCCGTTTCGGGCTCAGCAACAGCAACACTTGGAGCTGGGGGCGTTGCCGAAGTGGAGGCCCCTCCAGAACTCAGAGCTGCTAACCTCCTCTCTCTCGAAGCCTTTTTCTGGCCTGATTCTCGGACATTATCTCAGCACGGCTCAGGGATCCAGACATGGCACCTGCGCCCAAAGTTAAACAGTTAGATGCTAACAACAGATTGAAAATATTGAAAATTCAAAGGCTACAATAGCCACCTCGAAGGATGGTTAGCTGGTCTGGAGAGAGGGCCCGATAGTCATCACCAATCGCCGAGTGGGCTACATCGGCAGCCATCCAAACATCGTAGTCAACTTTGTGCCAATCGATGACAATTGGAGCTGACCGAATTCTGTCTGCTTCATCGCAGTACTCCTGGCTCGGCCATGTATTATGAACTCTGCCTCGCTTCCAGGCAGTCTCACTCGGCAGATCAGATCTTAAAATTAAAAGAATTTTTCCTTCCATCTTTTGTTAGAGGAAGGAATGTTGATGGCAAAAGGGAAGTCAATACTAGACCTACGCTTGCTGAAATAGTACCAACTATGCGAAGTCCGGCATGCAAAAAGGGCTCGAAAAATAGTGGTATTGAAAGGAAATTCAATGAGACGGAGGAGAAGAATATAACAAAGAATGAGTTTGAGGCCATTCGGCTGAATTTGTGGAAGTCTGAGCCCTAAGCCCGCATAACACGAATAACGGGCTCAGGAACGGGAAGACTGAAGCCAGAGTTGAAGTAGTCTTCATAAACTGCGGTCATAATAACCCCTAGGGGGATCACCAGCAGTTGACCCGGCAAGGGAGAAGGGGTTGAAAACTATTTCCTATCTATTTTGTAATATTTACAAATCCTACTTAGTTCGGCCTCGGTCAGGCTGGAGGTGGTCTCTTGGACCATAGGAGTTGGCCGACCTCTACAGAAGAACGAGAAGGACCCCCCTCAGGGCCGGAGGATTTACAGGGCGCCGGAGCAGGGGCTATTCTCACTGGCTCCGGCGAAGAGCTGATCACAGTCAAGCTCTGCTAGATTGAGCATAGTCTCCGGCGGCAGGAAGCAATGTGCCGATGGGAAGATCATCGCAGAAGAAGATCTGCCGGACGGCAACGAGAAGCAACAGTCTCTCCGCTCCCTGCGGCGTAAGAACCACCTCAGAAAGGTTCTGGGAATCATAATGGAGAAGACATTTTGAGGCGAAAGGAGTACTTACCGAGAGTTCGAAGTAAAAAGACGCCGGAGGATTGAAACGAAGGTTGATGGAGGCTGGAACTCGCCGGAATCAGGAAAGCTTGCCGGAGAAGGAAAGCCAGAGTGCCGGAGTAAAGGAATGAGAGCAAATAAAGCGTGGAAACGTTTACGGAGACAAATTTATAGGGCTTCACCTCGGTAGCCCAAGCGTCGCCAGAAATAAAATGGCTGTCGGTTCGTGAAACGGCGGAGTTCAAAAAGCTGCTCAACTGACGCTTCGTGCTCTGCGCAAACAAGTAAATGCGCAGACTGAGCCTACCAGACTCAGACACGTGCCAGAATAGACAGCGTGACAAAGAATTCAATCAGAATTAACTGATCAATTCGGCCAGAGCTATCATTAGCACATCGTACATTGTGCCACTAATAAGT
Organism: Eustoma russellianum; assembly: GCA_036186865.1. Taxonomy (NCBI): domain Eukaryota; kingdom Viridiplantae; phylum Streptophyta; class Magnoliopsida; order Gentianales; family Gentianaceae; genus Eustoma; species Eustoma russellianum. The sequence continues at coordinate 37,592,144 of AP025046.1, read as the reverse complement.
ACGTTAAGCGGCCTAATTAGATCTTGACACGTCATCAGGGGAAAGACAACTCGAGAAAGGTCTGAGCAGATTAGCCTGCCCTTTTAGTTCATCTCGGCCAGACTAATTTGGGGGGCAAGTGATGAGCCAAAAATACCCCTCGTTAGTCAACAACGGTCAACGCTGGAGTGAGGCACAAAAACGGTTTAAGTATGACGGGTCGGCCCGGAGGTTGGTCAGGACACACGTGGACAAACAGTTCATCTCGGACACAGGGCCCCACCTTCATCTCAGCCAAACAGTCTCAATGTTCCCTGAGGGCTAAGGATCTCACCCTCGGTCTAAAGGCTTCACTTAGGCCTAAGGGGTATTTAACTCGGCCACAAGGCCTCACCCCGGCCCGCAGTTCCATCTCGGCCAAAGAGTTGGGCTCGGCCTCGGATCCGACCTACTTACTGACTTCGGACCGCCTTTAGTGGGCGTCAGCCACGAGCCATCATGAAGGGGCCCACCAATGTACTTCGAAGTCGGCCACTTTCATCTCGGCATGCTGACCCCACCATCATCAGCCATCTCGGGCACTTCTGAGTGCTTCTAGAGGACTTCATCTCGGTTCTAGGAGTTTACCCCAGGTAATTCTACCAAGGTGAAACTCCCAGCCAGGTGTCCCAAGCTAGCTTATTCAGCTCAGCACCGAGCTACGTGGCGAGCATGCAAGAGCAAAGAGTCATCCGACTATCCTCCTTGCCTGTCACGATATCTGAGCTCTGCCCATGCATTGGCCCAAGCCGCCATATAAAAAGGCCAAGCAACAGGAGAGAGAGGGACAAGTAACAACAACTCTGAAAAACTACACGCCAGAAACTCATCTTCTCCACATGAAAACGCAGTTTTTACAGAAAACCTCAATTTACTTACCTTCACCATATATAAACCTCTCCATAAAAATGGCCCAAACTGACTTGAGCGTCGGAGGGTATTACCCCGGGGCCATAGGATCCCGGGTCCCCTGACCCTTTTTTCTTTGTGCAGGTCAGCAACTCGTTCACTAAGGACAATTGACGGATTTCTAACGGCACCACATCAAACAAATACTTGGTGATATAATCCGACATCATCAATCCCAAATATGTAGTTACAGTAATGAGTTTATGAATCAATTGTAATTTTTAACTTCGACTTATATCATGTTTGGCTTCACTTAATTTTACATCTAATTTAATAAATGTTACAAAAAAAAGTATGAATATGGATAATCCAAAATGCTTGATGTTGTAGTCCTTTACTAATCGTGTCACGTTTTTTGATATGAGATTATTAAGTTCTTACAAATCTCTTGTAGAAAATATTTTTGTTTTGCATCATAAGAAATATATGAACAAAAAAAAAATGTGAATGAAAGTTATAATTCATCTATCTCAAAAACAATATTATAGTTGATTTTTTTACAACTAGGACAATATGTTATGATATAAGGAAGTATTGGATAATTTATAAGACAATGATTAACGCTTATAATGCTAACAAACACTCCAAGTCTGACATTTTATTGATTTGAGTCTCTATCAATAAGGATTTTTTTCCGAAGAAAGGATCGTTTTATTAACTGTGTAATGTCTCGAAATTTACATCAAACACTAGCTAGGTACAGCTACTCCAACCTCAGTATCCATTACATGTGCAAAGTTCCTACCAACTGCACACTCTATGCTACGCGCGCGTCGAGTAATTTCACTAGCCACCGCTATTTGGGGGGGAGGGGGAAGATATGGAACACTACTATGAACGAACTGATTTCGCCAGAACCAAATACTATAAGCGGGTTGTGCGGAAAATATATCAATAAAGGATTTTGACATCATTTAGAGGAGGGAAAATACTACAACGACATATAGGATTTCGACTACAAAACAACAACAACCACACAATATCCAGTATATTACTAACGACAGAAAAACTATTACTTCGACTGATAAAGGTCGTTTCATTATTTTCATGATTGAGGTTTGCGAAATCGTTGAAACATCACAAAAAAACCTTTGTGAATGTCTAAGCTAATCCGTCGCTTAACAAGTTATTATCTGAATATTAGCTGATGATTGAAATTATGACGTTGCTGTACGGATAAATGCTTAAAGAACATGTCAGTTTACTTGTAATATTCTAATTGTATTAGAGTAAAAACGAATGTTAAGGCTCATTAATAATGTTGTGGTCTTATGAAAAGTTTGAATATTGAGGTTAAACTGTTAAGTATTTCAGAAAAATAAGAATATGTTCAGATTAGGACTTGATTCAAGAAAGGCCACATATTCGAGCTAAAATACGTGTAGTGTGGATCAATACTGCTATCTAGCTACTAATGACTATGACATTGTATTGCGTCCAATTAGATTAAAAGGTTGTTGGACATACACTTGGTGTAGTTTTGTGATAATTCTTTAGCAACTTAAAAAATTGATAAATCCTAATTTCATCTTTATAGAGCTTTATAAAACTGAAACGGTGAAAGTTTATGAGAGGGAGATATCAAACCTGCGATCAATACTCTTTGAAAAGGAAAAAAACCAAAAAAGAAAAAACAAAATGAGATAAAGTTGAACATAACCAGTAAGGGTCTCTGTAGGGATGTAAATCAGGTTTCGAGATCCATTAATATAAGTTTGTCATAGCACAGGGACATCACAAAGAGCCCATTGTCACTGAAGACGGACTGACCTGTCAGCTTATCAGGTCATTTCACGGGCCAATAGTGCTCCCACACTATGCAGCTAGCTTGTAAAAGGGTTTAAATATTCTTGCATTCGGCAAAGTTCAAAACCTTAATGTTTTTTCGAAACCAAAATATCTAGAATCATTGGGATATGACCTGTAACAAAGAGATAAAATAAGCAAACACAGGAGGTGTCGGTGGAGAAGAATTAGGTGGCTCCTCACCTGCTAGGAATTGAAATGCTTTGCTTGATTCCAAATCCAGCCTTTCCACATTTAATCCTCACCATCTTCTCTCCCTCCAAACTCATCTCCACCGTCCACTCTTAGTACCTCCTCATCCTACCAACCCTCCCGGCCCACAGACACCACTACTCAACACTACCTGACTACGTACGCTCTCCATCCAACACTCCGTTTCCCTTGCATTTCACCCAAAGAAAAATCACAAAATAAATCACTTCAAGCACCCCTCCTCCTCTCCTTGTAAAACAATTACAACCCTTTGGTGATTTTGAATTTTTATTATCTTAGCCCTGTTACAATGTCAACGAGTTCTTAACTTTAGCAGTGGTGGTGCTGGCGGTGGTGGCGGTGGTTGGAGTGGTGGGCTGATGAATCTGCCACTCCGGCGAAGGTGGTGAAAGTGGTGAAGGGGAAGAAGTACTGTGACAAGGGTTGGGAGTGTAAAGGTCCATCCATTTTCTGTTGTAATCTCACCATTAGAGATTACTTGACACCTACCAGTTTGAGAATCTTTTCTCCAAGAGGAATAGTCCAGTGGCTCACGCTGTTGGGTTTTGGGATTATCACTCTTTTATACTGCTGCTGCTCTTTTTCAGCCCCGTGGATTGGTACCACTGGAAATAAGACTGCGCAAATGCTCGAGCTTTGTGCTTTCTTGGTCACGTTGGCAGCAAAACCACTTGTAATTGTTTTTCTTTTTCTTTAGCTCTATTTGTTTTGTCTTTATGTGTGTTTTAATTGATTGGATTCTTGCTAGGGATTTTACTTAGATTCAGTAAATTGGATTATCTGGTATGCACTTTCAATTAGTGGGGATGAAATGCAAGCAAGTGTTGCTCTCATGTTCTGATAAGTAGTGATTTACAGAAACTATGGATCTTACTATAGATCTGTGCGATCTGGGTGGTTAAGAATTCATTCACTCTGAGATGGGACATAAAATGTATCATAACAATAGTCGGTGGCTAGTTCCTTATTTTAAATTGGAGAGGGGATCAATGATAGAACACATGGTCAATGGTTAGTGATAGAACACACTGGATAAGTCGATTCATGTAGCCAATGTCATGTAAAAGGTATAAGAATTGGTTAGGTATTTAGGCCTGAATCACATTTGAGATAATATGATAGTTTTGAAAGATGCGTATTCTAAAGGCGCATATTATGTATATGGCATTAGGAGATATAGGGAAGATAGGAATAAGGCTACGACTCAAAAACGAAAACAAAACAAAAGAAGCAAAAAGAAGAAAGTAAATAAATAAACAAATAAAACGCAAGAGAAAATGATGGATCTATATAGTCGACTTTACGTAGTGAGGAAATGCTTGAGTATGGTTGGTGGGAGGAGATCACTTCGTGAGGAAAATGCAACTCAACCATTAGACCTAGAGGTTTTTCACAGATGCCTAGTTAATTGTTCTTGGCTTTAATTTTTCGGTGTCGAGAATGATCTGCTGTTTTTTTGTACGTATCCAGGATGATCTGCTCACTTTTTCCCTGATGATAATAGATAATTTGCCCTGATGGAAAGATTGAGGAGTAGATAAATAGATGTTTGAGGTGGAAAATAGTATGGAAGTGTTTGTATTGAGAAGAATATAAGGGCTCAATCCTTTTCGAAGATGCATGGCTGCTAGTTTTTTTTATTAGCTATACATCAGGATAATTGGATCAGCTTAATCCATGGGGAAAAATGAATGGTAGTTTGTGCTATGTCTGACTTACTGCTCTATCTTGGCAGATCTATTTGATCTTGCTAATTATCAAACTACACCTATTATATTGTGTCTTTTACTTTCACTATTCGAGTGGGATGCCCGTAGCTGTACCTTCAGGATCATGTTTCACTTCCATTATGTCTCGTCACATATCTGTGACTTATTGAATTTTCTGATGGCTCATTGCTTGTGATGTTATAGCCCGTAATATACCATCAATGTCAACGTGATGGGTTAATCATTTTCGGGCTAGCGAGGACGACATCTGAAAATTTGACATTTGTCCTAGCAGGCCAATAGTAGCGATATCAGGCTCATAACTAGGGGCGTTACAATCGTGTCTTGCTCCTCTTTAGAATAATGTTCCTTGCCTTGCTAATGGTTTTGTTATATTTAACTCACGGTGCTGTATATACTTTTAAGTTGTTCTTGTTTCTGGTGAATGGTGCAGGTGTTATGGAGTGGCCACAGGTGGCCCATTGGCATGGGGTCTGTGTTACAACAAGGAACTGAGTCCTAGCCAATCCTACTGTGATGATTACTTCAAGTTAACATATCCATGCACTCCAGGAGCTGACTACTATGGCCGTGGTGCATTGCCCGTCTTCTGGTTAGTTCTTTTATTCTGTTGTTTCTTCTTTTGATGCCTAGAGGAAACGACCAATCAGAGATTGCATACGTACATAGAGGGAGAAATACTTCATTGGGTTCACCTACCTGTTCTTCTAAATTTTCATTTGATATTCAAATACGTCTTAAAGATAAAGTATCCAAATCTTGCTTTGTCTAACCATTGATTGTCCTCATGTATGTTGCTCCCCAACAATAGATATTTCAGGTCTAAGTTTGACCAGATCAACTTGCATACGGATCTGAGGATCTGGGGCATCTGATTCAAAGATTTTAAATACACAAGTATACTGTTATTTCAGAATAGAAATAAATGCCGATGACCTCCGCCAGCATGAGCCTATCTTTTGTATGATGATGCTTAAATCCTTTGAAACTCGAAATCAGCTAACTTAGAGAACTACTACTGAGCATAAGCATGGCTGTGAAATATCCAGGCATTTAAGTTAAATGTTTTATAGCATCTCGCACATTGCAAAACGTGCATCTGTACATCTATTTTTGCAGTGTTCTGTAACTGCAAATTCGTGTTGGACATATAGTTTGGATTTTTTTTGTTTGTCTTGTCTTTCATTTTTTGTGTATACACGCTTATGACTATCTTAATTTCAGAAGCTTTCTATTTGTGTTTACAAAATTCCTTCACTAGTACACTGGCATACCATATTCCTATTATTGTGTCATCTACACATCACACATAGAGACCAGGGGTCTCAATAGAAGCAAATTTCTATCTCTTGGGATGAAGATATTGTTTGCATGTCTCTTACCCTCCCAGATCCTAACGATAGTTTTTGATATCGTTGAGATATACTGGGTATGGTGGTTGTATATAGTTTGTTTTAGGGCAAAGGATCCTCTAACTCTCATTCTCTAACCCTCATTCTCATAACCCATTTAGTGGGATCATGCGATACGTACTCCACCCTTGCCAACATTCTATACGTAAGCATGATCCTATGTAAAGGTGTAAAGGCTAGGGGATCTCGACCCTTGTTCTAGTATGAGAAACACATGCTCAAGTTCTTTTCCTTTGGGCTTTGCTGGATTTCGTTTCAATGTCTTTATTTTCTGTCAGGAACTACAACTATGGGATTATTGGTGAAGCACTGAAGGTAGATTTGTTGAACCATCCAGAATATTTGGAACAAAATGCAACATTGGCATTCCAAGCAGCTATGTATACATGGATGACACCACAGAAAAAGGGACAGCCTTCTCCTCATGATGCATTCGTTGGGAAATGGAAGCCAACTAAAAATGACACAGATTCCAAGCGATTTCCTGGTTTTGGTGCCACCATGAACATCCTGTATGGCGACTCTGTCTGCGGTCAAGGCGACATAGACCCCATGAACAACATCATCTCCCATTATCTTTACTACCTTGACCTCCTGGGGGTGGGTCGCGAGTCAGCAGGACCTCATGATGTACTCAGCTGTGCCGAACAGAAACCGTTCAATCCATCCTCCTCAGCTGCATCTTCATGAATTAATCGAATCATTTGATCATGGCCCATCTCGTATTATAGCCCGATTATTTGTGAAGAACCATACAATAAGAGGAGAAATGATGTTTTTCCTTGAAAGTGACCTCTTTTTGTTTGTGTGATGATCATCCAGGTGGGAATGTAAGTGTTACATGTATGTGTTTTTACCGTCGTCCATGTTAGCTTTGTGTTTATGGTATAGTGCTGCTGCTGTAATATAATTTTGTCCAACATTTGATGATTGTGAGTTCAAATTTATGTTCTGTCTCTTTTCTCCCTATCTGCTCTGCTTTGGGGTTCTTGTTTGTCACTTTATCCCTCAAAGCAAACTAATTTGAAATTGAAATGATTTGATATCTCCGAAGCACAGTAGAAATTAGAAGACAATGACAAAACATAAAATAACATTAATTCATTGTCTTAAAGGTTCCTGTAATATCCATATGTTAGAAAGACATTGTTTTCCGATTATCCATAATGAAAATTGTGTCAGCTATGTCGATCAACTGTTACTTTACGATATAAGAATGGAGCGAATTTAGTGATTTATTTTGTTCTATACCATCATATTCCAAAATCAAGGAAAAGTGTGTCTTCTTTCTATTAGAAATGGAAACCAATGACAAAACGTAAAACATTTGTTCATATTGTTAGACAAAACTGAGATGGATGACAAATAAACAACACAAAACAATTGCTGAGACGTGATGAAGATCACTGTCCTTAAAAGCAATTTCGCCTCCACCAGTGAGCAAAGTGAACTACAAGCGAATGCTTTCCAGGATTTAACGGTTTCCCTTGTTCGTTTGCTCTACGAGAAAGGGAATGAACTTGCAAGTAGAAGTGTATGAAAGTAGAGGAGAAGGAGGAAATTGCTGAAACTTTTATGCACTAGAGGAAAAAATGCAAGAGGTCTTTCTATATTTTGCAACATAGTTAAGCCTTGTATATATAAGCTTTAGGGTAGAAGAAAAACAATGTTTGAACATTGTTTCAGCAGTTTCCAGACCTTCCAAGTTCGTTGAATAACGTTCACTTTTGAAGGGAGATGATTCTTGGACCAAAAGATGCAACTCAGCATGAAAGGTTCTGTCCGTTGGCACATCGATCTATCACATCGATCGATCGATGTCACTTCGATCGATCTATGTTATTGATTGAAGTCGGGCAGAATCATTCTTAATCCATTCTGCCTCACATAGATCGATCCATGTATCGATCAATGTGATCGATCTATGTTGGACAAAAAGGTTCCCGCATCACACTGTCCTACATCGATCGATCAATGTACACATAGATCGATTGATGTCTTGTACATAGAACGATCGATGTCCTCCAGAACACTTTCACTTTATTCTAGCTTTCACTTGGTTCGATCCAACTTACACTTGAATCGATCCAAGTGATATTCTTGAAGTTAAAGGCGTTCAAATCACCTATCCAACTCCCAAACAACATTACACATGTTCTTATATAAGTTTGGAGCATATTTAAAAGTAATTTAACATACTTTTTCCAACAATCTCCACATGATCCAAACTTATATACAACACTCTTGAACGTTAACCAACTAACCTCTCTACTTTCAAACGAAGACAATGACACATAATGGACAATGACTTACGTCTTGAATTGCCACTTAGTACAAGAAGAAGTATATAAACGGAAATAAGATGACATACGTCTCGAATCTTACCTCGCTACTATTTATATAAACTTACAACTGACATGTCATTGACTAGCTTCAGCCAAGTTCGCGGTGTGGTGCGATATCGGCCATGCACCCAGTCCCAGGTTTTCATAAGTGCTCTAATGAGTTGTTCCAAACTCTCATAGGAAGCGGCACCACCTCCACACTTATATAGATGAAATTCATCAAGTGTGTACTGCGCACACCACCATATAACATGGCTATGAACTTCGTTAAGAGATTCTAATAAATATCACCCTCTTCAACTTGCAGTAAGTACAATCTTCAACAACACCATAGGAAGAGACAAAACGATAGTACTTGTAGAACTTTTATACGACTTGTTTTTACCACATTGAACCCCATGCGTAGGATCTCTACTAATAGTGGGTTGGGTTGCCGTCATATAAAGTTCACAACAACGGAACCAATCTCATTCCCCTCGATGCTTGTTGGACTAACTTCTTGTTCAGTCCTTTAGTTAAGGGGTCTGCCAGATTCAACTCAGTTTTTATATACTCCAAGTTAATCGCCCCTGAACTAATTAGATCCCGCACAATATTGTGTCTCAATCTGATATGCCGGCTCTTTCCATTGTAGATCTTATTCTTCACTCGAGCGATCGCCACCTGAGAATCACATCGTATGGAAACAGAAGGCATAGGATTATACCACAAAGAAATATCAATCAACAAATTCCTTAACCATTCAGCTTCAGTTGCAGCAAGTTATAAAGCAATGAATTCCGATTCCATAGTTGATTTTGCTATACACGTTTGTTTAGAAGATTTCTAAGATATGGCTCCACTGCCTAAAGTGAATACATAACCATTTGTCGAATTAATCTCATCATTATCCGACACCCAATTAGCGTCACAGAAACCTTCTAAAACAGCCGGAAAACCACTAAACACAAGACAAAGATCCATTGTTCCTTTGATATATCTCATTAATCTTTCTAAAGCCATTCAATATTCACTACTTGGATTATGAGTATATCTGCTAGCCTATTTACGGCGTAAGCTATGTCAGGTCTTGTGCAATTCATTATATACATTACACTTCCAATTATTCTAGCATATTCAACTTGTGAAACACTATTGTCCCTATTTTTCTTCAAGTGTACAACAGGATCATATGGAGTGCTTACTGGTTTAACATCAAAGAAGTTAAATCTTTTCAACATTTTCTCAACATAGTGCGATTGAGACAATGCATAACCCCCACAATTCTCGACTAACTTCAAACCAAGTATTAAATCAGCCTTACCCATATCTTTCATATCAAAGACGGAAGATAAGAATGATTTAGTACTATCCACAACATCCATATTGTTTCCAAAGATCAACATATAAACAAACGATGACACAACCAGAATTTTCAAATTTACTATAAATGCAACGATCACTTTCATTCACAATATATCCGTCAGAAACCATATCATTATCAAACTTTTCATGCCACTGCTTTGGCGCTTGTTTAATACCATACAAGGACTTCTTAAGTCTACACACCTTATGTTCTTGTCCTTGAACAATCATACCTTCCGGTTGATGCACATATATCTCTTCATCTACATCACCATTTAAGAAAACCGTCTTAACATCCATTTGATGTATCACTAACTTGTTAATGGAAGCTAAAGCCACTAACACTCTAATAGACGTTATTCTCGCTACCGGTGAATATGTGTCAAAATAATCAATACCCTCTTGTTGGGTAAACCCCTTAGCAACTAGCCTTGCCTTAAACTTATCTATAGAGCCATCAGCCTTTAGCTTCTTTCGAAAGACCTATTTACAACTAATAGGCTTACATCCTCTAGGCAACTCTACTAGTTCCTAAGTATTGTTACTAAGAATCGACTCAAGTTCACTATTTATAGCTTCTTTTCAAAACTTAACGTCTATGGAACTCATAGCCCCTTTGTAAGTCTTAGGATCTTCTTCCAAAATAAAAGCAGTAATAAAATCATCTCCAAAATACTTTTCAATCCTTTGCCTTTTGCTTCTTCTAGGTAAAGAAGCAATTTCATCACTAGCTTTATTGCTAGACTCACCAAGTTCAAAACTAGTGCTAGTCACCTTCTCTTTCTTCATTGGAAATTCAAGTTCAAAAAATTCAGCATCACACCATTATCTAAGGTCATAAACCTATATGCAGCACTATTCAAGGCATATCCCACAAATACACAATCTCTAGTTTTAGAACCAATTTTATTCCTTTTGAACTCAGGAATTCCAACTTTAGCTAAGCACCCCCACACTTTCAAATAATTCAAGTTGGGTGCATAACCTTTCCAAAGTTCATATGGAGTCAAACTAGTTTTCTTATGTGGAATTCTATTAAGAATATGTCATGCTGAAAGTATAGCCTCACCCCACATATTGCTTGGCAATCCAAACTTAAGAGCATTGTATTCATCATATCCTTAAGTGTCCTATTCTTTCTTTCAGCAATGCCATTGGATTGAGGAGTATACGGAGGTGTAAACTCATGTATAATGTCATTATCTTCGCAAAATTTTTGTAAAGACAATGTACTATACTCACCTCCTCTATCTGACCTTACCTTCTTGATTCTTTTGTCTAGTTGGTTCTCAACTTCATTCTTGTATTTAATAAACATATTTTCTGCTTCATCCTTGTTGTAAAGTAAATAAATCTTAGTAAACCTGGAAAAATCATCTATAAAGGTAATGTAGTACCGTTTACCTCCTTTACTCATAATATTCTTAAAGTCTCCTAGATCACTGTGAACCAATTCTAATTTCTCCGTTGCTCTATTTACCGACTTGAAGGGTTTCTTATGATGTTTCCCTTCAATACAATAATGGCACTTAGTTAGACTGTTCTCATTATTTATTTCAATTAGATTGATATTCTTTAACCTTCTAATTGCATCAGCATTAACGTGACCTAGTCTAGCATGCCATAAATCAAAAGCATCAACAATATACACGAAACTAGATGCATTCTTATTATCTAAACAAACGGCATCAAGAACAAATAGACCCCCGGAACAAAATCCTTTCCCAATAAACTCCCCACTCCTGGACAACAGAAGTTTATCAGAATAAAAAACAAGCTTAATATTAGCCTTGTTCAGAAGTGCTCCAGAAATCAGGTTCCTCCGAATGGTAGGAACATGTAGCACATTGCTCAACTCTAGCTTTTTCCCAGAGGTCAACTTGAGGAGCACTTTCCCCTTCCTGATAACTCGGGTCGCTCGTGCATCCCCTAAAAAGACTTGGTCTCCACTGTCTATCTCTTGATAGTCAAGAAATAGATCTCTGCTGGTCGCAATATGTCTGGTGGCTCCAGTGTCCACCACCCATTCTGTCGCACCTCCGACAAGGTTTACCTCATCGACGACGACTGCAGCGATTGTCTCATCCTGAATGTCTGAGCGTCCTTCAACAAGGTTGGCTTGTCCGCTTGACTGTCCTTTTCTCTTGTGGCAGAAAAACGCCTTGTGACTCTGCTTTCCACACACCCAACACGCTCCCTTTGATTGAGGCTTAAAGCGCCCTTGCACTTGTGCTTTACCTTTGGGCTTGTTGGAATGAAACCTTGGCTTCTTGGTCGCATGTTCAACAACGTTGACCTTGACACCACCTTCATCGCCACTTGCATCTTCAAGCCTGTTATTTTCCTCTATACGGATGTGTTTGATTACGCTATCCATAGAGAGTTTGGTGTCGTCGTGTTTGCCCCTCTTCTTATATTTGTTCCAAAAAGAAGGAAGCTTTTCAATTAGAGCAACAACTTGGAAGGTCTCATCAATCTTGATTCCTTCCTGTTCAATATTATCCACCAGTTATTGAAACCGATGAATCTGATCATTGATAGATATGTGGTCAACCATCTAAAACTTGAGAAATTCGCTGACCACATATTTTCTTTTTCCTGTATCCTCAGAACCATACTTGTTCTGAAGAGCTTTCCAAATTTCTTTCGCTGATTGAAACTTGACGTAAATATCAAATAACGAATTTGAGAGGAAGTGAAGAATATGTCCTCTACAAGTGACATTGTCTGCTTCATACTTAAGAGATTCTCCACCTTCAGTAGGTTTATCTTTAGTCAGCACATAGGAGACATACAGCATCTCAAGAAAGAATAACACTTTCGCAGACCACCTTTTGAAGAATTTGCCATCAAATTGCTCAAGTCTTGACATATCATGAACAACAGGTTGTTTGGTTGCCATTGCTGTAAATTGCTTTTAAGATTGTTAGACAAAATTGAGATGGATGACAAATAAACAACACAAAACAATTGCCGAGACGTGATGAAGATCACTGTCCTTGAAAGCAATTTCGCCTTCACCGGTGAGCAAGGTGAACTACAAGCAAATGCTTCCCAGGATTTAACGGCTTCCCTTGTTCGTTTGCTCTACGAGAAAGGGAATGAACTTGCAAGTAGAAGTGTATGAAAGTAGAGGAGAAGAAGGAGGAAATTGCTGAAACTTTTCTGCACTAGAGGAAAAATGCAAGAGATCTTTCTATATTTTGCAACATAGTTAAGCCTTGTATATATAGGCTTTAGGATAGAAGAAAACAATGTTTGAACATTGTTTCAGCAGTTTCCAGACCTTCCAAGTTCGTTGAATAACGTTCGCTTTTGAAGGAAGATGATTCTTGGACCAAAAGATGCAACTCAGCATGAAAAGTTCTGTCCGTTGGCACATCGATCGATCACATCGATCGATCGATGTCATTTCGATCGATCTATGTTATCGATCGAAGTCGGACAGAATCATTCTTAATCCATTCTGCCTCACATCGATCAATCCATGTATCGATCTATGTTAGACAGAAAGGTTCCCGCATCACACTGTCCTACATCGATCAATCGATGTACACATAGATCGATCGATATCTGTACATAGAACGATCGATGTCCTCCAGAACACTTTAACTTTATTCCAGCTTTCACTTGGTTCGATCCAACTTACACTTGAATCGATCCAAGTGATATTCTTGAAGTTAAAGGCGTTCAAATCACCAATCCAACTCCCAAACAACATTACACATGTTCTTATATAAGTTTGGAGCACATTTAAAAGTAATTTAACATACTTTTTCCAACACATATCATACAACATTGAGATATCTTAACACGCGATACCAAATCTTCCTTAGTTTATTTGATGCATTTTGATTTTATTTTTCAGAAGCATTTTGGATGATCTTTATCAGTCTAATCAACGAAAATGGCACTAATTACAGTGGAGCAAAATCTTGGCAAGCTAAAGTCTGCAGTTTCTCTTCTTTGCTCCAGCAAATGAAAGGACGGATGACTCCCTGTTCTTTTACCAAGAAAGTCTAAAAATATTCTAGAGATTGCTCCCCCACAAGTTGCACATTCGTTTGTCTACTTCACTGCAAAGTACCACCAACTTTTTTTCTGCCCAAATTACCCTCCTTAAGTTGAAACACATAGATTTAGCTGTTTACTCCAGTGGGATGACATATACATCAACAAGATTACCCTATTGTATTAGAATCTGCCGCCTATGGCGAGGTGTAAAGGGTCGGATATACGTAACTATACTCATGTGTTAGTAACATACATAGTTTGTTTCCCGATAGCCCATAATGAAAATCGCGTTTAGCTATATGTATCAACTGTTATTTCACAATATAAGAAGCGTATCCAATTTAGTGAGTCATTTTGTTTTATTACATCATATTCCAAAGTCAATGAAGAGTGTGTCATTGACTCTATTGTATCACTAAATCACACATAATTTATAATCTCACTAAATCACACATATACCAAGGTTACTTTTCCTTTAGTATCAGCAAGGAATAAATAAATCGCTAGGCTAGACTTAAAATAAACCAAAAGACAAAAAGGCGGAAAGAAAAGAGAAAAAGGAGAAGGCCATTTGGAAAAGGGACAGATAAATTCACAAGAATACGAAGAGTCTGTCCGACACAAGCATAAGAACACAGCTACAATTATGTTTCCTACCTATCAAACTGCAACATCATATAACATTCAGATTTCAGACTGATCCAGTACACGCACAGTATGAGTGTTCCTCTGGTACTAGACTGAAAGTCTGGTTTGCGGAGAGACACCTTGTGTGGGTCACTGCGTAACATCTTACCAATCTAGGAGTCTGTTGGACTACTGATTTGCATCCTCCACACATACTCTTTAGGACTGAGACGATGGAGACCCGGGGTGAGGATTTTCACCTTTTTGCTCCAGATTTCAGACTGCCCAAGATATGTTCGAGCAATAGTTTCCAGTATATTAAGAAGCATCACAGCTTACTCATCCAACTCCTCCTTCACAGCTCGCAAACTTGCAAACTTCCTTAGTATGGACCGAAGTGCTGCGCACGGATCAGCATCAAGTGGCGAATCAAGTGTAGAAAATAAGAATTAGAAATAGTTAGTTTGTCTAGTCACTGTCTCTCTGACTAGTTGACTGTTCCTTCTAATGTAGCCGTTAGGTAGTAGCCGTTGGTGTCTACTGTCAATAACTTGTATATATATATTTGCTCCACAGAATTACATGAATGAGAATGAAGTTTACATTCATCAATCCTTCTGTTCCTTTAAAGTCTTTATGGTATGAGAGCCAGTCTCAAACTTGAGCAACAAAAATCGAAGGAACTCAAGAAGGAAAATATTCAAACAAATCTATATCAAAGAAAACCTGCAACAAAAAAGGCATATTGCAAAGCGAAATATTGAGCTCCCTGAAGCAAAGCGCAACACAAAGCATACTGCTGAACCCACCGAAGCAAAGTGGGAATCAAAATCTATACTGTAGTTGTAGTACAGAACCTTTTGTATACTATCCAGAAGTACATTGAAAAAAATATATCTTGTTCCAAAACTTTGGCTGGGCTGAAGAAAGAAGACGGAACTTCTACAAGTTCATCTGCAGGTTTACTTGTGGACGGAAAAAGGGGAAAGACGATATTTTTTACAAAAAGGGTGTGCGGAAGAAAAGTCAAGGAAAGTAAAGGGGTCAACGAGTGTTGTTACCCACGTGTCTACTTAAATATTTTTTTTCCGGGAAAAAATCCTCGAATTAATTCTTCTAAAATTCCGTATAACTTGCACTTAATACACCTGTCACTTTTAGGCCACCCGTACGCATGCATTAAATCCATCTGTCTCTCTGCATTTAATCCATTTGTTTCTTTTCTCCACATTTTTACTCCACCTTCATTTTCTCTATCAGAAGTCTTTTTCCTCCACCTACTACATCAGCTTCCATCTTGTTACATCGTTCTCTCATCTGCCATCCCTCTTGCTTTAAAGCAACCACCTTGCTGCTCCACAAACGCATCTCATACTCCTACGATCTTCAAACTTTCAAAATTTTCTAGTCCAGACTCTTACTTCATCCAAAAAGACCGTTGCATGGCTGATTCCAGCAGTGAGATTATCTCATCTGAAGTTAAGGCTTCCAACCCCGGAGCTGGATCTATCATGGATTCAACTCCTATGTCTATTACCAGTCAGAAGCTGAATGGTAGTAACTATTTACCGTGGAGTCGTGCGGTTGAACTATTTATCATTGGGCGTGGGAAGAAAGAATATATATCTGAGAAAATGGTGGCTCCTGCTGAAACGAGTGACAAATATCCTGCTTGGGAGGCTGAGAATTCCATGATAATGTCATGGATTCTCGGATCTATGGTACCAGAGGTAAGCAACACTTTTATGCTGTATCAGACAGCAGCTGAAATCTGGACTGCCACGAAGGAGATGTTCTCCAAACGTGACAACATCTCTGAGCTTTATGAACTTGAGTCACAGTTGAAAAATCTCAAGCAAGGTGATCAGTCCGTAAGTAAGTTTTTTAGTTCATTGTCTCAGATCTGGCAACAGATTGACACTTTAGAGGCATATCAGTGGACATGCACCACTGATATGCAGTTGTTCAAAACTATAAAAGACACAAAAAGAGTTTTTGGTTTCTTGTCTGGGCTTCATAAAGATTTTGATGCTGTTAGGAGTCGTGTTCTAAGCACCAAACCTTTACCCACCATGAACGTAGTATTTTCTGAGGTTAGACAAGAGGAAAGTAGACTGAAAGTCATGATGGGCTCAAACACCACGGGGTCTACCATGACCTCAGAATCTTCTGCACTAATAACACACACTGAAGGTCCTGAGAAGGGAAAAGAAGTATTTTTTGCCTCTAAGAAATCCGGATCTAGTGAGTATCACAAGAAAGTGTGTAAGTTTTGTTTCAGAGTTGGTCATGTTATAGAAGAGTGTTATCCACGTCCAGGATCTAAAGTGAAACCTCTACCATTCTATAAACCAAACCATAATCACAAACAAAATTACTCAGGCAGGGCAGATTCCAACAATTCTTGGAGAACAGATGCAAACTCCTGGAGATCTTCACCAAAGGCTGCTGTTGCAGAAACACAGACCAAGGAGGTATCTGAGACTATGTTCACTCAAGCCCACTTGGATGTTGTACTGAAGATTCTTGGAAGTCAGAGAACTCAAGCCAACTCTGCTCCTAACCAAATTAGAGCTACAATGGCCTCAGGTATGGGAGGTAAGTCTGACTTATGGATTGTAGACTCTGGCGCTACTCATCACATGACTTATAATAGGAAATCATTTAGTTCATTCATAGTATCCTATGTCCCTAAGAAAGTAAAAATTGCTAATGGTCTTACCATTGATATTATGGGTTATGGTGATATACGTTTGTCAGAACAACTGGTCTTAAAGAAAGTTCTTTATGTCCCTAGCCTTGACTGTAACCTTATTTCTGTAAGAAAACTTATGGCTGATAATAACTGTGTGGCTGTCTTCTCCTCTTCTGAGTGTTACTTTCTACCTTCTTCTTCTTCTTCCTGTCTTCAGGAGAATACTATGAAGAAGAAGGTTATGGAGGAGAGGATTGGATGTGCTAAGCTTCATGATGGACTTTTCCTTTTGCAACCAGGACCTGAAACAGAAGTTTTTGCAAGATATTCTAGTACATATTCCTGTATGCACAATGCTGATTCTAGAATAGGTAGTTTAAATTCTAGAATATCTCTTATTATGCTGTGGCATAAGCGTTTGGGACACCCAAACTTTTTGTATCTTAAAAGGATTAAACCTGGGTTATTTAATGGCATTATGGTTGATTCACTCAAGTGTGAAACATGTCAGTATGCTAAACACACCAGAAGCACCTACCCTGCAAAGGTGTACCAAGAAAGTAAGCCCTTCAACCTAATTCATTCAGACATATCGGGTCCCTCTAGGACTCTGAATATTAATGGTTGTAGATGGTTTGTCATCTTTGTTGATGATCACACCCGGTTAACTTGGATATATCTCATGAAACATAAGTCTGAGTTATCATAGGTTTTAAAGACATTTGTGAGTCTGGTCCAGAACCAGTTTAATACTGTGATTAAGAACCTTCGGACTGATAATGGAAGTGAGTATTTAGATAGGGAGGTAAAGAACTTCCTAGCAGAAAAGGGCATACACATCAAATGTCAAATGTATATACTTCACAACAAAATGGACTGGCTGAGAGAAAGCATAGACACATTCTTGGTGTAGCTAGGTCTATTATCTTTTCCATGAATGTGCCAAAGTACCTCTGGGGGGAAGCTGTTCTTACAGCTACGTATTTGATCAACAGAACCCCTTCCAGAGTCCTTGGCTATGAAAGTCCCAAACAGAAACTCCTCATCTTATCCACACTGTTTACTTTTGTCAGAATTACCTTACAAAACTTTTGGTTGTACTGTATATGTCTATGATCAAACACCAACCAGAAGCAAACTGGATAGAAGGTCAATTAAGTGTGTTTTCATTGGCTATTCAGGTACTAAGAAAGGTTATAAGTGTTTATGCCCAGGAACCAGGAAAATCTACACTACTCTTGATGTTGTTTTTGATGAAAATTTGTCTTTCTTTGAGTGTGATGAGCAGTTTAGGTCTCAAGGCTCCGCACAGGAACAATTTTGGAATGTTATTGATATTTTTCACACAAGTAATCCACCTCCAGTTGATGGTCACACTGAACATGTGAACACTGAAATCAATCCGGAAGTACAAGCTGGATCTGAAGTTGAGGAATCCGTTGCTGCAGATGGGAACCGTACCAGATCTCATTTACCACCAATCACTCAGGTATACTAAAGGAGGAGACTACAGGTATGTCAGTCAAGTCCTTCTCCATCAACCAACTCAGATTCTTCCTCTTCATGTTCCTTCTAATGATCCAGAATTACCAATTGCTTTACGCAAGGGGTCTCGTGAATGTACTAAATATCCTACACCAAAACTTAGAGATTACCATTTGTTCAAAACTGAGATCTGCTCTACCAAGCATCCCATGTGTAACGTTGTCTCATATGATAGACTAAGTCCTCAGTTTAAAGGCTTTACTACTAATTTGGATTGCCATACTTTACCACGAAATATTGAGGAGGCTTTGAGTCATCCTTGCTGGAAACAAGCAGTAGATGATGAGATGAATGCACTAATCAAGAACCATACATGGGATGTCATCACTTAGACTAAGGACCACAAACCGGTAGGATGTAAATGGGTTTTCTCTGTCAAGTATAATTCTGATGGCTCACTTAACAGATATAAGGCTAGATTAGTGGCTAAAGGTTTCTCCCAGTCATATGGGATAGATTATATGTAAACCTTTGCTCTAGTGGCAAAGTTAAACACTGTTAGAATTCTGTTTTCAATAGCGATTAATCTAGATTGGTCTTTGTCACAACTTGACATTAAAAATGCATTCCTTAATGGTGAGCTAAAAGAACAAGTGTATATGACCATCCCTCCTGGTTATGAAACTGTTCACACACAAGGAAAAATCTGCAGGTTAAAGAGGGCTATTTATGGCCTAAAACAGTCTCCCAGGGCA
Organism: Eustoma russellianum; assembly: GCA_036186865.1. NCBI lineage: Eukaryota > Viridiplantae > Streptophyta > Magnoliopsida > Gentianales > Gentianaceae > Eustoma > Eustoma russellianum. Next base: position 37,572,791 of record AP025046.1, on the reverse strand, counting down.
TGGTTCTCAAAATTTGCACAGGTATTGTTAAGGTTTGGCTTCAAACAGGCACAAAGTGACCATACACTCTTTGTCTTTACATGTGGACATGTACTTACAATTCTTATAGTTTATGTAGATGACATCATTTTAACTTGTAACTGCATGACCAATATAGCTAAAGTAAAACATCATCTGTCAACTGTGTTTGAAGTGAAAGATTTAGGACCCTTACGGTACTTTCTGGGCATGGAAGTTGCTAGGAATAAGAACGGCATGTGTATATCTCAAAGGAAGTATGTTTTAGACTTACTATTAGAAACTGGTATGTTAGGTTGTAAATCTGCATCTACACCACTAGATTCTAGATGTTCTTCGGATAGTGCTACTGGAACTGCTTTGACTGATATTCATACATACCAAAAACTTGTAGGCAAGCTAATTTATCTATCTCATACACGCCCACACATTTGTTATTCTGTTAGTTATGTTAGCAAGTTTATGCATTCTCCTACTAATCTTCATCTTCAACCTGTTAGGCGAATCTTAAGGTATTTAAAGGGGGCTCCTGGACAAGGACTATTGTTTAGCAAGCAAGATGATAGGTCCATTAACATTTATACTGATGCCGACTGGGGAGGTTCAAAGAAGGATATGCGTTCAACAACAGGATACTGTTCGTATGTTTGGGGCAACCTTGTAACGTGGAGAAGCAAAAAACAAACTGTTGTTGTCCGAAGTAGTGCTGAAGCGAAACTTAGAGCATTTGCACTTGGAGTTTGTGAAGGGATGTGGATTAAAAGGGTATTGAAGGACTTACATCAGCACACTGAGGATTCTCCAATTCATCTGTTTTGTGATAATATCTCTGCCATCCATATGGCTGAAAATCCTATTAATCATGATAAGACTAAACATGTTGACATTGATAGACATTTTATTAGAGAAAAGTTAGAGGACAAGTCTTTATGTATTTGGTATATTTCCTCAGCTAAACAAATTGCTGATATCTTTACAAAGGCTGTTATCCCCAGCTTATTTCTTACATTGTTATCCAAGCTTGGTTGTTACAATATGTACACCAAGCTTGAGGGGGAGTGTAGAAAATAAGAATTAGAAATAGTTAGTTTGTCTAGTCACTGTCTCTCTGATTAATTGACTGTTCCTTCTAATGTAGCCGTTAGGTAGTAGCCGTTGGTGTCTACTGTCAATAACTTGTATATATATATTTGCTCCACAGAATTACATGAATGAGAATGAAGTTTACATTCATCAATCATTCTGTTCCTTTAAAGTCTTTATCAAGTGGTGCACACAACGTGAACAAACACATACAATCCTCCCTATACAGTATGCTAGCTGTTTTTCATTCTTAGTACCATAGACGATGTAGGATAATTGGCAGATTTGGGTTTCGGTACTCGGGTTTGAAAATTGCTCCAAAAAAAATCACAAGTTCGAACTAGTACACACGCAGACTAGGAGTAACATTGTCATCTGAGCCTGAACAGTCAAAGGCCCGAATCCGCCTTAATTTGTTGCAGGATTGTAAGAAAACACACGGTAATAGTGTAATAAGTACCCAATCCAAGAATCAAGGTTTTTAACATCAAATGCCAAAAAATAAGCAATCAGATTGTTCATTATCAAGTTCTTGACTTTGCTAGACTAGTTCTTTTATGATCAACAATTTGGTGGAGTCTCTTAATTAGAAGAAAGTTACATTTTCTTCTCTATTTACATTTTTCTTTCTTGCTAACTTCATGTTCAAGAAACAAGAAAGCAAAATTTATTCGACCAATCAAAACTTTTGTATGGGAACAATTGGAAGTAGATGTTGCTTTTGATGCAAGCCTCAAAAAGGATTCAGTTTTAACACAGTGCTTCTGCCTCTGGCGTGACCCGTATTAACAACAACAACATTACTCATTGACTTAGAGACTCTCGCCTGTAACGAGGTATGAAGAGTAAAACGTACGCAACTATATTCATGTGTTAGAAACACACAGAAGTTGTTTCCCATGAACCATAATGAAAATTGCGTCTGTCGATCATCTGTTACTTCACAATATAAGAAGCGCAGCTAATTTAGTGAGTCATATTACTTTATTCCATATGATAAATCAGTGGTTATCCCGCTTCCAAGCAAGGTAACGAGTACACACTACTATCTCGATTTTTCTGGCTTATTCTCCATGAATCTTTTCTTTCTATTACCAATGAAGTCAAAAATAAACTTTTTTGATTTAAAAATATGATAGAATAAAGCAAAATGACGCATTAAATTGTCTATGTTTCTTATAATGTGAAGTAACACTCGATTGACACAATACTTGACGCAATTTTCATTATGGATCATCTGGAAACAAACTATTTGTGTTTCCAACACATTAGTAAGGTCGTCTACATCTAAATCCTTTCACCCTGCTACACACAGAAACTTCTAAAACGATAGAGAAATGTTGTTGTATCATGAATCTTTCCCTCCCTTTCTACTGCTTTGGGCAAGAAGACAGCAGGGGAAGGAAGGGGCATTGGCCAGATATAATTCACAAATTAGAGAAATATAGGCTCCTCAAGTAGTTTCCTATATCTAAATTTTTACATGACTAGAGTGCCTATTATTTTTTCGAGCAAGGCAATGCCCCTTTAAAAGTGGCAATCATGCAAGCAAGAAATCATTCCCCCAATAGATCAAATAAACCAAGTATAACAAGAACGAGTGCCTCTATCATACTATATATTGCCTTAGATGTTAAACCATGATATCAAAAAGATTCAAAGCTTGTCATCTAAATGAAAATTATAGATCATCTAAAGAGTTTTCTAATCCATTTTGAATCAGGTTAAATAGAGTCTTCTAACTCTAGATATGTCTATATCAATCATGAGTAACGTAACACACAGAATACATGACACATGTACATTGATGTGTAATTGAGACTCACTTAGAGACCTAATCTGACTTGGCTCATAAAACAAAACTTGTAGAGCTTAGAATGAAGCTTTCCAGCATGCTTTGAGTCATTTCAAATGAGTTTTATAACTCCAAATACGGACAAAAACTAACATTCACCCTTTTATATTGCCGAGAGCGTTCCTAACATTTTTAGGGAAGGCTCCCCACTATACGAGGCTCATTCTTCTCCTGTTTTTAATGTTCCTAACATTCTTTGGGAAGGCTCCTCATTATATGAGGCTCATTCTTCTGTTTTCAGTGTTCCTCACCGTCGTAGAATCATTTTTCCTTCAATTTCATCATCAAACACACTCAAAACTTATACCAATCATGCCTATTGTCCCAGCTAGACCTCTACCAAATACATACACAAAATGTACATGTTTCAATACATTTTTAGCATCAAACCAACTTCACACAATCCATGAATAACTTATAGAAATGAAACTGAAATCACATTTGTCAAAAATCCCTACATTGGTCTTTGAGTAGCAAAATCAATACCAAAGCCTCAAAAATCCGAGTCTACCCACCCAAATTCGATAATTAGAGATTAAAGAGAGTCTCTAACATTATATTCAATCCAATTTATCATCAATTCATCTCCTAAAATTTTAATTTAGGACTAAGAACCCTAGCTACAAATTACTCATAATAGTGAACCAAATTATACGCACTTACCGTCAACAGATACCCTTTTACTACAATAGAATCCTCTTAAACCGATGGTTCTTCATATTTTAAGTTGAAATTCCTTGAGATTTACTGAGAAATTCTTGTTGATGAAAAGGAAAGACGCGTCTTCCTTCTGCGACGAAGATACTTTACTCGCTGTCTATTTTTCTCCTTTTCTTTTACCCGTTAAAGAAAATAATTCGAATTACCAGGCAATTCTGACTAATTTGCCACCATACATACATACACACATATATACATATATACACACACATATATGTGTATGTATCTATCTATATATATATATACACATATATATATATACATATATATACACACATATATGTGTATGTATCTATCTATATATATATATATTGCCCCCTAACTATCGTTATTGTAGATTTCTCTTCGTCTAGAGACATATCAATCAACCCACCAACAGTACACCTGCAAAAGATTTTGGCAGGAAAAAAGGTTTCACTGTTGTTTATCGATTCTCTTCTTTGACCTGTGCATCGATAACATAAGGTACTCAAGTTTCTTCGGTAGTTGGCCCCTTTGAGGCTTTAGCTCATGTTCTTTCGATTCCTCCCTTTGACGGATTATACAAATTCATTTAGTTGGTCGGAAATCAAAGTTTTAAGGGGGTTATCTCCACCTGAAGTTTAACGGATAAAACTATAATACGCGAATCTGTACCTATGGCTGTTCTTCTTTCTAACTTCTTTTCTTTTCTGCTTTTCTGGGTTTTTCTCGAAAAATTCAAGTTTGCATAGGTGGATGGATTGTATGGCACTGGGCACTTTTTTCTTATTCAAAAAAAGAAAAAAAGAAAAGGGTTCAAGCAGCAGTACTTTTTAACGAAGAAATAAGTTCTGTGATTGCAGTAGAAGGTGCTTTTAGTTTTGAAACTTATCGATAGAAATAAGAAGAAACTTGACAAGTTGCTTTAGGTTTGTTCTATCAATGATCAGTGGTTTTTCAATATATTAGTACAACTGATCCGTTTATTTGTAGGGGAAGTGTTCAAGTATTTTAGTGAACTGAGCTGCGTTATATTGGGTTTTAATTATTGTGCTTGGAACTGTGAAAGGATCATGAATGTCAAAGCAATGATTTTTGAGAAAGAAATTATTTCGGTTGTTAGTATATCATTTTTACTTGTTGACAACCATGAATATAAGTTTATATTTCGAAGTCTTATGCGCATTATGGATATTTGGGAATGAGGATACGTGGGATATGGTTTTTGGATTCTAGGTAACCTCTCTTTCTTGCTTCTGAATTATTGTTTGTTTTCCACTTTGTGCAGATGGAACCATCTCTTTCAACTCTTGCTTTCAAAGGCTCTATCGTCGAAGCCATTGCTGAAGCCAAGCAGCAAAAGAAACTCTTTCTAGTTTACGTGGAAGGTAGTTTAGCCTTTTACAAGTATGCTAGTGTGTGTTGTCAAAATGGTGAAGCTACAAATTAAGCTTGTTGAGTTCTTAGAACTTCTATTGTATAAATTGTGACATATAGTGCCTTTTTTCGAACTGCAGCATGTCCATACAATGTGGAAGATCTCTTGAGAGCTTCTGTTTGTTTAGTTATGTGTTAGTTAATGCCTTGTTCTGAAGGACAGCATGTTTATGCAACGTGGAAGGTGTCTGTCTTCTTCTTTTGAGAAGCCAAGGTTGTTACTTTGGTATTGTGAGATGTCCCTCTTTGGCTTCTGCTTTTATCTCCTGATCATGCTTGCTATACTCAGCTATTTCAGTAGCTTTTGGATCAGTTCTAAATGACTGCTCTATCCGAGGAACTCAACGATGGGATTCGGAAATAGCCATCAGAAGTGGAAGAATGATGGCTAAAATGCAAAAGCAAAGAGGCCTCTCAAGACACATTTTACCTGAAAACCTCTACAATATATCCGTCTAGTCTTGAGACACTGTCAGTCTTAAGAGAGAAGAGAATCTCCTTAATTTCAATCCTAGAGACAGGAAGGGTAAGGCTTTGCCTTTGTGCTTCAGACAAGTCTCTCCCAAACCAGGGCTGGTTAGGTTCTTCAGAGGTATAAGAGGCAGTGAACAAAATCTCAAAGAAGTTAGTGGCTAAGTCCTTCACTTGATTGTAATCCTCAATCGTGTTACCCTCATCAACTTGAAGTCTGAAGATCTTATTCCTAGCAGTGTTGGTTTTAACAGACCTATGGAAGAATCTTGTGTTTTCATCCCTCTTTTTTATCCATCTAACCCTTGATTTTTCCTTAAAGAAGGATTCTTCAAAGGTTAACAGCTTAGTGTAGGCCTCCTTTTAGCTAATGACCTTAGTTTGTAACTGACTATTGAAGGGATCATCCACTAAACTAGCCTGGACCTTTTTCAGGTTCAACCTCGCCTTATCAACTCTACATGTGATGCCACCAAATTCCTCCTTATTTAGTTTTTTCAAAGGATCTTTCAACCTTTTTAGTTTCCTAAACAATGCGACTTGTGGGTTTCCTGACTCATTCTCAACCCAGCTATGCCTTAGGATTCTTTTAAATTTGGGGTGTTTCATCTAATATTTGATGAACTTAAAAGGCTCATGGCCTAGTTTATTCTTCAGCGGAAGGAATAGGATGCCAGGTGACTGGTCTAAGATGATTGAGGGTGCATATAATTGGAAGTGTGGGATCAAACCTTTCCATAGCTCATTACAGAGCATATGATCTATCTTAGTGTAAACTCTCTTAGACCATGTGTATTCAAATCTTCTGGAAGGGATATTTATCATATCCATGTCCTTAATCCAATCTATAAATTTCCTAATGACATTCTTATCAATCTTTTTCCTACATGTTTTTCCTTTACTATCAAAGAAGATATTAAAATCTCTCATGATAAGCCACGGTAGGTTTCCATATAGTTGGTGTTGGTATTTCATTTCCTTCCATAGGTCTCTTATGTTACTTCTCTGATTGTACCTATGCACCACTGTATGGTTTAATTCTTCATCCTAGAGGAAGCTAGGGAAAGCTTACATGATATGGACTGTTCACTACGATGTAGTAGCTGAATGTCAAAAATGCTAGGATTCCATGCCAACCATATTCTTGACACAAAGTTAGGCAAGGTATTGTATGTAACGTTCCACTTCCTAAAAGTTTTCCCCTTAAGTTTTCAACATTCTTTTGTCTAACCTTTACTTCTACTAGATTAATAAGTCTAATGTTTTTCCCTTAATGTATTTCTTCACTTCATATTGCAAATAGAGGGGAGTTTAACTCTCTTAACATTCCAACAAGCTAGTTTGATCATCATATTCATCTTGGGGATTTAGAACCCCTAGATTTACCTCTACTATTTTGTCTAATATGGGTGTGGCCCTTGTCTACCACCCTACTATTTTCATTATCTCTTAGGCTGATGTGACCCTCCCGCACTTCCCTTTGTGTTTAGATGAACTCATCTTCACACCTTCACACCATTTGAGCTTTTCCTTGTAGGAGGAACTATCTTTCTAACCGTGGATATTTCATCTTCTACTTTCTTTAAATCCTGTGTGCCTAGTACACTTCAAGAACCCTTATTAGAGAGCTCCTCACTCATATCCTCCTTTGTTCTTCTAAGGTTCCCTCTAGTACATATAATAGCCTCTCCGGACTTTTTCTAAGGGAAGACTCAGGTTTCTTGGTAAGTATGGGTTCTATAGCTTCATGGAATTGGGGTAGGACATTTACTGGATCACCTGTAGCTAATTGGTCAGTACCCTTTTAAACATCCGAGTAATTCTTAGATATTTCGGAGAAAAAGGTGAGAGCTACTCCTTATCCTCTGTTTGTTGCTCAGTATCAAGTGTGTTATCCTCATGATCAAAGTCGTGTTGTGACTCCTCATCTGTTTCATCATCAATGCCTGCAAGAGGAGAGAATTTGTTAGTTTCTTTCTCCTTATTAATAGGAGAACCGGAATGATTCTTACCATCATTGATGCCTTGGTCTTTTACCACTTCTTGAGAGGTCATACTCTTAGGAGCGGAAATGAAGTCAGAGTCCTTCCTGATGGTCCTTTGTTTTTGGCTTTGTTGCTGAAAGTGAAGACTACCTTCAACATATGATTAGAAATCTGTGCCTCTGCCTTTAGCCTTTGGTTGCTGGCCTATAGGGTTTTGCCTCTGCTGCCTTATATTAGCCTGCACGTTCATCCTTTTTTGTGCAGGTGACTGCTCAAAAAGTTGCTTCATGGTCATGTCCAAAAGTTTTGCATTTCTTGCATTAGATAGATATCATTCATATTCAACCTCTTTCCGGATTTATTTTCCATGTTCATTAACAATCTTCAATTTGTTAGGCAGATCATCCCCTGCCTTTATCTCTATGCTGATCCTGTCATATGCAACCCTTGTCTGTGCCGTTGTAGGTCTATCCATAAACTTAGGTGTACTAAATTAAAGTATTGTAAGTGAAGAAGGTGAATCTAACTCAAACATGAAAGGCGTAAAGCTTTAACCTTTCTATCTTTTTTCTAAATCCCAAGGCCAGAGAAAGAGCATCGTGTTGCCGAAAGACATGGGTGATAGATCGAGGATGTCTTGCTTACAAGTTTTAGAGTAGAATCGAAACAAAAAGATGTCATCGGCCATTTATGAGTTTCAAGCAATCCTTTCGTGAGCCATTTCTTTTCTGCGAAGTTCTTTAGACTGTAGTATGAAACACTGTTCCCCAACACACGTCCTACCACCGTTGCGCTCCATTTTACTTTACCATTCTTGACTTCCTGTAGTGGATTGCTACGAATTTCTCTTATGTTACTTCTCTGATTGTACCTATACACCACTGTATGGTTTAATTCTTCATCCTAGAGGAAGCTAGGGAAAGCTTACATGATATGGACTGTTCACTACGATGTAGTAGCTGAATGTCAAAAATGCTAGGATTCCATGCCAACCATATTCTTGACACAATGTTAGGCAAGGTATTGTATGTAACGTTCCACTTCCTAAAAGTTTTCCCCTTAAGTTTTCAACATTCTTTTGTCTAACCTTTACTTCTACTAGATTAATAAGTCTAATGTTTTTCCCTTAATGTATTTCTTCACTTCATATTGCAAATAGAGGGGAGTTTAACTCTCTTAACATTCCAACAAGCTAGTTTGATCATCATATTCATCTTGGGGATTTAGAACCCCTAGATTTACCTCTACTATTTTGTCTAATATGGGTGTGGCCCTTGTCTACCACCCTACTATTTTCATTATCTCTTAGGCTGATGTGACCCTCCCGCACTTCCCTTTGTGTTTAGATGAACTCATCTTCACACCTTCACACCATTTGAGCTTTTCCTTGTAGGAGGAACTATCTTTCTAACCGTGGATATTTCATCTTCTACTTTCTTTAAATCCTGTGTGCCTAGTACACTTCAAGAACCCTTATTAGAGAGCTCCTCACTCATATCCTCCTTTGTTCTTCTAAGGTTCCCTCTAGTACATATAATAGCCTCTCCGGACTTTTTCTAAGGGAAGACTCAGGTTTCTTGGTAAGTATGGGTTCTATAGCTTCATGGAATTGGGGTAGGACATTTACTGGATCACCTGTAGCTAATTGGTCAGTACCCTTTTAAACATCCGAGTAATTCTTAGATATTTCGGAGAAAAAGGTGAGAGCTACTCTTTATCCTCTGTTTGTTGCTCAGTATCAAGTGTGCTATCCTCATGATCAAAGTCGTGTTGTGACTCCTCATCTGTTTCATCATCAATGCCTGCAAGAGGAGAGAATTTGTTAGTTTCTTTCTCCTTATTAATAGGAGAACCGGAATGATTCTTACCATCATTGATGCCTTGGTCTTTTACCACTTCTTGAGAGGTCATACTCTTAGGAGCGGAAATGAAGTCAGAGTCCTTCCTGATGGTCCTTTGTTTTTGGCTTTGTTGCTGAAAGTGAAGACTACCTTCAACATATGATTAGAAATCTGTGCCTCTGCCTTTAACCTTTGGTTGCTGGCCTATAGGGTTTTGCCTCTGCTGCCTTATATTAGCCTGCACGTTCATCCTTTTTTGTGCAGGTGACTGCTCAAAAAGTTGCTTCATGGTCATGTCCAAAAGTTTTGCATTTCTTGCATTAGATAGATATCATTCATATTCAACCTCTTTCCGGATTTATTTTCCATGTTCATTAAAAATCTTCAATTTGTTAGGCAGATCATCCCCTGCCTTTATCTCTATGCTGATCCTGTCATATGCAACCCTTGTCTGTGCCGTTGTAGGTCTATCCATAAACTTAGGTGTACTAAATTAAAGTATTGTAAGTGAAGAAGGTGAATCTAACTCAAACATGAAAGGCGTAAAGCTTTAACCTTTCTATCTTTTTTCTAAATCCCAAGGCCAGAGAAAGAGCATCGTGTTGCCGAAAGACATGGGTGATAGATCGAGGATGTCTTGCTTACAAGTTTTAGAGTAGAATCGAAACAAAAAGATGTCATTGGCCATTTATGAGTTTCAAGCAATCCTTTCGTGAGCCATTTCTTTTCTGCGAAGTTCTTTAGACTGTAGTATGAAACACTGTTCCCCAACACACGTCCTACCACCGTTGCGCTCCATTTTACTTTACCATTCTTGACTTCCTGTAGTGGATTGCTACGAATTTCTCTTATGTTACTTCTCTGATTGTACCTATACACCACTGTATGGTTTAATTCTTCATCCTAGAGGAAGCTAGGGAAAGCTTACATGATATGGACTGTTCACTACGATGTAGTAGCTGAATGTCAAAAATGCTAGGATTCCATGCCAACCATATTCTTGACACAATGTTAGGCAAGGTATTGTATGTAACGTTCCACTTCCTAAAAGTTTTCCCCTTAAGTTTTCAACATTCTTTTGTCTAACCTTTACTTCTACTAGATTAATAAGTCTAATGTTTTTCCCTTAATGTATTTCTTCACTTCATATTGCAAATAGAGGGGAGTTTAACTCTCTTAACATTCCAACAAGCTAGTTTGATCATCATATTCATCTTGGGGATTTAGAACCCTTAGATTTACCTCTACTATTTTGTCTAATATGGGTGTGGCCCTTGTCTACCACCCTACTATTTTCATTATCTCTTAGGCTGATGTGACCCTCCCGCACTTCCCTTTGTGTTTAGATGAACTCATCTTCACACCTTCACACCATTTGAGCTTTTCCTTGTAGGAGGAACTATCTTTCTAACCGTGGATATTTCATCTTCTACTTTCTTTAAATCCTGTGTGCCTAGTACACTTCAAGAACCCTTATTAGAGAGCTCCTCACTCATATCCTCCTTTGTTCTTCTAAGGTTCCCTCTAGTACATATAATAGCCTCTCCGGACTTTTTCTAAGGGAAGACTCAGGTTTCTTGGTAAGTATGGGTTCTATAGCTTCATGGAATTGGGGTAGGACATTTACTGGATCACCTGTAGCTAATTGGTCAGTACCCTTTTAAACATCCGAGTAATTCTTAGATATTTCGGAGAAAAAGGTGAGAGCTACTCCTTATCCTCTGTTTGTTGCTCAGTATCAAGTGTGTTATCCTCATGATCAAAGTCGTGTTGTGACTCCTCATCTGTTTCATCATCAATGCCTGCAAGAGGAGAGAATTTGTTAGTTTCTTTCTCCTTATTAATAGGAGAACCGGAATGATTCTTACCATCATTGATGCCTTGGTCTTTTACCACTTCTTGAGAGGTCATACTCTTAGGAGCGGAAATGAAGTCAGAGTCCTTCCTGATGGTCCTTTGTTTTTGGCTTTGTTGCTGAAAGTGAAGACTACCTTCAACATATGATTAGAAATCTGTGCCTCTGCCTTTAACCTTTGGTTGCTGGCCTATAGGGTTTTGCCTCTGCTGCCTTATATTAGCCTGCACGTTCATCCTTTTTTGTGCATGCGACTGCTCAAAAAGTTGCTTCATGGTCATGTCCAAAAGTTTTGCATTTCTTGCATTAGATAGATATCATTCATATTCAACCTCTTTCCGGATTTATTTTCCATGTTCATTAACAATCTTCAATTTGTTAGGCAGATCATCCCCTGCCTTTATCTCTATGCTGATCCTGTCATATGCAACCCTTGTCTGTGCCGTTGTAGGTCTATCCATAAACTTAGGTGTACTAAATTAAAGTATTGTAAGTGAAGAAGGTGAATCTAACTCAAACATGAAAGGCGTAAAGCTTTAACCTTTCTATCTTTTTTCTAAATCCCAAGGCCAGAGAAAGAGCATCGTGTTGCCGAAAGACATGGGTGATAGATCGAGGATGTCTTGCTTACAAGTTTTAGAGTAGAATCGAAACAAAAAGATGTCATCGGCCATTTATGAGTTTCAAGCAATCCTTTCGTGAGCCATTTCTTTTCTGCGAAGTTCTTTAGACTGTAGTATGAAACACTGTTCCCCAACACACGTCCTACCACCGTTGCGCTCCATTTTACTTTACCATTCTTGACTTCCTGTAGTGGATTGCTACGAATTTCTCACATTTGTTTCCCTCACATCTGTAAGATTTCAAGATGGAGGATTCTTTGGGTTGAGATATTCACCTCTGGAATCAACATTCAGGAAATGAATTACTTTGTTGAAATCCTAGGTATTAGTTTAAGTGCCTGTTTATTAAATACTTAGGAGTTCCCCTAGTGGCTAGACAGTTGACATATACAGATTGTGATGTACTCCTGGATAAACTAGCAAATAGGGTTCATGGTTGGACAACGCCAAAGTTATCTTATGGAGGAAGGTTACGGTTAATAAATTAAATGTTAGTAACCATATGTAGGTATTGGTCATCATCATATTTCCTATCCAGAAGAGTGATAAGAGAAATTAAGAAAGTGTTGAAAACTTTCCTATTGAGAAGCTCAAGGAAAGTAAGGTGAAATGGTCAATAATGTGCCAGCCAAAAGAATAGGGAGGACTTGGGAAACCTGAATTATCTCTGATGAATTGTGCTTACATTATATGAAATATATGTGAAAACAAAGAAAGCTTGTGGGTTAAGTGGGTGCACAACGTCATCCTGAAGGAAAAATCAATTTGGGAAGGTAACCAGATTATTTGACTCCTGAATTTTGAAGAAAACTCTATTGACAAGAGACATTTGGAGATTTCATTGAGAAGGTGATTAGGAATAGAGAGACAACCTCCTTTTGACATGACCCTGGCATCCGTGAGGCATACTAAGCTTGAACTTCCCAGAGTTGAGGAGAAAGCTTAATATCAATGATGATGCTAGAGTATCGGTGGTAATCCAAGACTATGAGTGGAGAATTCCATATGATAGAGAATGATATAGTCAAATGGTTAAGTTTAACCTGGCTTGTAGAAGTATAATTATCACACAAGGAGAGGATTTTGGAACTGGAAGTCTAATCATACATTTACTGTGAAGAATGCTAAAAAAGTCTTTTAACCACTTCTGGTAGATGTCCAGCGAGGTAATATCGTTGGTGTAAACATTCTCTTCTATGTTATATAATCATATTATGGCTTTTATGTTGGAAGAGAATGAATACACTAGACAAATTATTGAATTGGAGACTGATTTCGACTAACTCATATGTCTTATGTAATAGCTGAAGACCATGATCATATGTTCTTCTTATGCCCATACTCAACTAAGGTATGGAGTGTCATTCTGAGCAAAACAAAATGTGATGGAAGGATCCTATCTTGGCAAAGCACACTTATTTAGCTGAAGTAGAACAATTCCTGGGGATCCAATCTTTATAAGGACATTGTCCTATTTGCTTTCGCAGCCACTGTGTATCATCTATGGAGGAAAAAAGAACAAGAGATTGTACTAGCAAATGGGAAAAGACTCCTCTGCTGTGGTTAAAGACATTTTGAAAAACATATCCTTCTCGGCAGGTGCGTGGTGTAGATACAAAATCATTAAGTACAATTGAGACCTTACTCTAGACTTGAGAATCCTGGCTGCTATCTTCATTTGATATTTTACTCAAATGCTATTATGGGAAAGCTTCTCCGCCTATTCTTGGATCACTTGTGTGGAAATTAGATATGATATTCATGGGAGTAATTGAGTTTCTTCTTGTGGCTGGAAATGGTCTTCTTGTGGCAAAAGAATGGTGATATGTGGGAGTAGTGCTTGGATTGTTGATTGATGTTTTATTGGCTTGAAGAAAATGCAGAGGTTTCTTCTTTTGGTAGGTTCTCTATGATTTCCTAAAGATTGAATGCTACGGATTTTGCTATGAAATGGGGATTTTGCCTTGGAAAGTAAAAACTACTTTGACTGTTATGGCTGTTGTTCTCAGACCAACATGGATTTTGCTTCTCCAATGGAATTATGGACGTCACATGACTACTAGCCTCATTGCAGAATATTCCATAGAGCTGTTTGGTTATTCCAGGCTTATTTTGTTTCTATATCTTTAATTTCTCTTTGAGCTGCAGTTAGTTTGAGCTACGAGGTCCTTGTATGTAGTCCTATTTTTGAAAGCGGTAAGATTTATGCATGGAAATATGATGGTAAATCCTCATGCCACTTGTATTTTGAGCAAGTTACACTTGCCGACACTAGACTACGGCTAGACTTGGTTAGTGTATGTATTGTGCCTTTTATTTTGACCAAGCTTTGCTTGCTGTTGCTTATCTTTAGCAACTACCTATGTAAAGATGCCTAATTTGGCTTATTTATGAAATTTTGCTTTAAAAAAAAAGCTCATTTGAGACATTCAAGATAGAGTTCCGTGAAACATGTTATTTGCAGATAACATTGTGTTGGTGGATAAAGAGTAAATACTAAACTAGAATGTTGGCGGAAGACACTAAACGAAAAAAAGATTCAAATCGAGTCGAAAGAAGACGCTATATGAAATTTGATTTAGCAATAAAAGAATGACCTTGGAACTTGGTGGGAAATCGGGAGACCAAAAGATTTACCTGAGTGAGAGTTTTAGTTATTTAGGATCTATACTATAGAAATATGATGAAATTGACAAAGATGTGAATCACAGTATACAAGCAAAGTGGTTAAAGTAGAGAAGTGTGTTAGATCTTCTTTGTGATAGGAAAGTATCTTTAAAGTTTAAAGAGCTGTTTTACAGGACGATAGTAAGACCTATACTGCTATACGTTTCTGAATGTTAGCAGTCAATTATGAGCCTGAACAAATGATGCGACTGACGGAAATGAGAATGTTTAGATGGATGTGCAGACATACAAGGAAGGATAAAATAAGAAATGAATATTGAGGAGAAAGGTTGGAGTGACTTTTATAGATGAGAAGATGAGGGAGTCAAGGTTAAGACGATATAGACATGTGCAACGGCATTCTGTATATGCCCTTGTTAGACTGTGCGAGACAATGAATGAGGTGCATGTTAAACGTAGAGGAAAACAAAGAAGACACGAAGAGAGACGATAAGGAAGGATATGACTTACGTGAGACGAGCATACAGTCAATGATAGAACACAATGAAGACAATTGATTATAGCCGTGTCATGTAGAAGGTATAAGATTTAAGTGAGAATTTAAGGTACGTAGGCCAAAATCACTGTTGAGATAATATGATATTTTGGAAAGAGACGTATTCTTGTAGAAAAGTATAGGATAGTATTTCTGTGATGTATTCTATTTGTATTTTTTAGGATATGTACTGTAGGTTGTATGGTGTATATAAAATAGGAAAAGAGCCGTTAGGCTCAATATAGCCATTGAGGCTATCTCTGATGATGTTTGTATATATATGTTGCACTTCTCTGCAACAAGTTAAGTTAGAAGTGTATGAATAAAATTCCTTCAAAGGTCCTGATTCCTTTATTGCTATCACAATCTTCTGAGGGATAATCCTCAAATATTACTGCTATAAATATTTCTTTATGGTATCAGAGCCTGGTTGGAGCCTCAAAACAAACTCCACCGAAAAAAACTGACTTCAGTATTTCGAAGGAATTCCTTCCAAGCAGAAGCTCCTCTTTGAAAGATGAACATATTTTTTTTATCAGCAATTTTATGAGGGTGGTTATCTGCAGAAACAAGTGGTTGGAGAAGATAACATTGTGGTGAAGGAAAAGTTTTTGAAGAAAAAAAAATCTTCACGTGATTGGTTATTATTTTAGTGGTTACTGGACCCAAGGTACATCAAATATATGTTTTTACACACTATCTTGAAAACCTCACCACCAGAAAATCCTCAAAAATCTCTCTGGAACAAGTACGGAAAACGTTTTTCTTTGAACAAAAAAAGGAAGGGGAAAATAATAAAGTAGAAGAGAAAAAACGCGTGTCGAAAATCAACGAAATTCATGCAAAATTTTGGCCCGAGGATTGTGACACGTAAAGGCGGAGAACTCTAGGCAAGGCGGAGAACTCTAGGCAATATTTTCTTTCATTACAAAATCTTTCCCTTATCTCTCTTCTATCACTTTTACCATTTGTATTTTTTCAAGGTTTGTCTTACCGAGGCTGTCATTTCTGAGGTACGAAAGTTCCTTTTCACATGGTACTATCACCTACCTTCTTGTTCTTGCCTTCGTCTCCCTCTTCTTTTAATCAGATTCAATATCAATCCCTCTCGTCTACTTTAATTCTTCCTTTGTCTCTCTCGTTTTTCTGGAACATTCAAATTCAAAGATTCCCCATTCTGCTCATCAGTCATGGCTGCTGAACAAAGTGAAGTTACTTCCAGTACAGAAAAACCTCTTCCTCCCGCTCCTACTCCTATGCTTGACTCTGCTCCCATCAACATTGTGAAACTTAATGGAAACAATTACTTGGCTTGGAGCCGTGCCATTGAACTCTTTGTTACTGGCAAAGGGAAAAAAGATTACTTGCTTGGGAGGATCACAATTCCAGCTGAGAGTGATCCCAAGTTTCCTGCATGGGAAGCAGAAAACTCTATGCTCATGTCCTGGATCTTAGGATCCATGACTCCTGAGATTAGTGAGACCTTCATGTTATATAACACAGTGGAGGAGATTTGGAAGGCAACAAAGGAAATGTACTCGAAAAAGGATAACATTGCAGAACTGTATGAGCTTAAGGCCCAACTAAAGGATATTAAGCAAGGAGATCAAACAGTTACAAAATATTATGGTAGTCTTTCGCACATATGGCAGCATATTGACTCTTTTGAGGTGTTTAAGTGGAGTGGACCAACGGATGAACAAATTTACAAAGGTATAAAAGAAACTGAGCGAATTTTTAGCTTCTTGGTAGGACTGCACAAAGACTTTGAGGCAGTCAGAAGTAGGATTCTTGGTACTAAACCACTTCCGTCTATGACTGTTGTTTTCTCTCATGTTAGACAAGAAGAAAGTAGAATAAAAGTGATGATGGGAACTGGGACTACTGTAGCTGAATCCTCAGCCTTGGTAACTGAGACTAAGGCTGTGACTACTGATAAAACTGCCACTAACCCTCCTACTGGATTAGTTGTAAAGAGGAATTTCACTAACAAAAAATTCTGCCGATACTGCCAACGACCTGGACATCTCTTTGAAGAATGCTATCGACGTCCAGGCTCAAACATAAAGCCTCCCTTTAGGCAAAATCAAAACCAATTTCGTAACACAAATCCATCTTGGAGACCTGACAACAATACATCCAGAGCTGACTTTCACAACAACTGGAGAAGCTCAAAAGGGAACATAGCCTCCTTGGAGCAAAATAGTACTCAAAATGATTTTCCAGGAGAGACACCCACTCAGAAGCTGACCCAGGACCAGATTGGAGTTCTGTTCAAACTTCTCCATCAGCAGATGAATGATGAGAATACACCACAGATCAAGGCAACGATGGCCAGTACAAGTGCTAATGGTAAGGGTTGTATCTCTAATGGTAAGGGTTGTATCTGGATCATTGATTCCGGAGCAACGGATCATATGACATCTAAAAAATCTTTGTTTCATGGATATCATCTACTTCAGTGTCCAAAACAGGTCAAAATAGCTAATGGGGTTGGTTTGGAAATTATTGGCAGAGGAAATATCTATCTGTCTGAGAACTTTATGCTCAAAAATGTCTTGCATGTCCCTAAGTTAAAATGTAATTTAATATCAGTAGGCAAAGCCATGCTTGATAATCACTGTCTAACGGTTTTCTCTCTTTCTAATTGTTACTTCCTTCCTGTCAATTGCTTTCAGGGGAAAGCATTGAAGGAGGAAGCATTGGAGGGGAAGACTGGGTATGGTAGATACCAAGATGGACTATATCTTTTGTCACATGAATCAAGATGTTTTGAAGACTCTTCTATGTTATATTCTTGCATGAACAGTACAACTGATGAAAATCAGTGTGTTCCAAGAATAGAGGCAGAAGGCTCAGATCCAACTGCTGCTAGAATACGTCTTATTTTGCTATGGCATTCTAGGATGGGTCATCCAAATTTTATGTACTTAAAACGTCTTAAGCCAGAATTATTTACTGATGTAAATCTTGATTCATTATGTTGTGAGACATGTTTGTTTGCCAAACAGACCCGAAGTTCTTATACACCTAAACAGTATAAGGAAAGTAGTCCCTTTAATCTTATACATTCTGATATATGGGTTCCTTCTACAGTGTCCAATATGAATGGAAGTAAATGGTTTGTAATATTTGCTGATGATCATACCAGACTGACCTGGGTATATCTCATGAAACATAAATCTGATTTCTGTGAAATTCTTAAGCTGTTTGTTACTTTGATACAGAACCAGTTTGGTGAGACCATTAAAATACTGAGAACTGATAATGGTACCGAATACTTGAGCTATGAGGTAAAATCCTTCCTGTCAGATCTAGGAATACATCACCAGACATCTAATGCATATACCCCCCAGCAGAATGGAGTTGCTGAGAGAAAGCATAGGCAGTGCAGAAGCGGAATTAAGGGCATTAGCCTTAGGTATCTGTGAGGGCTTATGGATCAAATGAGTTTTATGCGATCTGGGATTTACGAAAAAGGCCAACAATATCCTTGTGTACTGTGATAATATATATGCTATCAATATGGCGGAAAATCCAATGCATCATGATAAAACAAAGCACGTGGAAATTGACCGGCATTTCATCAAAGAAAAAATTGAAGACAAGTCTATTTCCATTCAGTATATTCCATCTCAAGAACAAGTTGCCGACATCCTCACTAAATCTGTTCTGGAAACGGTATTTAATGAATTATCAGCCAAGCTTGGGTGCAATAATATTTACACCAAGCTTGAGGGGGAGTGTAGAAAAGTATAGGATAGTATTTCTGTGATGTATTCTATTTGTATTCTTTAAGATATGTACTGTAGGTTGTATGGTGTATATAAAATAGGAAAAGAGCCGTTAGGCTCAATATAGCCGTTGAGGCTATCTCTGATGATGTTTGTATATATATGTTGCACTTCTCTGCAACAAGTTAAGTTAGAAGTGTATGAATAAAATTCCTTCAAAGGTCCTGATTCCTTTATTGCTATCACAATCTTCTGAGGGATAATCCTCAAATATTACTGCTATAAATATTTCTTTAATTCTAAAGGCATATATTATGAATTAGGTAGTAGGAGACGCACAAGGATGGTAAGATTTAGTGTATGACCAAAAAATCAAATAAAAGAAGCGCAAGAAAAACGATTGATGTATATAGTCTACCTCACATAGTGGGGAAAAGGCGTGAGTGTTGTTGCTGTAAGAAAAGAAAAACTTTTATGGAATCTGCAATTTACATCCTTCAATCTGCTACAACAGTATATACACTATACATCATCTGTTGTATAGGTTCAAGAAAAACACACTGGATATCACAGTTTATGCATAATTCCCAATTTGTGCATGATTCCTCACACCCCTCCATGCCCCTAGAAGAATCCTTATCTGATTTTTAATTTCCACTGGTATCTCCGTACAACCTTCTCCTTCCCATATGTATTAAGGCATCCCTTTCAAACCATATTGTGTTTGACCGCTTTAGTATGAAATCAAAGTGGATATATGCACATGGTGAAAAGACCTGACAAATTTTAATTAGGCGCTGATTGTAACTCAATCATTTCATGCTATGAGTTGTCAATTTTCATTAACAGATAGATGATGCAATTCTGAAACCCTTCGTTATCATTCGAAGCCATGTAAATGTTTGTTCTTAATTTTCATATGTTTATAATTTAGGTGATAACCCGGAATCAAAGAACCTTGGAACAGTGACATGGGTGGATGCTAGTGTAAGTTCCTTACCACAGTCTGCCTTGGGGTTTTCCTAAGTAGTAATATTTTTAATGCTCTTGATGTATAATTGAATTTGTGTCCTTGCTGTCAGCTGTTTAGACATGCTTATGAAATTCTGTGATGAATTATTCTGCATTTAGGTGGCTGCTGCAGTGTCAAAGTTTTGTGTTTTGTTACACATCCTGGAAGGAAGTGCAGATGCTGCAAACTTTTCTGCCATATGTATCCTTTAACTGCATTCAGTGGTCCTTCGTGCTGAAAATTGGGGATACTTATTGGTCTTTTAGCTTGCGATGATTGAAAACAACCTTGCGGTTGTAGTGCCTACTTACCTCAGTAGGTTGATTAGATATCTATAATTGGTTTCTTCGTACTTCAGTTGTCAGGGATACCTTCAAGACGAATAGTCCTGAAGAATTTGAAATTATCTTTAGATTTCGTGCGGGTGAGATTTAATTTTTTTTAATCAGAAGAATTCTAAAACGTTATTGAAATGTCTTCAGTGAGTGCTTTAGATTAAATCATGTAAGATTAGTTGAATCAAAGGTTTGTATTTGGCTTGGTTACACCAAGAAATCTATGAAAAAGCTGATAAAGCATCAAAATGCAATAGGCAGCTTTAAACCTATCAGGGTGCATGGAATTTCGTACAGCAATAATTGTTCGTATATTGTCTTTAAATAAGTTGGTTTGGGTGGGTTTACTTATACTGGTTCTTCTGGGATGTTTCATCACTTGTAAATTGCTTAAATCTGAAATACTTCTCTGGATATGCGGAAACAACAGCTGTAAAAGTAGATTCCGGAGTATAGGAACCTCTAATTTACATGTTGTATTTCTGTTTTGTGGTCTGTTACTTTTGCACTGGTTTGCATCTTGCCAAAAGTTGCTTTTTCTTGATATTTATCTTGTGATGTTAGGTTTCTTTGGAGGTATTGCTTATTCCGGAATTCTATCATTTATTTAAATAATTTAGTTCGAAAGCAATTTTTTAAGGAACAATATCGTTTATGACGATATTGAATGACGTTGTATTGTATGGTTTTTGTACTGTTCCTTACATTTGTTTTATAGATCCACAGAAGCCTGCACCATGTATAACAGCTGTTGGATATAATGGTATACAAGTTTGGCAATATGGTATGGAATTTTTTCTTGACTATGGAAGGTTTCAAGAAATTTTGGGTTAGCTCTAGTTTTAGCTTTTGATAATTCTGTATTTTATTCTCTCTGGCATTGATAGATGGCTTTGTGACTGCCATGGTCCTAGCTTCCAGCATTGAAAAGGCATGGTTAAGTATTCATATTCAGGTAAGCCGACGTATTCTGGTGAAGTGTTCTATTCTGGTTGTCTGATTTGCTGTAGCCAATTTGATCTTCTGAGCAGGCTGCTTGTTGTTTGGTGTTGAGATTTGGTTGTGTTAAATTTGTCTTCTTGATAAATGTTTACTGATTTCTGGCCTCATCTGATCTAGAGCGGCTTTTGAAAATGAAGTTTCTTTATGTTCTTGTGCAAGGCACTGCATAGGGCTTGTTACTCTACTATTTTTGATTTCCTCGATTATTTGATCAATTTTGTCATGTTTCCCTAATAGAATGTGATTCAAAAGGAAAACCCAGAAGGTTTTTGATTCATCCATGTAGTTGATTACCTCTTTCAGGAAATTTGTTGACCCAATTCATAGGTATCAACAGAAGCGGCAATACTCATTGGGTTTAACAGATCCTGCTCGAGTATTGATGGATAGAGTTGATTTGTTATTTCTTGAAATCTATCCTCTGATATCAGTATGTACGTACTAAAATAAACTCAATTACGTACTCTAAATTTTTATCTTCTACCACCATTTTTTCTCCAGTGGAAGTGAGACCTTTAAATTTAGGGTTAATTATCTTTTGACCCCCTAGCGTTTGGCGTAATAGCCAATATCCTCCTTAATGTTTAAAAATACACCTTTACCCCCCCTTGATGTTTGAAAAATATACTCTTACCCCCTTTATTTAATTAAAAAAATGTTATTTAAATATATATAATAGGAATAGCCTATTTTGCCCCTGGCTTCTTCTTCATCTCCCTTACCCTGCCTCCACCAGTCGCCGGCCGATCTCCCTCTCCCCTACTCCGCTCCCACCTGTAAAGACGTGTTCAAATTTGAAGTCCGGGGATCACAAGGTTGAAAGCAAAGCTCAGATCAGATCCATTAAGGAAAGAAAACTTGAGGAAGAGGATGCAGTATATTGTTGATCAAGGGATAAAGGCTCTTGGCAAGTTGGAGCCAAGTGACACTACTGGTGATGCTGGTGACCCTGATGATATGGGGAACGAAACAAAAAGGGTGAAGCCCCAGCAAGCAGAAAGGGCTTCAGCTCTAAATGAATTGATAGATAAGGTGAACAAAGCTCGGAATGAAGAGGATCTAAAGTCTTGCTTTGATCTAAAATCTCAACTCTTCAATCGATCCGGGACAACAGTTAGTACTCCGGGATCTGATATTATCAAAGAAAATGATGAACATGCTACTCAAAATGATGCATCACCTGAACCAAAATCCAGGTATTCTTCAAGAGCACGACTACTATTGATCAGGAATCCCTTTGTAAAATTGATTCATGGTTTTCTTCTCTTGAGGATGTTGAGGAGTTGTAGTCAGAGAGAATTTCGTAATTGTAGGGCTTTTTAGTTCAGTTAACGCACTATATAAATTATTTACCTTTTATTTACCTTTCCCTTTGGATCTTATATTTCTAAAAATTTGAAGTCCGGGGTGCGTCAAATTTTCCTTTCAAAAACGATGAAGAAGGCTCTTCGCTGGTGGGAGCGGAGTAGGGGGAGGGAGATCGCCGGCGACTGGTGGAGGCAAGGCAAGGGAGATGAAGAAGAAGAAATCAGAGGCAAAATAGGATATTCCTATTATATATATTTAAATAACATTTTTTTAATTAAGTAAAGGGGGTAAGGGTATATTTTTCAAACATCAAGGGGGGTAAAGGTGTATTTTTAAACATTAAGGAGGATATTGGCTATTACGCCAAACGATAGGGGGGCCAAAGGTAATTAACCCTTAAATTTAGGATGGAATTTCCTTGGGCAATTATGAACATGTGCCTCTATATTTGAATCAGATAACTCAATTCAGTCTGGACATTTCCACAATTTTTGTTGTATCCCCAATATAAAATTTTAATGAAGGCATTGTCCGCCTATGTAGTTATTGCTAGCTTGGTCTTGTTTCTAGTCAAAGTGACCATTGCAACTTGACATATTTGGCCCTTGAAAAGCAAGATCCAAGCTTTAACACTGCAAATAACTTTGACTGTACAAATGACATTGGGACAGATTTCCAACGTGTAAGTTAGTTGATGGGTCTGAGAGAAATTTTAGTTTAAGGACAGAGATGAGGTGGTGAAAGTGGTGTTATGGCCTAATTGTCTATATTCCATTTATGCTGCTAAAATATTCAACTATTTGACCATTTCCTGTGCTTAATGGAGTGCTCAAAATATTCAGATTCATGCAAGCGAGAATCAAGTGCTACATGGATTTCTGAAGTTACATCACCCAATACCCTCTTTTCCAAAACTGTTTTTGGCTTGTCAAAAGCTCAGTAAATAGCATGGTTTCTACCAAAGGAGGTCATATCTCTCCAAGAGATGAATTTGCTATTGTTGACAGTTGTTTGCTTGAAGTTAGATGGCAGATCTATCAGCCACTTGTTGTGTCATCCCCTTCCTACTAGCCGCTGAAAAAACTACTCCATGCTCTTCTAGTCGGCTATGATGATTTGGGTATCTTCTGACATTAGGGATCCATTCGGTGAGCAGATGAGATTTCTGAAAGCCAATGCTTATGCACTTCCTTAGCAAGGAATCTGTTAATAGATATGTGCACTGGAATTATCACATTACATCGAAGCTCTGATAATGAAACAGTACAATCTAGAGGACATAAACAATGCAAATATATGTTTTGTGCTTTGTTCTCTGGTAGTCATTAGTTCAAATACATAGCCATCTGCAAAGTGCAGCACAAGTGGTCACTGAAGATGTTTGTCTGGTCATTAAAGATGTACAATGGAATCTCGTACCTTGTTTTCCTTTATTTTTTCTCTGTTTTTCGGGCTGTACCGTGTTTATAAACGCTAATCAGATTTTTGATAACCTTTTCTAATCTTGGCCAACTTATTTATCATGGGCAAGCTCCTTGACTGTTGGAACTCGTGATTTGCAATTCTTGTGTTCTCATTTATTTCGATATGCAGTTTGTTTGTTTGTTTTTCTTTTCCTTAAATCAAATTCTTCATCGGCTTTAGAAAAAATTGTACAAAGAGGAGGGTAGATATATTCGAAAGCAAAGCCTATTCCATCAACCTGACCATTCAAAGATTATGCAGTGCTATTTTCAGTTAAATCACTTGATGGGCCGTATGAACTTTTTTTTTAGCTTGGTTAAGTGTCTGATGTTTCGTTTCAGGAAACAACTGCAACTTACTTAACCGCTGCTCTTGCCTCAAAAGCAAAATCTACTTCTGGAAATTCTGAGGGAGCAGATGGTGGAAGTTCTTCAAATACGAACAATGTGTTACCTGTGATAAGTACTGAACATGATTCTGCAGAAGTCAGATCTTTGACAAACAATGAGACACCAGAGCGAAAGAGGCATCCTGAATCTTTGGTTGAGGCATAAAAGCTTTGTTTGGTAATTCTCTTTTTCTAATGTGAAAAATTAGTTAATAAGTTCTCCTAATATGTACATATTAGGAATTGGATTCCAACGTGGATGATGAGTTACCTTCAGGATCTTCATCAGTAGGCAAATTTGAAAGTGCAGTACTCAATGACGTTGATTCCCATGTGGATGATGAGGTATCTCATACAATTCCGAAAATCGAAAGTGCAGACTCCAATGAGGAAAACCCTCATACTGAGATCCCAATATCTTTATCAAGCTCTGCTGGACAATATCTGAAACAGACCGGTGGTGAAACTCACACCAAGAATACAAATTTAGGACTACTTGATCTTCGGGCTGATACTAAGGAGGTTCCTAAGGAGGTTCTGAATGAGGCAAATGAAGTTTCACGGACTGAGAGAGTTGAAGATCCAGTAGTTGAGCAAGCTGATGTTTCAAAGTCGGGGTTCGCATGTTCAGATGACGTTTATTTAAATGTCAGGTTGCCTGATGGATCTAGTTTGCAATTCAAGTTCTCTATAGCGGACACTCTAAGAACGGTTAAAGACAATGTGGATGAAAAGCAAACAACCAGCTTGGGTTCCTATGACTTGGCAATTCCATACCCCAGGAAAGTTTTTACTGAAGAAGGTACAGTATGAGGTTGATAAACTGTTATTTACGTAAGTTGCTTACTGTTCCAATGTTCTCAAGTGGTCATTCCTTTCCATCATAAATTGCCCTTAAGGAATAGTTTTTTCTTTTTTTTGCTTGGTATGTACTTCCATTTCATGCGTGTACTGATGATGGAAGATCCAGGTAGCCGACCCCAACTAGTGGGAATAAGGTTCGAGTGTTGTTTTACTTCCAGTTCAGGCTTTAGTTACATGCTTCTGTTAAGATATTTTTTCCTCTGTTACAAGTAGCCATTCACAAATTTTCTATCGTTGCTCAATTCGTGTGGACTTTTGTGTCCTTATGACTCTAATCCTAAAAGTTAGTGGATCTGTTATTGAGTGGGTGTTAGTTTGTAGCAAGAACACAGTGTAAAGACATATCCTCTATTTAACAATCTTAATGTAGGGCAGAAAATCCACTTTATTGTTTGGCAAAAGCATAAATTGTTCTTCTGTGTGTTTCCTGCTTCAGTCCTAAATTGAAGTTGCTGCTTTGATATCTACAGATTTGGACTGCACACTGTTGGATTTAAATTTGCTTAATAGACAGACATTAATAGTGGTTGTTCATCGTCGTGCTGCACAGCATTCTGGAGGGGTTTCAGCATTGCCTGGTCAAAATACAGTCAGAAAAAGTGGTTCTTCAAATGCAGGAAATGAAAGCAATTGGGCATATGTGAGAAGAATTATATCTTATCTGAATCCATTTTCCTACCTCGCTGCTAGTTCCAATGCACCAGCAACTGGCCAGGCCCCTCAGAACAGCATCCGGCAACATAGTGAGTGATTCCCATTTTGTTCTCGTTGTTTCCCTGTTTTCCTTCTTTTATAGTTTTTGGGGTTACTTAGTCCATTTTCATACATTGTTTGGGTTCTATAGAGAATTGTAAATTTATTATTCATTTAGTATTGAGTGTACAGTGGTTTACTTTTTATAGACAGCAAACAAGGCCTCAAGTGGCTATCTGCACTCTAACGGCTAGAATTCATCAAATTCTAACGTCTATATTCTGCCTCCGACGGTAGATTTCTTCAAACCAATAAGTTAGTGGATTATCTAAGTGTATGTTCTATATGTGAGTGTATGTGTATACTAGTTATATGTATATAAGTGTATTTACATGTGTATTCTACTGTGTATTTATGTATTTATGTATGTATTTCTACACTCTCCCTCAAGGTTTGTTCTATATTCATACAACCAAACTTGGAAAATAGAATCTGAAACACCTTTGTGGAGACATGGTCTGTCAATATATCAGATACTTGATCTTTAGAAGAAACATGCTCAAGACTGATCATCTTGTTCTCAATCATCTTTTTAATAAAATGTCTATATATTTCAACATGTTTTAATTTGTCATGTTGCACAGGGTTCTTTGCCATACTTATAGCAGATATGTTATCACAAAACACCTTAATTGGTAGTGAGATCTTCTATCCAAGGTCTTCAATTACCCTCCTAAGCCAAAGTCCTTCATAAACCCCAAGTGCAAGTGCCCTTAACCCTGCTTCTGCACTACTCCTAGAAACAACATACTGTTTCTTGCTTCTCCAAGTAACCAAATTGTCTATAAATATGTTCCATAGCCTGTTGTTAATCTTTTGTTTGCCATTGTTCCAACCCAGTCAGCATCAGTGAGAACAAGAACAATTACGTTTGTTCCTTTTAAAATATAACCCATGTCCTGATGCATTTTTTTGGTATCAAAGCAGCTTGTAGATGTTCACTAGTGGGATCTTAAATAAATTGACTAACAAAGCTTACAATATAGCAGATTTCAGGTTTAGTATGAGACTAAAAACTAATTTGCCAACTAGTTTTTGATATTTCAACCTCTCAGTAAGTATATTACCCCATAATTTTCTAGGTTTATGTCCAGGTTATTGGAGTACTTCCTGGCTTGCAATCAAGTATTCTGATTTCATTAAGTCTATTATATATATATTCTTAGTGATATACACATTCTCTCCTTCTTTATTTTCCTAGTATTTTGCTAGTACAAATTGGCATCAATTTTGGTACTCAAGTGTTTCATATTATTTCTTACGAGTATAATTTTGGTATTGCACATAATTTAATAGTTTTTTTAATAGATAGTTGATATGAGAACATTTCGGAATAGCTTAAAAAGAATACCAGCATAAGAATTTGGGATGGAGGAAGTAATCTAGGATAATATTTCTCAATCAGAGAGTACTACTTGAGGCCTTTTTTATTGGATAACGGTGTCGAATAGCACACAGGAACGATGTGCTGCTTTGCTTTCCATGTTAACAGCTAAAATTGATGGAGCAACTTAGAGAAACATAAACCATAGAGGAGGGCTTCATTTGAAAAGTAACTTGTCGCTCAATCTGAAAATTGGGGCAATGTCAGTGATTTTGACTTGGTTTTAAGTCATGGTGTGTAAGGATTAAGCAACTTTACTCCTAGATTCATCGCCTACTATTTCAAATTATGGCGTGTAAGGATAATTTTTATCCATATCTTTCTCTTATGGCTTTGTCTTTGTCTGTAGTTTGGAATTATATGGATCTTTTGTTCACAATAGATAGAGTTATTTTCGGGTTGTTTTTGTTTTTGTTTTAACCCTAGACCGTATTCACCTCAAACGTCATATGAATCATATCTTTATCGTTTCTGATTATCTCCATCCATGTCATCCTATGTCTCCCTCTACTATGGTTCAACTGCACCTCTTTTTGGTTTCACGACGTCTAACATGTGCATTCTTAGTTCGTCTCTCTAAATTCTCCTCATGCTATCTCAACCGTGATTCCCTCTTCTTAAATACTTAAAACTCTTTTAGTCTTATATATACTATGTGAGATCGACTACATAAATCATCCTTCTCCACCTTGCTCTAGTCCCATAAATAATTTCATTGCACTGAAAATTTGTTGTCTATGTTAACAGAGATCTAAACCATTTGACATGCTGGATGGCCCATTTTTCTTTGATTATGTTCCTTGGTTTTACTCTTTGATGTATTTTCTGGTGTTCTTAAAGTTGATGTCAGTAAAATTTGATATCAGAACTGCGAGCAAGTAGTATGTTTCTCTAAACTTGGTAGAAACTTTTCAGCCTGACCTTGTTCATCATGTTCAGAGTCCTATATTCTTTTCTAATGGAGTCAAGGACACAATCTTCCTTGACTTTGAAATATGATGGAATAAAGCAAAATGATTCACTAATGTGATTCTTATATTGTGAAGTAACAGTTAATCGACACAACTTGACGCAATTTTCATTATGGGTCATCGGAAAACCACCTGTGTGTTTCTAACACAGAGGTATGGTTGCGTACATCCGACCCCCATATCCTGCCATAGGCGGGAGCCTCTAAGTCAATGGGGGTAATGTTGTTGTTAAGGCGCCTATATCAGTCTATATAGAAGTTTTTTTTCCATCCATTTCCTCTCCTGTCATCCAATGTTTGATCATCTTTGTTTTGCTTTATGCTTACCCAAATTGATGATATTTGTAGGTGCAAATCCTTCGGTTCAGAATGATCTTAGAGGCCAAGGCAGATCATCTGAACCGTACGCATCAGATCCAAGCGGCACTGGCGGCACCAAAAAGCCCAGAGGTAATCAGCCAAGATCATCTGGTTTTGGAAGCAATATTCATACACTGAAACATGACGATGATGACCAAAGGTTTGGTGATAGAAACACCTTCTGGAACGGCAATTCTACCCAATTTGGGGGCGAAAGTGATGGTAAATAAGCTAAAAATACAGTTCAGCTTGTTTTCGATAAAGGAACATATGTATTTTGAGTAGAGTAGTTTGTTTTTTTGGCTTTTTTCTTTTTTGATGTTCTGGGTCACATAATACTTTCTGTAACTGCTTTGAGTTTGTGGTGGAATTTTAAAATAATACTTGTCAAAATGCAGAAACCACAGAAGGCAAGTAAAGCATTAAGACAAAGCAGCAATAAGACAAGTTTAAGACAATCTAGTAAAGGGCAAGTAATGGTTGAGAGTTTAATAAAGACATATATATATATATATATATATATATATATATATATATATATATATGCGAAAAACATTTAGGTCTAGCGGTTGAGTAGCAGTTATCCCATACCTGAGTCTCGAGTTCGATTTTTCTCTCCAATTTTTTTTGACACACACACACACATACATATATGTGTGTGTGTGTCAGGTACAATTTTTACGTAAGACAGTGTCGTAAAATTATCATGTACGGTATATATAGGTGCTCCTTTCAATAATGGATTTAAGATACGAAGGTTTAAGAAAGTAAAAAAAATGAAGTTTTAGCATAATTTATTTTATCAACTTTAATCAAGATAGAGTGAGTTAGATGAAAATTAGGTCTTTAATCAAAATAGGGTGAGTTAGATGAAAATTATGTCTTTCAAAAATCTTTAATAAGGATTTTCGGAGTTGTCTATCGTTGTTCGAAGATACTGTCATGCATTATGTTAAGTAAATGCGTGAATAAGGATGAAGGAACAAGATGCGTGCTCTAACTTATATTTGAGCAACTTTAAAATGAGCACGTTTAACCGATCAAATCGGAAGATACATGTGGGTTTTTACATAAAGGCCCTAAAAACAACAGTTGGGTCTGATAACGAAATGATTGAGATGCCAAGGTTAAGATCCAATCCAACTATTGAAGAGTTTCATTGAGATGCCAAGATTAAGATAGAGTTTTCAACTGAACTTATATTGGAAAATGCTTTCCAAAATGTTCTATAAGTGCTGTCTCATGGTCTTTTTCAATTTGTTGGTAGAGTCTTTTGTTTATCTCGCTCCAAATATGCGGTTGGGATCACAGGAGGTAAGAAATAAGGTAAAAAATAAGGCCTCCAATCACGCGCTGCCACGTGTACAAGTAACTATTTTTTAAAAACAAAAAAAATTTAAACTTCTTTCACTTTTGTACACGTGGCAACCTGTAATTGGAGACCTCATTTTTTACCTCATTTCTTACCTCCTGTGATCCCAACCGCCAAACATGATACACAATAGCTGAGAAACCAAAATGAGCTAGGTTCTTTCTGAAGTTTTGAGTACCAACCATTACAGTAGCTGAGCCAGTTAATATTATTATATCCCATAGGTCCTGTCTTTAGGCTTCATTTGTTTCAACACTGCTCTCAATACCTTCCATGCCTTTGCTGAGAATGGACATAGGAAAAATAGGCGCTCATGGTCTTCCATATACTTGTCACACAAGATACATGTGTTAGTTTGAACCAGTCTTCAATTTAGAAGTTTGTTTTGTGTATTCATCTTACTCCAACATGCAAGCCATAACATGATTGCACATCATGAAAGATAATAATTGCACCAAACAATTTTCTCTCATTCAACTATAGTCAAAAGAGGTTGGAGGGCCCTATGGCAATTTCCACTGAAAATTTGGGGTTTGGCTTCCATATCCATTAAACATCCCCTTGTGTAATATTTATGCTCTTGCCGGCTTGGTTAAATTGGATGACTTGATCAACCCAACCTCTACCATACGGTATCCTCCACGTATCCGCATCAATCACTATTGAAACTCTTGGCTCTTCGTTGATATTCAACTTTCTCTTTAGCTTTGGGTGATTCAGAACAGTAAAGATCTTGTATCAAAGTCAGTACAAAACAGCTAAACTTACCAATAGCTCCAAGACCCGCCTTTCATTTTTTAAAATATAAGTTACATGATTTAAGAAAAGTTGATCATAATAGTAAATATTGGTTTTGCTTTTAAATATAGCCACCAAAAATAAGTTACTCCCACCGTGTCTAAAATATTGTTACAATATACTTTTCAATATATTGTAATTTATATCACGTTAAAAAACAAATGTGATAATATTTTTAGTGTTACAAACTCAAGCAAGAATATAATAGAGAAGAGAAAGGAGAAAAGAAACTGGAGAACTTCGTATCTCAAGGTTTGTCTTTCATATATGATATGTGGTCCTATTTATAGGACTCATGGGGTAAAGATAAACTTGGATAAATCCTTTTGGATATGTATATCTGATCTAATATACATGGTATACAAAAGATATAATACTTTGGATATCCACACTAACATAATGTCTATCTCTATAATGTATATCAACATAATGTTTATCCTTGAGATTCCAATATATCCATAACACTCTTCCTTGGATATCCAAACTTTATAGAATATGTCTCATTAAAACCTTGCCAAGAAAAACCCAGTGGGATAAAAATTTGGTCGAATGAAAAAGAGTACATATTCATAATAATTGGTAAGTGTGATACACTGCCTCATTAAAACCTTGCCAAGAAAAACCCTGTGGGATAAAAAACTTGGACGAACGAAAAAGAGTACAGTGTGCATGTAGTAATCACACTCTCCCTGATGCTGGCAAGAGATCTTTGAGTCGACGCATTCCAATGTTGTAGACCATCTCTTTAAATGTAGTCGTCGGTAGTGCTTTCGTGAACAAGTCGGCAAAATTATGGCTTGATTGTATCTGCTGGATATTGATATCACTATTCTTTTCGAGGTCATGAGTGTAGAAGAACTTTGGTGATATATGCTTCGTTCTATCTCTTTTGATGTAACCATTCTTAATTTGAGTAATACATGATGCATTATCCTCGAACAATGTTGTTGGAGATTTTCTTAGCGAAGGTAACCCGCATGACTCTTGGATATACTGAATCATTGATCTCAACCATATGCACTCACGATTTGCTTCATGCAATGCCAAAATTTCGGAATGATTCGAAGATGTAACAGTTAAGGTTTGCTTCACTGATCTCCATGATATAGCTGCACCTCCGCAAGTGAATATGTATCCAGTCTGTGATCTTGCCTTATGAGGGTCGAAAAGATAGCCAGCATCAGCGTAACCTTTTAATTGCGATTCTGAATTCTTTGAGTAGTATAAACACATATCTTGTATTCTAAGAAGATATCGCAAAACGTGCTTCACACCATTCCAATGTCTTTTGGTTAGAGTTGAACTATATCTTGCCAATAAGTTCACTAAGAATGAAATATCTGGCCTCGAGCAATTGACAAGATACGTTAAAGCACTAATAGCACTAATATATGGTACTTCTGGACCTAATAATTCTTCATTATCTTCTGGGGTCGAAATGGGTCTTTATTCACATCTAACGACCGTACAACCATGGGACTACTCAATGGATGAGCCTTATCCATATAGAACCGTTTTAAAATTTTCTCCTTATATGATGATTGATGGAGAAAGATTCCGTCGGGTAAATGCTCGATCTGCATGCCGAGACAAAACTTTGTTTTCCCAAGATTTTTCATCTCAAATTCTTTCATAAGATAATTAGCAGTTTTCGTAAGCTCTTCAGGAGTTCCAACATGATTTAAATCATCAACATATACAACAATTATAGAGAACCCACTTTGAGATCTCTTGATAAATACACATGGACAAATTGGATTATTTATATATCCTTCTCTTACGAGGTACTCACTAAGGCGATTATACCACATTCTGCCAGATTGTTTTAGTCTGCACAATGATCTTTGTAATTTGATTGAGTACAATCCATTCGTCCTTTGATTACATGCTTTAGGCAATTTAATTCCTTCTGTGATTTTCATATAAATATCATTGTCTAACAACCCATATAAGTATGCGGTAACCACATCCAACAACCGCATATCAAGGTTTTCAGTGACTGCTAGGCTGATTAGATATCGCAATGTTATGACATCAATTACCGGGGAATATGTCTCATCATAATCAAGCCCAGGTCTTTTTGAAAAACCTTGTGCAACCAGACGTGCCTTGTGTCGTACAACCTCATTGTTCTCGTTGCATTTTCATACAAAAACCCATTTATATCCAATAGGTTTGGTCCCTTCAGGGGTTTGGACTACAGGTCCAAATACTTTGTGACTTTTTAACGATTTTAGTTCTACTTGGATTGCATCTTTCCATTTTGGTCAATCATTCTTGTGTCGACACTCTTCAATGGATTTTGGTTCAGGATCCTCATTCAGTATTTCACATGCAATTCCATAAGCAAAAACATGATTAATAATAACCTTTTATCTATCCCAATCTTCTCCTGTACTTACATAATTCAAAGATATCTCTTCAAAATTTTGTTCACTTGCTACTTCGGGAGCAACTTGTTTAAAAATTTTAGACTGATCAATTATTATTTTTATAGCGCTTTCAAGTTGTGAACATCTTTTCTCTTCTGGAGTGTTAACTTGTACCCTTTTCTTTCGAGGGTTCTTATCTTTTGCACCAACTGGGTGTAGGACCTCAGGCGCTACCATCTCTCCCAAAACCAATTGGTGACAGGAGATGCGCATACCCTAGCCTTATAGTGCATTCAGCACACAAGCGCCCACGGCATTCGACTGTGACTTGGCCCACATGGCCTACGCCCACACGACCTACGCCACGGGACAATTGCTGCACCCAACAATCTTCCCCTCAGCAATTGCTTCTGCTGGGAATCGAACCCGTGACCTCGCTCTGATACCACTTGTAGGACCTCAGGCGCTACCATCTCTCCCAAAACCAATTGGTGACAGGAGATGTGCATACCCTAGCCTTATAGTGCATTCAGCACACAAGCGTCCACGGCATTCGACTGTGACTTGGCCCACATGGCCCACGCCCACACGGCCTACGCCACGGGACAATTGCTGCATCCAACACTGGGCATCTACGTTTTAGACTTGTTTTTGATATACCATTATCATGTCCTTCAGAGACATCAAGTCGAATCGGCGTATTCATCGCCAAAACGTGGGATTTTGTTATCATTTTACTTCTGCTCGCATTGATCTGTTCGTGTGTTAAGGTGAGATAGTGAAGGAACATTCCATGTAATTTCATGCCGTTCTTCAGGAACCATCACTTTCTCTCCCCTAACGGCGGGAAAACTAGCTCACCAAATCAATGCTAATGCATATATAATTGCATGTCCCTAAGCTCATGTAGGTAAATTGGTCCTTAAAATCAAACGTCTAGCAATCAGTTGTAAACATTTAATAAATGACACTCTGGGCCATTTTAAGTGTGCACACTTGCAACTGAATGCTCAACGCCAATCTCAAGACATACAATAATCATTGAAAGCTTGGGATATAAAATCACATGTATTATCAATACTTAATAACTTTAATCGGATAATCGCATAATCTGATCAAGAAGCTTGGCAAAAGCTACTAGTCTTTTTGAAAGCAAACTCACATGAACAAGCAAGACACACAAAATCTTGTAATCTTTTTGTTCATGAAAGAGTTTATAGAATCTTCTGGTTCTTTAAGAGTTACTAGACTCTTCTGGTTCTTTAAAGAGTTATTAGAATCTTCTGGTTCTTTAAAGAGTACACATGTGAGTGTTGTATAATTGTACGTATCATTATTCTATCCGGGTGACCAAGTTGATTATGTCATAAATAACTTCGGTTGTCGAACTTCTAGTTCATCACAATATCATATTTGATTGGACGTATAGTCGCATAATATAATACAGATGAGAAAATTGGGAGTTTTTCTTTAACAAGCTTCTGGCTTGAATCATTGTGTATAAAAATTTCATATTTCCCTCATTCATGGTTCAATATGAACGCCATTAAGGCGTATATCTTGTAAACTCAATAGTTTTCTTTTGACTTAGTAGAAAATGATGCCATATTAATCAATATATGTGTATCACCCGTTGATAAAATGGTTGCTCTTCTGGAGCCTTAGATCAATGTCGTAGTACTCAAATTGGTACTAACATTTGTTTTTGCCAATTTTTTTTCGGAGCTTTCAGTCAATTTCGTGTGTGTCATTCCACTGTCAACTGGACATATGCACATATCATTCACTTTGGATGATATGTTAATATCAAAATTAATTTTGGAACACCAATTCAGAAATAGTGAATAGTGTTTCTTCAGGAAACACTATTCATATATTAATCAATGTAATGTTACCAACCTAGGCAAAATACACTAGTTGTCTCTTGCCTTCATCCTTCTGGGATGGTTGAATAAAGATCAAGAAAATTCTTTGGTGGAAAGTAACCATTGACATTGGGCTCAACATTAATAACAAGTCTGTTTAGTCGGTGCACTATGTTTCATAGCCTTGGCAGATTCCTGAGGCATTTTCTTGTTTTACCACTTCAAGTGGTATGATGTAAAATTTCTATAATGTCCATGACCACGATCACGACCACGTAGATTGTTATAATTACTTCCATTCGCTTTAGGGAATAGTGGTAATCTGGTCTGGTGATAATAGTGGTTTTTCATTGAAAGTTCATATATGAGAATACATTTCAAACTTTCTTTCATGATATTGCTACTGCATGAGCATATTGGATACATAAAAAGTGAGAAACGTATGTATTTATTTTGCTATATACAGGTAAAATATCTCATAAAATAAGATGTTCACTCAAAACGACAGGTTTGAGTTAATGTTATATGCTTCAGGCATAAGATGCTTCAGGCATAAATACATCATAATAAATCGTACTAATAAAATTTAATAAAAAAAGAAATTGTATATACGACATCAACAAAATATAAAATCATAATGAAAATGTGAATGGAACCGATTTTCTAGATAGAAATTACGTGTACGGTGTATTTATCATACCTTCATTATATCAATAATTCACCTTTCGCATTTGCCGTAAATTTTCTCAATAGAATAATCCGTAGTTGAGTTAAGGATAGTCGAGTTAAAGGTACACATGCTTTAGGCATGTTGATATGCATGCTTCGGGCATGTCCACTACTCATGCTTCAAGCATGACAACAATTTGTGCCTCAGACATATTCGCTATTCATGCTTCAAGCAAGTTGACTACTCATGCTTCCGGCATGACGACTACTCATGCTTCTGGCATGTTAACTACTCATGCTTCCAGCATGTGAACTATTTGTGCTTTGAGCATTTGAACTATTTGACTGTCAATAATGCGGGCATATCAATTATTCATGTTTCCTGGCAACTATTCATATTGCGGGCATGTCATCTATTAATGCTTTGATCATGACACTTATTTATGTGTCACACATAACAATGATCCATGCTTTGGTCATGCCAACAATTCATGCTTCGGGTATGAAAATTATTCATGCGTCGGGTATATCAACAATTTATGCTTCGAGCATGGCTACTATAATCATGCTTCGGGCATGTCGGTTATTTAGTCATGTCATGCTTCAGGCATGTTAATTATATCAATTATTTACGCTTCGAGCGTGTCAACAATTCATGCTTCGGGCATGTCAAACGATTCATGCTTTGGACATGATAATAATTAATGCTTCAGGCATGTTAACGATTCATGCTTCGGGTATGATAAAACGATTCATGCTTCGGGCATGATAAAACGATTCATGCTTCGGGCATGATCACAATTAATGCTTCAGGCAAGTTAACAATTCATGCTTTAGGCATGATAAAACAATTCATGCTTCGGGCATGATAAAACAATTCATGCTTCAGGCATCTTAACAATTCATGCTTCGGGCATGATAAAAGTTTATCTATATGGCTGCAAGCCATATGCTATTCTTATTCTTTCAAAAATAAATCTAGAATTCAGTATAGATTAGTTCTTTTATAAATATGTCGAATATAAGATAGAAATATGTAACAAGAGAAACACAACAAATGAACAAATCATAATTCTGAAAAAATTTCGGCAGAAAAAATCAGTCCTGGAAATTACCATTTAGACCAGACGTAGGAGTGTCCTCTCCACCGTTCAAAACATATCTTTATGTGTTATGAGTAATCTGTCAAAATTTGGTGATGATCCAACAGTGCATGACAAAGAAAATTCAGTTTTTCCAGACCTGCACAAGACTGGCAGCACCTGCGAAATTTTAAGGATGTTCTCTCTCTTTCCCTTCTTTCTCTAATACTTTTCTTTACTACTTATTTTGTTTCTTTGGAGCAATTTGTGCTGATAACGTGTTATAAACTCAAGCAAGAATATAATAGAGAAGAGAAATGAGAAGAGAAACTGGAGAACTTTGTATCTCAAGGTGTGTCTTTCATATATGATATGTGGTCCCATTTATAGAACTCACAGGGTAAAGATAAACTTGGACAAATCCTTTTGGATATCTATATCTGATCAAATATACATGGTATACAAAAGATATAATACTTTGAATATCAACACTAACATAATGTATATCTCTATAATGTATATCAGCATAATGTTTATTCTTGAGATTCCAATATATCCATAACGTTTATAACAAATAGAGTATTTATTTTAAAAGCTATGCATTTAGTAAGAACAGTTTAATAAAATGATACTTTTCATTTATCTTTCAAAACAAATAGACTTACATTTAAAACATTTTAAAATAATAAGATGGAGTTATATAAATGAGACGGAGGATAAGTTGTGGAAGGTGGTGGGGTTAGAAAGTCCCTATATAATACAACAATCACCATATTTATTATATCTTAAAAATAACAAAAATTATCGTTAATATCTGATAAAAGTGAGAGACATGCAAAAAAGATTTTCATCCTAAATGATACACAATTTGCTTCTAGTGAAACTACTACAACAAATATACATAGTATATCACAACGACATCAAAAAAACTATTGTTAGGGTCCAGAAAGGATGATAGTCAGTCAAACAATACTTCCATCTCAAAAGATACAGAGTTTGATTCCAGTTAGACTCCTATTTCGAAAAAGTCCATGTATAAAAAGGGCAAATCCAAATGAAACCATAAACGAAAGAGTTCCTCTGCGTCCAGCGATCAACCGAGATCTTGAAAACGGGCAAAGGATTTTCGGAAGGGCTGTTGATGATTCGAAACACAAAGAATGCTTGATTTCTGGTGGGAGAATCGAACCAGAGGATCTGATAGAAAAGAAAAGGCATCTCAGAAAGCCATTTGCTGTTTACTCTTTGCTCTCGGCTCGCTATGGTGCCTACAACGACAACAAGAATAACCACATTACCCATTGTTTTAGAGGTTATCGCCTATAGAGACGTATGAGGAGTCGAATGTACGCAATTATACCTATGTGTTAGAAACATTTTCCGATGACCTTAATGGAAGCTGTGGTGCCTACATATACATTAAATATCGTTCTGATTTTCTTTCTTCTTTTTGAAAATATTTGTCTCTGTTTAACGACTTTATTTTCTTCCTTTTTATGAATTTTGCCTAGCAGATCGCAGCAATAGATGATCTATTAAATAATCATCTCTTTGGAATTAAGTAATGCATCTTTCTTCGATAAAAAGAGAAAATGTCAATTTTTTTTGTTCAACCGAAATTATCAAAAGAACCATTTAAATTGGTGTAAAACATTACTGAATTATCAGGATTAATTCATAGTCATTTTGTAATTTTTCATTAATATGTCATTATCTTTTACACAAAAATAACTGATTTCTTTTTGAACCAACTATGTCTATAATGTAGTCTACACTATATATGTTTCGTATTTTATCTTTTAAACAAAAAGAAATCGACTTTTCAACAATGCTCAATTGTTTTTCTTACTATGTGGATCGACTATATGATCAATCATTTCTCTTGTGCTATATTTATTTGATTTTCTTTAAGACATCCCTAAATATTACCCGCTTTTGTGTGTCTCATAATACTAATGCATAATATGCATATTTTTAATACATCTCTTTCAAAAAAAATATCATATCATCTCAGCTACGATTCCGATTTAAGTATCTAAAATTCTCACTTCTATCATTACACGCTACATGACATCGGCTAAATGAATCAATTGTGTTTACCACATGCTCTCCAATTGTCATCCAAGTCTATCCTTTCTTATTGTCTTTCTTCATATCTTCTTTGATTTCACTCTCTCACGTTTAACATGCACATCATTCATTGTTTCACACTACCTAGCAGATGTATTTGCAGGACGCCCTTTCACATGCTCATACCATCTTAACCTTAACTCCATCATCTTATCATCTGTAGGAGTCACCCCAACTGTTATGCTCCGCACCCTCCGGAATTTAATTAAATAAGAGAAGGAATTTAAAAAATTAATAATAGATTAATTTTGACTTAAATATTAGAATTAAGAATTAAAGAAAAAGGATTTAAGTAAAATACAATTTAGAAATTCCAGTTTTGCCCTTTCCTATAACAAAAAGCTGACAGAGCGTCAACTTTTTTCTATATTCTCAGAAACCGTCGACTCTTGCTCTCTCCCAAGCCCTAGCCGTTTCTTCAAGGTGTAGGAGAGGAAGACATCCTTCAGGAATCGATCCAACCTCTGTTTATTTTTCAATCCGATTGTTAGTAATCAAAGACAAGTAATCTTCTTATAAGTTTCTACGATTTGTGAAGAAAACGGCCTTACCTTGTATCAAAAATTAGATCACCATGCAGTATTCTATCCTTGTCTATCTTTTGAGAATTATGTGCGATTCAATGTTATGGTTTCGATGTTTTGGCCATCATATGTTGAAAATCTAGTTGATGTTGATGATTATATGGATTCCTGCAAATCCCTATCCCTTGAATCCCTTTTTGCTGTGATTTCATTGTTGTGTGGGGTTTGAGGATGAAAGGTGAGATCTTTGGAGTCGTAGGTTGAAATCTTTGAGTTCTAGGTTGAAATCCTTGTTATGTATGTGTGTAGTGTTCGATTTGTTGATTAAGTATGAGATGATAGCAGGGATTAGGCCTGGAATGATTGAGATGAAGTTTGGGAACGATTGGGTTTTGGTTCTGCAGTTTCTGCAGAAATCGCAAAGTTTTATTTTCTGAAATCGTAGACATCGATCGATCGATGTCATCGACTGATGTACATCGATCGATCTATGTAGGAGAAATGAGAGACTGATGTGAGGCAGAAAGTTTCTAACGGACTTCGATCGATCGATGTGAGGGTATGAAGTCACTTCGATCGATCGATGTAAGAAGATGGATCGACTGAAGTGAGGCAGAAAGTATTCTGACGGACTTTGATTGATCGATGTAGGGTATGATGCTATACAGTTTTGTGGGAAAATAGAAGAAGGAAAAGGGAAGCTAGAGGACCAATTGGGGGATATTGGAGGCTTCTTAGAACCTGATTGAGGTTAGTGTAAGTCTTGGGAACACGATCTAAGATGGTGAAGCAACAGTGAGGACTTCGTGAGGTATTTGAATTGGACTTCAGTGTGAATAATCTAAGGGGTTAAGGATGAATGTTTGAGGCTTCGATAAGGTTCAAATGGAACGTGAGAGGGTGTCTACTATATTCCCGGTGTCCTTAGTGTGAAGGTTAATGTTGAGGTATGCACGAACGTACGAATAAGAGGAGTCTCAAGTGATTGAATGACATGTTGAATGTGTGTCTTTGCATCATGCACTTGCATTTGCATTATGTTCAGATAAGATCTGTGCCTTGGCGCAGGGTATAAAGTTTTGCGAAATGAGTTGTGATGCGTTACAGGGTATAAAGACAAGCTGTAACCATCTCAGGGTATAAAGTGAGCTGTAATGTGACATAGGGTATAAAGACAAGCTGTGGAATATTACAGGGTATAAAGTAAAGCTGTGATGTGTCATAGGGCATAAAGACAAGCTGTGGCCCATCACAGGGTATAAAGTTATATGACCGTGCATTGTGACCTGCATTGCACTGTTTTGGAAAGTATTGCATAAGCATTTGTGACTGGGTAGTGTAGAGCATGATTTGAAATGGTATGCATCATACGTTTTGTCCGGTATGATTGATGTGTAAGTGAATCGTTGTTTACTTGCTTGTTACTTGTTCTTTTCTGTTACTATGTAAGTAAATCTGAACTTTTGAGCAATTCAGGACATGTGCCCCTATCCCCTTGATATTGATATTCACTCATGTCTTGCCATGTAATGATCCCGTATGTCCTATAAGCAGGTTACTTGCTAGTGTTTTTCGCTAAGGGTTCTACCCGTTGTTTTGCAGATGAGCCCGAATTTGACATGATTCATAGAGGACGACGGCGAGTGGGCTGAATGGGGTGCTTAGAGCCTATATTGAGAATTGTCCTAGACAGCTATTGGTTATTTCAACTTTCCTTCATTCATTTGAGGACTTAGATGGCTGCGTTCATGAACAATTTTATTTACTTATGCTTTTGGGAATAACGATTTGTTGGAATTAGATTCTAATTTTGCATAAGTCTCCGCACTTATTTCTCTGATGTCAGCGATGATGTGTAGGTGAGAGTAATGACGTCTGATGGTCCTCTTAGTAGGCTACGACGGGTGCACCGGTTCGGGTCCACTGTTTAGGCCGGGGCGCCACAGGTGGTATCAGAGCCTAGACTTCAGATCTACCTCGGAGACCTAGGATATAGAGTCTTAAGCTATTATTTTGACCTTAAGTTGATCCATAGGGCTAAGTACTTGATCTTAGATATAAGATGAATTGGGTTGGGTGTGTGCGAATGCGATATAACTTAATTTAAGACTTGACTATTTGTTTTTCCCTTAACGTATTCAAGTTCCGTTCCGTGTAACACATATGAGCCTTTAGTACTATCTTTTGAATTACTAAATGTTAATAAGAACTGATCTTACAGAAAGATACCTCCTAGAAGATAAAACCCTGGAAACGGTGGCAGTGGAAACGAAAATCCTCAGCCACCACAGATGGTCATGCCTCAGGCCCTAATGGATGCTATAACGGTAATTGCGTAAGGAGTTGCCCAGCAGCAGTAGCAACCTCCTCCTCCTCCACCGTCTCAGCACGGTATACAGTATTACATTGGGGAAATGCGGAAGATGCATGCCCCCACCTTTGAAGGGACCACTGATCCAGAGGTAGCCGAGTTCTGGTTGGAAGAAGTAGAGAAGTGCTTCAGGCTAGTACAGGTGCCTGAAGAACACAAGATGGATGTGGCCACGCCCTTGTTGAGTGGCCGAGCTAATGCTTGGTGGAATGGCATCCTTCCGAAGATGACCCCCCTATCTTGTGGAGACAATTTGTTGAAGCTTACAATGATTACTATGTACCTGAGACTGCTATCCTGGAGAAGATGAGGCAGTTTGATAAACTGGAGCAGGATAGGATGTCAATCTCTGATTACGCTGACAGGTTCCACGCTTTGGCAAAATTCACGCCTATGGTGTTGGAAAATAACAGGATGAAGATGCTCAAGTTCGAGCAAGGTTTGAACTCCCGAATTCGAACGGCTATAGTAGGATCCAGCTTAAAGACCTTTGCTGAGATGTTGTATGCATGTTATCAGGTGGAAAGTGATATGCGCAGGTCTTAGCCTAGGGAGGCTCGTGACGACACAAGCAAAAGGCCAAGAGAAGATAGGAGTGGAGGTAGACCCGGACGTTGGGTTAAAATTCCCCAGAAAGGACAGACTAGACAGTTTCAAAGAGCACCGCAGCAGAGTCAGCCTGATTGTCAGGCGGTGGATGTGTGTCCCCATTATCAGAAAAACCATGTTGGGGAATGCTGGAAGAAAACTAGGGCATGCTTCAAGTGTGGCAAGACCGACCACAGGATCAAGGATTGTCCCGAGTGGAAGCAGAGGCCACAGGGAGACTCAGGGCCACAGCAACAATAGAGAGCTAGGCCCAAAACCAATGCCATAGTCCATGTCATGACAGATGCGGAGGTGCAGGAGAACACTGGCGTCGTGATAGGTATGATCCCAGTTAAGTTTTAGTTGTTTAAGTTGGAATTAAATTTGCTTTACGTGAGATTTTCCCATGCTATGCTCTTTGTGAATAGTTGCTATTCTAGTAAATAAAGTGCCTGCGAATGTATTGTTTGATAATGGTGCAAGTCACTCATTTATATCTAAGAAATTCGCCAAAAGACTTGATTGTCTGTCCCAGTGGCTTGAGACCCCCTTCAGAGTACAGGCAGCTGGTGATCAAGTACTAGTTTCACATCATCAGTATAAAGATTGTGAGTTGAAGTTGGATCAGAAGGTGTTTTCCGCCACATTGGTTTCGATCACGATGGGTGATTTTGATGTGATATTGGGCATAGACTGGTTGACTAAGTATCATGCCAATATCGACTGTAGACTTAAGCGAGTAACCATTAAGGATCCCGAGATAAATGCAGTGATGGTCCAAGGAAATGTCAAGCTGACAAAGACCCCCAAGAAAATTTATCTGTCTGCGGTTAAGGTTTTCAAGGCTTTACAAAGAGGAGCAGAGGGATTTATGGTTTATGCTATGGATACTAAGCAAGAAATTCCCTCTATTGATCAGATTCTGGTAATCAACGAATTCAAAGACGTATTTCCAGATGATTTGCATGGAGTACCCCCATCAAGAGAAGTGGAATTTGAAATCAACTTGATTCCAGGGACTGAGCCTATATCTAAGGCATCTTACAGGATGGCTCCAGTTGAACTAAAGGAGTTAAAGAGACAATTACAGAAGCTGTTGGACAGAAAGCTGATTCGTCCCAGCGTATCACCTTGGGGAGCCCCCATTTTATTTGTCAAGAAGAAGGATGGCAGTTTCCGATTGTGTATCCATTATAGAGAGCTGAACAAGATAACAATCAAGAATAAGTATCCACTACCAAGGATCGAGGACTTATTTGACCAGTTGAAGGGTGCTCGATGGTTTTCGAAGATCGACCTTCTTCAGGGGTACCATCAGTTACTTGTGAAAGCAGGTGATGTCCCTAAAACAGCTTTTCGTACTCGATATGGGCATTATGAGTTTTTGGTGATGGCTTTTGGACTGACTAATGCCCCAGCAGCTTTTACGGATTTAATGAACACCGTGTTCCGAGAGCAGTTAGATCAGTTTGTGGTGGTATTCATTGATGATATTTTGGTATACTCCCCTGATGAACAATCCCATGCAAAGCATTTGAGAGTGGTGTTGGAGATCTTGAGACAACAGAAGCTGTATGCCAAATTTAGCAAGGTGAATTTTGGCTAAAGAGTGTGACCTTTCTCGGTCATGTGATTTCTAAGGATGGAATTTCGGTGGACCATAAGAAGGTTGAAGCCATCACTGAATGACCAAGACCTACGAACGTAACAGAAG
This sequence comes from Eustoma russellianum, assembly GCA_036186865.1. NCBI lineage: Eukaryota > Viridiplantae > Streptophyta > Magnoliopsida > Gentianales > Gentianaceae > Eustoma > Eustoma russellianum. The sequence continues at coordinate 37,528,720 of AP025046.1, read as the reverse complement.
TCAGAAGCTTCCTAGGCCTAGCGGGCTACTATAGGAAGTTCGTTGAAGGATTTTCGACAATTGTGGTCCCATTAAGCCAACTTACTCAGAAGAAAACTAAGTTTGAGTGGACTGTAGAATGCGAGTAGAGCTTTGCTGAACTCAAGAATAGATTGACCATGGCCCCGGTGTTGGCACAACCTTCCGGCACTGATGGCTTTGTGATCTATAGTGATGCGTCCAAGAAAGGACTAGGTATGTACATAATTAAAACTGTTGTATTATATATATATATATATATATATATATATATATATATATATCGGACGTGAATTAACTTTCTGTTTGTAGGTTGTGTCCTGATGCAAAATGAACGAGTTATATCTTATGCTTCAAGACAGCTGAAACCTTACGAACAGAATTACCCGACACATGACTTAGAGCTCGCAGCAGTAGCATTCGCTCTTTAGATTTGGAGACACTATTTATATGGAGAAAAGTGTGCAGTGTTCACAGATTATAAGAGCCTGAAATACTTATTTTCGCAGAAAGAGCTGAATATGAGACAAAGGAGATGGTTGGAATTACTTAAGGATTATGACCTAACCATCAACTATCACCCCGGTAAAGCCAACAGAGTGGCAGACGCATTGAGCAGGAAGTCTAGCCACGCTAGACAGTCTCCTTTGGAACGAGAGAGATTGAGGAGTTCGGTCTTGATATTGTGGATTCAATGGCAAATGTTCTTATGGCCTTATCTATAACCCCAGATTTGGTAGACAGAATAAAAGGAGCTCAATATGACGATGCGGCACTGAAGGAAACCGTGACAAGTTGAACATGGGACCAGTAAGGGATTTCCAGCTGAAAGAAGATGGAAGTCTATGGTTTTAGAACCGGCTATGCGTACCAGACAGTGAAGAGCTTCGAAGGGAATTGCTACGTGAAGCTCATAACTCAAGGTTGTCTATCCACCCCAGGAGCACAAAAATGTATAAGGACCTCAAAATGAATTATTGGTGGATAGGGATGAAAAGAAATATTGCGGAGTATGTCGAGAAATGTCTAGTATGTCAGCAAGTCAAAGCAGAGCATCAGCAACCTGGCGGTTTGATGATGCCACTGGAGATCCCAGAATGGAAGTGGGAACATGTGACTATAGACTTTGTGATGGAATTGCCCAGAACCCAAAGTGGGAATGACATGATTTGGGTAATTGTGGATCGCTTGACGAAAACAGCGCATTTCCTAGCTATGCCGCATGGTACTTCTTATGAGAAATTAGCCAACATATATATGGATAATATTGTAAGCTTGCATGGAGTCCCCGTCAGTATTGTATCGGATCGTGATCCCAGATTCACTTCTAAACAGCTTATCACCCTCAGATGGATGGACAGTCTAAGAGGACCATTCAAACCTTGGAGGATATGCTGAGAGCATGCACGTTGGATTTTAAAGGGAACTGGGATAGTATGTTGAAACTGATGGAATTCTCATACAACAATAGTCATCACAGTGTGATTGGTATGGCACCATTTTGTTGGACCGTGCACATGCAATAGACATCACTAGAGGGGGGGTGAATAGTGGTTAGCGGAAATTACACTACAACCCTTTATAAAAATCCCTTTTGAAAACAGAATCTGAGACCACCTCAGGATCAGAATCCGCTTTTGAAAAATTCAAAACTAATTATACACAACTCCAAAATTTATGAAACTTTTCAGAATTTAACTTTAATGTGTTAACAAGTCTCTGTCCAAAAACTAGATAAAAATAAGATCGTTTGACCCTTCAAACAAATAAAAAGATTCAGATGGTCAATCTGAACAGAATTGGACAGAATGTTGATGATTTTGAAAAACGTGTTTCTCTTTGAATACTCAACCAAAAAGGTTGATCTTTATATCAAAACACTTCTTAGGATGTGTAGATGATGTTTCAAGACCCTGACCTTAAACAATTCTTGATAAATACAGAATTTAAGTTTTCTCAAAACTGGTCAGATTGCAGCCAGATTGGAGCAGCTATCTTGCAAAGACTGAAAGACTAACTTTCCCATGCTCAAATCAAGTGATTCTTGTTGCAAATGAAAGCTAATAGTCTGAAGTATTACTCCACCAAAAATCACGAATTTTGAAAGTGTTTAGCTATTTTTTCAAATTGTGAGAAATTGTGTGAAAACTGCAGTAAAACGGACAGAAAACAGAAATGAAGAAACAAGACAAGAACATGGTTCGGTCAATGTGACCTACTTCAATCCCAAAGAACACCTTTCCTTGGATTTCAGTATCAAATGAATCACCTTACAATAAGAACCAAGCTTGATCATTGGGTTATACACCAACCCTATTCAAGACTTGGATAATCACCTTCTAAGCAACACTTAGTTGCAACAACTCTACAACCTATTGATATAGCCGTATAAGAATGGCTAATCAATCTTACAAATGAAGATCAAGAGGCTTGTAGCTCAACAAAAAACAACAAGAACACCTTAGCTACAAAGAATGGAACAAGAACAACAACAACAAGAAGATGATAGCTAGACAATTCAACAAATGCTTGTAAGCTTCAAGTGTGTTTCATCTTCTTCACCATTGCCTCTATTTATAGTGTGATTTGAGCCTTGGAGATAAGACTTTCAATATGTCACCATCTTCATCATCAAGTCCAAATGTCTTCTCATCATTGATTGACCTTGTACACTTGGCAAAATAAGACAACATAATTGGTCCACCTTGGCAACTCCATTTGGCCGAAAATTTACACCTTGTATTGTCTTGAAAATGTGAAGATAATACCCAAAGATAATAGTCATAACAACTCCATTATCTTCTCAACTTTTTGGCAAGATAATAGGCGTGTGAACATTGACATTTTTCAAACTCAAATTCAGCTTCAACTATCATCATAGTAGCCGTTGGCTACTTCCTTTTTTCAAAAATAAATTTTGATTTTCCTTAATAAAATAAGAAAGGATAATACCACCAAAATATCCCCAACTTTAAGCACAATAATAGGACATGTGAAGTCTTCACTTGACTTCAAAAATCTGATGAAAATACCCAAGAATATCAAGTAGCCGTTTGGCTACATTTTAAAATTTTCAAGTTGGCATTTTTGCCAACTAGCTCCTTTTTGATTTGTCCACTCGTCACCAACTCATAAAATGAATAATGTATCACCTCCTCCTGCTCATACATGTTTTTGAGCATACAAATATGTGTAGAAACTCAAATTTTTGAAGAAGAAATAAATAGATAATAGTTGACAAGACTATATCAATGTGTAACACTGAAATTCCCACTATTTCTTCTTGCATGTAGTGAACATTTCCACACCTTTGACACCATTAAATTCTCTGTATAATGATGATAAATATGTTTCCATAACATATATAAGAGGGCCTTAAGAAAAAATAGAATGCGACATCTCAAATCACCACATATTCCGCTATAGTCAATAATATCATCATGTGAGAGAATAAGATAAAGAATCACCATATTATCTTCAAGTTAATAATAAATCAGCTCCAGAATAAAGATAATAATATGATCTAGAGATTTTTTGAGTGAAAATGCCAAAAATGCCCTCGGGGGTGAAATGACCAAAATACCCCTGGTATATGAAAACTCCAGAAATGACCCGGATAGTCAGAAATAATTATGATATCACCTTTGTCATGATAAATAGTATAAAAATACATCCTTGAAATATTTTCACCATGTGACGTTCCTACAAAACTCAAAATATCAATTTTGCCCTTTTTGGTAAGTTGTAAAACTTCCAAGGCACGTTAGTCACAATATATTTAAAATCATCAAAATCACATAAGATTCGCATAATGAGCATGTATAAATCATATACCAATGAAAACAACCATTTTATCACATTTTAGAAAATTATTTCTAAAAACCCTCGACATCGATCGATTGAAGTGCCTCAGCTTCAGAGATCGATGTCTCACAGAAAAGTTCAGGTTTTGTCTCTGACCTACATCGATCGATCGATGTGTCTCAGGTTTAGAGATCGATGTCTCACCGTAAGGTCTTGAACTTTTACTGCCTTACATGGATCGATCGATGTGAGAGATCTATGTACATAGATCGATCGATGTGCAACAACCTGAGAGATCAATGTCAACTTTTTCAAATTTTTTGAAATTTTAACCACATATAACACCATGTGTGACATTTTTACGTATTCACAACTTAAAATCATGACTTTGAAAATTATCAAAACATATTTCTCAACACATTTGAGGCCCTATACGGACGCAAGTGCAGATCTCCGGTTTGTTGGGACGAAGTTGGGGAAAGAATGATAACTGCACCTGAGTTGGTTGAACAGACCATTGGGAAAGTGAAGGTCATAAGGGAGAGACTAAAGGTGGCGCAAGACCGCAGTAAGAGTTGGGCGGACTCTAAAAGAAGGCCTTTGGAGTTTGAGGTAGGTGACAAGTTTACCTGCTAATTTCACCCACTAAGGGAGTTGCGAGATTCGGAATGAAAGGCAAATTAAGCCCTTGGTATATTGGTCCATACGAGGTGCTTGGCAAAGTTGGTGAAAGAGCATACTGTTTAGCATTGCCTCTGATTTTATCGCAAGTCCACAATATGTTTCACGTATCTCAATTGAGGAAATACGTATCAGATCCGAGCCATGTTCTCGAGGCTCAACCATTGGAGATTAAGGATGATGTTACATATGAAGAGTACCCGGTGAAAATTATGGACATGAAAGATCAAGTTCTATGCAAACGTGTGATTCCATATGTTAAGATTCAATGGAGTAACCATACGAAGCGTGAAGCCACGTGGGAACTTGAGGAGCAGATGAAGGAGTTGTATCCGCACCTCTTCCAATAAGGTACGTCAGTTTCGAGGAAGAAAGAATTTAAGAAATTAATAAGAGATTAATTTTGAATTAAATATTAGAATTAAGAATTAAAGAAAAATGATTTAAGTAAAATACAATTTAGAAATTCTAGTTTTGCCATTTCCTATAACAAAAAGCTGACAGAGCGTCAACTTTTTTCCATATTCTTAGAAACCGTCGACTCTTGCTCTCTCCCAAGCCCTAGCCGTTTCTTCAAGGTGTAGGAGAGGAAGACATCCTCCAGGAATCGATCCAACTTTCAATCCGATTGTTAGTAATCAAAGGCAAGTAATCTTCTTATAAGTTCCTACGATTTGTGAAGAAAATGGCCTTACCTTGTATCAAAAATTGGATCACCATGCAGTATTCTATCCTTGTCTATCTTTTGTGAATTATGTGCGATTCTGTGTTATGGTTTCAATGTTTTGGCCATCCTATGTTGAAAATCTAGTTGATGTTGATGATTATATGGATTCCTGCAAATCTCTACCCCTTGAATCCCTTTTTGCTGTGATTTCATTGTTGTGGGGTTTGAGGGTGAAAGGTGAGATCTTTGGAGTCGTAGGTTGAAATCTTTGAGTTCTAGGTTGAAATCCTTGTTATGTATGTGTGTAGTGTTCGATTTGTAGATTAAGTATGAGATGATAGTAGGGATTAGGCCTGGAATAATTGGGATGAAGTTTGGGAACGATTGGGTTTTGGTTCTGCAATTTCTACAGAAATCGCAGAGTTTTCTTTTCTGGAATCGTAGACATCGATCGATCGATGTCATCGACTGATGTACATCGATCGATCTATGTAGGAGAAATGAGAGACTATGTGAGGCAGAAAGTTTCTGACAGACTTCGATCGATCAATGTGAGGGTATGAAGTCACTTCGATCGATCGATGTAAGAAGAGGGATCGACTAAAGTGAGGCATAAAGTATTCTGACGGACTTTGATCGATCGATGTCAGGGTATGATGTGACATCGATCGATCGATATAGGGTATGATGCTATACAGTTTTATGGGAAAATAGAAGAAGGAAAAGGGAAGCTAGATGACCAATTGGGGGATACTGGAGGCTTCTTAGAACCTGATTAAGGTTAGTGTAAGTCTTGGGAAGCACGATCTAAGATTGTGAAGCAACGGTGAGGACTTCGTGAGGTATTTGAATTGGACTTCAGTGTGAATGATCTAAGGGGTTAAGGATGAATTTTTGAGGCTTCGATAAGGTCCAAATGGAACGTGTGAGGGTGTCTACTATATTCCCGGTGTCCCTAGTGTGAAGGTTAATGTTGAGATTTGCATTATGGCACTTGCATTTGCATCATGGCACTTGCATTTGCATTATGTTCAGATAAGATCTGTGCCTTGGCGCAGGGTATAAAGTTTTGCGAAATGAGTTGTGATGCGTTACAGGGTATAAAGACAAGCTGTAACCATCTCAGGGTATAAAGTGAGCTGTAATGTGACATAGGGTATAAAGACAAGCTGTGGAATATTACAGGGTATAAAGTAAAGCTGTGATGTGTCATAGGGCATAAAGACAAGCTGTGGCCCATCACAGGGTATAAAGTTATATGACCAGGAATTGTGACATGCATTGCACTGTTTTGGAAAGTATTGCATAAGCATTTGTGACTGGGTAGTGTAGAGCATGATTTGAAATGGCATGCATCATATGTTTCGTCCGGTATGATTGATGTGTAAGTGAATCGTTGTTTACTTGCTTGTTACTTGTTCTTTTCTGTTACTATGTAAGTAAATCTGAACTTTTGAGCAATTCAGGACATGTGCCCCTATCCCCTTGATATTGATATTCACTCATGTCTTGCCATGTGATGATCCCGTATGTCTTATAAGTGGGTTACTTGCTAGCGTTTTTCGCTAAGGGTTCTACCCGTTGTTTTGCAGATGAGCCCGAATTTGACATGATTTTCATAGAGGACGACGGCGAGTAGGCTGAATGGGGTGCTTAGGGCCTATATTGAGAATTGTCCTAGACAGCTATTAGTTATTTCAACTTTCTTTCATTCATTTGAGGACTTAGATGGCTGCGTTCATAAACAGTTTTATTTACTTATGCTTTTAGGAATAACGATTTGTTGGAATTAGATTCTAATTTTGTATAAGTCTCCGCACTTATTTCTCGGACGTCAGCGATGATGTGTAGGTGAGAGTAATGACGTCTGGTAGTCCTCTTAGTAGGCTACGACGGATGCACCGGTTCGGGTCCGCTGTCCGGGCCGGGGCGCTACACCAACCTTTCTCCTTGTAAGTTCATATCTTATTTTATATTTCCTTATAAGTCCAGCCATTCATCTTAACATTCTTATTTCTGTCACTCGTATTCTTCATCTATGCTCATAAATGACTGCTCAATATTCAAACTCGTATAGTAGTGCATGTCTTACTGCTATCCTATAAAGCCTTCTATTAATCTTTAAAGGATTTTCTTATCACAAATTAGACTTAACGCACTTCTCTACCGTAACTACCCTGTGTGTTCCATCTGATTCATATCCTTGTTGATTTTTCCATCTTTCTATAGTACAGATCCCAAATACCTAATACTTTCACTCAGGTGAATCTCTTGATCTTCCAGTTTCAAACAAGGCTACCAAGACATTCTTTTGTTGCTAAAATTAAATTTCTTATACATGTATTCTTCCGACTCAATTTGAAGCGCCTTTTCCTCTAGTGTCTCTCACCAACATTCCAACTTAGTATTGACTCCTTCATTAGTATCATACGCCAATATAATGTCATATGTAAATAACATGTTCTACGCAATTCTATCTTTAATGTGTTGAGTGAGTTCGTCTATAACTAAAGCAAATAAGTATGGATTTTATTGCAGATCCTTGGTCTAAACGCAGTGTAATAGAAAACTATGTGTTTAGTCTTCCTGGAGTCCTAACGCTTGTCATCGACTTCGAAAAGACAAATTTTATGTTGGTCAATAAGTGAGTCGTGTTATTTTTATTTATCAACTAATATGAAACATAACAATAGGGATGGATCTCATGTTTGCCACATTCATCATTATCACCTATTAATTATTCGTTATCTTATTGGTTAATAAGTATCTATTTATTACTCTTTATAAAATTCTTGTACAACTACATACAAAGACGCATCGAAAAGGTAAAAATAGATGCATCAGGAGACCTAAACTTGTGTACTGATATGACAAACATATCACTTATCTATTACAGTTAAAGGCTTTTCGCTTCTGAGTGCCTATTATTCGTTACAACAACAACAATCATCCAGTATATTTCAACGACATCAAAAGCTATCGTTAAAATCTGGAGAGGGTGAGAGGCAACAAACAATACCTTCATCTCAAAAGATAGAGAATTTGCTTCCAGTGAGGCCATCAGCTCTATATGTACTTGCATAGATAACACAATAATAGGAATATGTGCTATTGAAGGGATTTTATTAAACATAGATAGAAAGGTTCTGATATTAAAATAGTCACAACAATAAATATGCACAAATAATTGAAAGACAAAGACCAAAACAAAAAAGTGCAAAGTCAACATAAAGTGGAGAAAGTATTTAATCATCTAAGTATACTCTAATGTGCCCCCATATCCTGTTTACCCCTCTTTAACCTTAATCATCTGTCTCTATGAACTTCTATTCTGGACCATGTCCTCAGAGATGTGCAACTCTAGTAAGTCATGCCTAATCTGCTCATCCCAATTCAGTTTGTGTCTGCATTTACTTCTCTTCCCCTCTAGAATGAGGCTTTTAACTGCTCTAGCAAACGTGGTTGTCTGTGTCCTCTTAACATGCCCAAGACTATTATTCGTTGTATTTCGATAATCTTTCTCCTAGAATGTCTAACCGCCAAGGCCGTTAAAACCGCACTATTTAAAATCCAGTTACTCGATTCAATGGCAATTGAACATGTTTTCTTTTTTAAAGTTGGGGAGAGATTTCAAACTCGAGTCCATGGAGAGGAAAAAATGTTACGCAACGGGTAATCTAAAATGTTTTCTGTATGTTTTGGTGGATTTTTGGTGTGTGTGTGTGTGTGTGTTGGGGGGGGGGGGGGTATCAAGAATTTGCCAACAGTATTACGTTTTTCCACACCAGGTTATGCTCTAAACTTAGATAAATACAAACATATCATAACTTGCTGCATCAGTGACCTACACTACAGTCATGCCTAATATTATTCAATACTATACCAAATACTGCTAAGTTACTAGACATTTGCCTGCTTTAACAGCTTCACCACCTCCAGCATTGTAGGCCTCTTCCAGGGCTCGTCACAGGTGCATTTCCTAGCAATGCTAAGAACATTTAACATCTGATCCTTCCAAGTAGATGATCCAAATATATAGGGATCAAACACTTCACACTCCTTCCCATTGGCAACCATCCACCTAACCCACCCAACAAGATTACCTCCCTCGACGTCTGCCTGCCCTGTTGGTGCTTTCCCTGTAAGCAGTTCAAGAATCACTACACCAAAGCTGTACACATCACCTTTGCTCGTAGCCATCATGGTCTGACCATACTCAGGTGGAATATAACCAAAAGTACCTGCTAGAATGGTTGAAACATGACTCTCACAAGCGCTGATTATCCTTGCCAGCCCAAAATCTGATACTCTTGGCTCAAAATTTTTGTCCAGCAATATGTTACTTGATTTGATATCCCTGTGAATGATGTGAGGGACAAAGCCATGATGAAGAAACGTGAGTCCTCGAGCTGCACCAAGACAAATCTTGAATCTTGTAGGCCAATCTAGAGGTAGGACTGTATCTGCCTGATTCTGAAGCCATAAGTCAAGGCTTCCATTCTCCATGTACTTGTATATCAGGAACCTCTCATCAGAAAAGACAGAGTATCCGAGCAAAGGGACCAAATTTTCATGCTTAACTTTTCCTAGTGTTTCCATTTCAGCCAAGAATTCACGATTGCCAGGCAAGTGACCTCCATTTAGCCTCTTGACAGCAAGTGTTTGATCTGGCAGTAAAGCTTTGTAAACTGTTCCAAATCCACCATCACCAATGATATGGCTCTTACTGAAGTTTTCAGTTGCTCTTAAGATATCTGAAACGCTTATTCGTAGTAAAGAATGTTCAAAAGTAGCAATGTTAATGCTCAATGGCTCTTTTTGCTTCTTCAATAGCAGTTCATCAGAGCATGCAAGCTCAGTTTCTGTAACTAGTTTACCTTTACCAATCTTAAGAGTTGCAGCTTCTTGTCTTAACATTCTCCATTTCAAAATGCCAATAAGGATCACTAATGACATGATTGTTACCCCAGCAGCAACGTAAAATACTGAAGCTCGGCTGATATGCAACACGGATTGATAGACATGCTTGTAAAGCATGGCATTCTGATGTGCCTGACATGTCGTTTCGTCACAAGTTTTGGGAACAGTGCCAGTAAAACTGTTGCTTGAAAAGTTCACAAAATTAAGGCCTTCTATGTGACAGATGCTACAAGGAAAGGCATTCTGAAAATCATTGTTTGATATGTCAAGATAAGTCAAAGAAGCAAGGGCTGAAAGAGAAGGAGGCAAAGTTCCTGTCAACATATTCTTGTGGACGTCAAGTATGGCGAGAGATGACAGATTTTGCAAAGAGTCAGCAAAGGCACCGGATAAATGGTTGTTGCTGGTATTCAGGACAACGAGCGAGCTGGAGGCGCCCGAATCAATGGAAAGACTTCCAGACAAAGAATTTGAGCTAACATCTAAGAATGTCAAACTGTCTACTTTGAATATTGATGGGCGTAATGGACCTGATAACAAGTTATTAGCAAGATCAATCTTAGCTAAATTAGGTGACAGTGACACGAAGTCCGGGATTGAGCCATTTATCTGGTTATGTGAAAGTAGGAGACCCTGAAGGCTCTTCATGCAGAATAACTGAGGAACTAGAGGACCTGTAAATGAATTGTAAGACAGGTCAAGTGAAGTCAAATTGTCCAAGGTGGAAATTCCATAAGGTATGCTCCCATTCAGTATATTGCCCTTCAAGAACAGTTCTCTTAAGACAGTACAGTTCTCAATAGATTCAGGAATTGGGCCCTGTAGTTCATTATAAGACAAGTCAAGCATTCCATAATGTTGAATAAACTCTGAATCTGGTAACGGCACCTGCTGAAAGCCGGAGCAGATCTCATCAGGGATGGAACCAGACAACTGATTATTGGATAAGACCAGATTGTCAAGTAATTTAAGCTCAGATATGGATTTTGGTATAGGACCAGTCAGTTTGTTTGCCCCAAGATCCAAAGATACCAGCTTTCTACACTCGAAAATCTCCAGGGGAATCTCTCCAGTTAAATTGTTGCCATGTAGAGAAAGATTGGTTAGATTTCTTAGTCTTCCAAGACTTTCAGGAATGCTTCCCTCAAAGAGATTATTATCTAATTGTAGCCTTGCAAGGGTGGAAACGTTCCCAATTGCCTCCGGAATCCTGCCTTCAAGAAAATTGTTGCACAATGAAATCTCCATCAGTGTCTTAGATTCCCATAGTTTATCAGGAATCCTACCAAAGAACTGGTTCTTGGAAAGCTCCAAAGTGATCAGTTGAAGCTTCCCAAGATAAGCAGGTATTTCACCTGAGAGCATATTGTCAGACAGCACCAAATCCGTCAGATTCAGACAAGTCCTAAAGCTTTCTTCTATGCTACCAGAGAAGAAGTTGCCACCCAGTTGCAAAACCTTCAAAGACACTGCATTGCAAATATCAGTGGACAACTCACCAGAAAGCTTGTTGGATCCAAGATCAATTGAGGATAGAAGTTTTAGATTAAGTGGTGGCACGGGGCCGGTAAAGAGATTCTTCGAAAGCATTATTGATTCTACTTGTGTCCAGTTAGAAATCCATTGTGGCACAAGACCAGATAAGCGATTCGAAGCAAGAAGTACAGATTTGATAGATTCCATCCCTGCAAGGCCGTGTGGTAAAGGACCAGATAGTGAGTTGAAGGACAAATCTAGGATTTCCAGTCTCTTGCAGTTTCCCAGCTCTGGAGGAATTTCACCAGTCAGTCCAGCTTTTGAAGAAATAAGATACACCAGATTAGCTAGCTTTCCAAAACTTGCAGGAAGACCTCCCTCAAAATTATTTTTAGCTATATTCAAGTAAGTCAAGCTTTTTAGCTTAGATATTTCTCCAGGAATTGGACCTGTGAATCTGCAGCCCTCAAGATTAAGGGATTCTAGTTCCATCAGGTTTGCAATTGCTTTAGGCACAGTTCCACCAAACGAGTTCCATGACAAGTCAATGATTTCAAGCATCTTCATGTTCCCAATTTCATCAAATATTTGTCCAGAAAGTTTGTTCTGGTGAGCATCAAATCCGAGTAGCCAAGTCAGATTACCTAAACTGGAGGGTAGGCTCCCAGAGAAAAAGTTTACACTGATGTCCAGGGACTGCAGATTTTTCAAATTCCCAATCTCTTCTGGAAGATCCCCAGAGAAATAATTCCCATGAACTGATAGTTCCCGTAGATTTTCCAGCTTACCTAGTGCTGATGGTAGTCTACCATAAAAGCTATTGGCATCAAGCACAAGTACTTTCAGGTTTTTCAAGTTAGATACAGTAGGAGGCAGAGTGCCAGCTAGACTGTTGCCACTTAAGTCCAGGATCTCCAAATTCTGTAAATTCCAGAGATTTGGAGGGATAACACCAGAAAAAGCACATTGGCTCAGGTTAAGGTATTTGAGAGATCTGAATTCTCCAATTAAGTTGGGAAAGGGAAGCTTAAACTGCAATAATGCCATCGATAAGTCAATTTGGATGACAATACCTCCTTCACAAATTATGCCTGTCCAGTTGCAAGGACACACGTTTGGATCAAACCAACTTGGAATTGCATTTCTTGATGAGACAAAAGAATCCTTAAGAGCTTTTAGCAGTTCCATGTCCCCCGAAAAATTACCATCCGTAATTGCTGGTGAGCAGATGACAAACAGAAGAACTAGGGTGAGATGACAAGCATCGAATCTAAACAGGAGCTTTTCCATTCTGAGCCAACTTCAAATTTTCTCACTGTTCTGCCAAAGCAAGAAAAAGAAGTCATGAATACTAAAATCCATATACATCCAGATACACGTCTAGACTCATATATAACCTCTCTTTAAAAGAAATTACCCGAAATCAGGGCTTGTTTTCGAGAAGCTCTTGTGGTTGATCACAGTCCAGTCATTTCTTCCATATACAAACTAGATGCTCCTAATAACATCATGCCCTGTACAGTGAGCGCATACCAACGTTTTGTATTTAATACGAAAACGGAATACCTGCATAAATAAAAAGCAAACAAAAAGAAAGTAAAGCTTAAAAAGCAGTATAATTTATCATAAAACAGTCTGCTTCTCCCCAAAAATGCATGTAAAGAATCCAAAAAGGCCCACTTTCTTGCATGAAATTCACTATTTTCTAAGAGAGAGAGAGAGAAAAAAAAGAGATAACCCCAAGCTTTACTCTACACAAATTACCACCAACCTTATAATCTAGCCAAAGAGAGAACAGGAACAATTGCAAAAGGGAGATAAGTAAAAAAGGAACTGGCTTCAGAGTACCTTACCACCAAAATGCCGATTCAATAGCCAAGCTCAAACTTTGACATTGGAAGCCCCTTTCAGATGGTCTACTGCAAATAGCTCAAATTATCAGAGTCCTTAAGGATTAAACAAAGCACAAGCTGCTTAATCTACGTACAAGGTTAGTTGATCTTTGAGTGCTGAAGGTATATGTATTTCCAAAAATATATATATATATATAATAGAAAAACATATTTCAAGCTTCAAACTCAGAAAGGCTTAAAAAAACTTGAAGGCATCTTTGTTTCTCAAGAAGCAGAACCTAATTTCTTTTCCCAAGAAAAGCACCCCTGTTATATATTAACATAAGACAATATAAGTCAATACATAATGACTATCATTTGAGAGAGGGGGGGAAAATATTTGAAATTCAGAGTGGAAAAAATGGTAACGAAAAAGTGAGAGAAAGCAACGTATGGCCTCCATACCCCAGCCCATGCCCACCCCATGAAGTTGATAAGCTCTGAAACTCCAGAAAGAGAATCGTTTCTGTTTTTGAAAGTGCATGTCTCCACCACTTACCCCTCAAAAAGCTGACCCTTTTATTCTCCTAGCCCTTAGGTCTTGGGCTCGAGAAAGATTCATCAAAAAGGAAAAATAATATTAACTCTTTAATCTTGTACATCTAGTCTATGAAAAACACACACAGTTACCACACAAAAAAACCCACCTGAAACTGAAATGCTCGCACAAACAGATGCACATTCTTTAACACGCCAGCAAATTTTGCAAGATGCAAAACTGATTACTGCAACAAATTACTATTTTCTCTTTCAAGAAGTGGGTTTTGAAATTGAGGGAAAGTCTAGTAGTAGTACCTTAATAATCTTCAGGCTTAAAACGAAAAAGAGCTCAAGGATTTTCACAAAACCCAGAAAATTTTCAAAGTCCAACGAAATTTCTGTCTTCAGCTTAGAAGTTAAAGAATGCAAAAGAGAAAGAGACGTAGCCCGGACATTAGCACACCGGAGCCGTTAATAAAGAAATAAACGAAAGTTGGTGTTTAACTGATGATAATGACATCATGCTGAGAAATTATCAATGGTAATGATGACAATGACATCATGGGATGCTTCGAGTTTAACTGAAAGCTTAACAAAAAAGCAAAAGCTAGATAATGAAACAAAATAATCATAGCATACACATTATATTTATGATCATCTGCTGAGTTTGTACAGGAGAACCAAAAAGAGAAAAAAAAGCTGCTGGTATTTGCATAAAACTGAAACTTTATGTACTATATAAGCTGAATTAGTTTGTGCTTTCGTACCACATGCCATGCATGACACCTCACCGTTTCATTTCCTTTTCTGGGTAGGAGGTATGGGATATGGGGGTGACGGGGATAGGATCCCTCACCGCAAAGGGGTGCGGTTACGCGTGACCGCACGACACGTGTCAGCAAGGGGGTGGTGAGGCTAGATGCAGGTGACCCTCATCTAGCTTCACCATCCCTCCCTTGGTGCCACGTGTCGCGCGGTCACAAAGGGGTGAGAAAAGTGAAGGTTAGGAGATTTCAACCCGGGGTGACCGGGAGAGGGGAATGGGGTGGGTTTGAATCTGCTCACCGCAATCTTCCTCAATGCGCTGTTCACCGTGAGATACGAGACATTAGGAGGTGGTGAAGCTAGATGCGGGTGTCCATCATCTAACATCAACAGTCCTTCTGTCACGTGTCGCACTGTGAACACTGTAGTAAGAAAGGGTGCAGTGAGGAGATCTGGGCTCAGGATGGGTGGGTATGTGCAGTGGAGGGTGCTGAGCTTGCAGGCAGGCAGGGTAGCGTGAGGTGGTCGGAGTATTGGGTTTCACTCATATTTTCGGTTTTGTTTTCATCATTTTTTTTTTCTTTTGTCTCATTTTTTCCTCTCAAAATATAAATGTTTTTTCGACTTTTCAACATATTATATAATTCTTTTATTTTAAAATCTAAGTTTTATTTGACTTTTTATAATAGCATAATTTTACATTAGGTTAAAAAGTTTTATAAAAATAAAAAATGACTTATAATTTGCAACTAAATTACTTGCGCAAAATATGGGCCCATTTGACTCCATCCGCACCAGATGACACATCAGCACATAAAAGAGATGTGACTAACTTGTAATTCAAACGGTTAAAGTTGAATTATTAATCAAAATAAGTTATGCTTCAATATTACTTATCTTAATCTTAAAAGAGACGTGACTAAGTTGTAGTTGAAATAATTAAAGTTGAATTATTAATCAAAATAAGTTATGCTTCAATTTTACTTAAGGTTGAATCTCAACCAGTAAAGGTCATTGCCACCCCCGATTCCACAAGGTATGTAGGGATGTAAATCAGGTTCTCAAGACCCACTCATTGAAGTTTGTCATAGCACAGAGACAGCACAAGGAGCCCATTGGCACCGAAGGAACAACAGATGGGCTGGCCTGTCATCCTATCAGATCATTTCACGGGCTAATATTGCTCCCACACTATGCAGCTTCAGGGACAGTACAAAGAGTTCGTTGGCACCGAAGGAACAACTGACGGGCTGGTCTATCAGCCTATCAGATCATTCCACGGGCCAATAGTGCTCCTACACTATGCAGCTAGTCTGGAGGGAGTTCAAACATTCTTGCCTTCGGCAAGGTTCGAACCTCTGACGTTCCTTTCGAAACCTTTTACCTAGTATCATTGGGATATGTCTTGGGGAATAATTTTACTTATCTTAATCTTTTAAAAAAAAAAGAGAGATTGGTTTAAGAAAGAGAAGTGAAATGTATTGCTGAAGGAAAGTAAACAATACATGCAAAAATAAAAATACAGCTTTTTAGAAAGTAATGATAATTGTAGTATGTTGGCATCTAACTTGAATCATGTTTGAATTAGATTCTTTTCAATAAACAATAAATTTCATACACTAAATTACTAATAATGGCATTAAATTTTCAATATAATAATTAACTCAATCCTTATAACACACTTTAATAATGTATATAGTTTTTATAATGGAGTCAATGACACACTCTTCTTTTAACTTTGGGATATAATCGAATAAAGCAAGATGACTCATTAAATTGGCTGCGTTTCTTATATTGTGAAGTAACAGTTGAACGACACAGCTTGACGCAAATTTCATTATGGATCATCGGCTGTGTTTTTCTAACACATGAGTATGGTTGCGTACATCCGACCTTCTCATATCCCGTCATAGGCGGGGCCTCTAAGATAATGAAGTAATGCTGTTGTTGTAATATTTGGGCAAATCTTATACTTTTGATAAGGTGGAAAAAGAAAGAAAAGTATAGTCATTATTGCAACTATTTACTTAAGATTTTGGTTAAATACTAAAGAATAAATCGAATATAAGATATAAAAAACTGTAGAAAGAAATGTTCTTAGACATGTGGTCAGTTCTGAAGCATTCACCCTTCATTTATATTTTATCTTTTCAATTAGATACTACCATATACTCTTCATTGAATGAGTTACACTACTATAAAATGGACATTAGTCGTATTTATAGACTTACTTATTTATTTATTTATAAACTTTGACACTACTATAAAATGGACATTAGTCGTACTTATTTATTTATTTATTTATTTATTTATAAACTTTGAACTCAAAAATATTATTTATCAACCTTAAAGTGATCCTTGTCCATCAAAAACTGGTAGATGCTAGAAGTGTTTAATGACAATTTCCGAAATTAGTTAATGGTCAACTCAACAGTAACTCGCCTAACAAACAATGGTCAACACTAACTCAAAACAGTTCGACATCTGACAAATAATATATGGTGATGAACAACTAAGCCAGTAGTCAAATTTAACGGATGCCATATTTGATTGACACACAGATATAGATATGTGTGTGTCTATATATATATATATATAGACACACACACGCACCAAGACATACATACATGTTTTGATTATATGTTGCAATTGGTCTTTGGTGGTCTCATCTTCGATCTTGGAGCAAAAGTTCATACCTTAGTCATGAGAGTCCCCACCGTCTAAGTTCAATGACCATTGTGAATGATGCAAATCAGGAGTTCACTGGCATCTTAGGTTGTGGAGGTCATACACAAAGAGTCCACACAAGGTGTCCACTGCAAACTGAGTCTTTGGCCCAGACAGCAGTGAAACACTTACATTGTATGTGTCCCTGGAATCGAATTTTCTATCTCTTGAAGCAACTCCCAACCCAAGTACCAACTGAACTATGTCATCGAGGCGTCTCATACTCTATATTGTCTTAGTTCTTCTGTGGTTTTAAGGATATGTCGCAACTTGTGTTTTGATAGACTCATACTTCATCTAATTTTATTGTTTTTTAAGAATATGTTGCCAAGAGAGAAGACTGAGATGATTTGGGCATGTCAAGAGGAGACAGACAACGGCATCTGTCAGAGCAATTGAAAGCCTCACTGTAGAAGGAAAGAGGAGTAAAGGCAGGCCCAAACTGACGTGGGATGAGCAGATTATGCATGACTTACTAGAGTTGCACCTTTCTAAGGACATGGTCCAGGATAGGAGTCCATGGAGGCAGATGATTAAGGTTAAGGATGGCTAGACATGATATACGACACCTTAGAGCATGCTTAGGTCTCATAGATACTTGTTAGATAACAGTGTATTGGATAGACCCATCATGAGATTACTACATGGATTAACGTCATAAGTAAATCTCATGATAGTCATGTTTTAATCCTTAGACTTGAGATTGTCATAGTTTCCAACATAAAGACTATTATATTTTGACATGATCTAACATTATCTGTAACTGGATAATAATAAAGGTCATGATTGAGTATGATAGGAATTATGTAGAGGATATTGAATGATCAAGATAGAATTTGTTCCTCTCTTTTGAGAGAGATATCTTTGGGCCCCTCGATTAGTGAGACTGTGAAATGCATGGCGGTGCTCAAATGAATTGATAGTGTGATCAATATCATTTGTTTTATCAGTCTACTTAGAGATCGAGTAATCATATGTTTGAACAATATAAGTATGACGCTGACCATGGCTTATGTTTAAACTAGATATCGAGTGACAAAGGGATTAATACATGTGCTATTATTAGGCTAGTTGGACTGTACTAGTATTAATTGGGTAGTCATAATGTCTTGCTAGAGATCAATTATGACTTGTTGGTTCAATAGAAATTTATCCAACTGCCAATTAATATGGGCCTATCGGGTCACACACAAGAATGCGTATGGGCTGATATTAATAATATTAATAATAGTAATATTAGATGATATTATTATTATTATTATTATTATTATTATTATTATAACTATTTTCGTTTTTTATATACTTATATGTATCATCAGATAATAACAATAGAATCCATATCTAATATGGATTTTGATTGGTCTTATCTAATCCTAACAGAATCCGTATTTGATACAGATTATGATCGGCATTAACTAATCCGATCTGGAATCAGATTTTAATGTCTATATACATGTATATATATCCTGGTGTATCTCATATTAGAGAATACACAACAGAAAAACCCTAGAGCCATTTGTGGAGAAAAACAAGTTCTCTCAGCCACGTCGTTCAAGAGCTAGCACTCCGGGCGGAAGCATTCGTGTGGATATCACCAAAGGGTGTTCGTGTCATCGCACCTCCTACGTCTGCGGATTTCGAATCTACAGAGGTAACGTTTTGAATTTCTTTTATCGAATTAAACGAACGACATGGATCATTGGTAGAAAATCAGAGATCAAGTTTTGTTTTTCCGCTGCGCGTTTTAGCAGTGATCTTCTCGATTTACTAACACTTTGTTCATAGGATGTTGATAAGGGCTGTGGGTATTTTGAATAGGTTGATCCGTCTATTTGTCAAAGATCAAAGGAAGTAATCCTATGATTGCTAAAACGGTGCAACAGACACTCGTTAACAGCGCATTCATACCATCATCCTTTTCATTAACATTGACTCTATCATCCTCATTCTTTTTATTCTCATTCAACTCAACATCATCACTGTCCTCATGATCATGGCATTTCTCATCATCACTATTGTCCACAGCCATATCAATGTTTACATCATCATCACTTAGCTTTCAGCTTGCATCTCGAGAATGTCATGTTCCAGCCTATTATGTGGAACAATATGCTCCACATACAAGTGCATAACCCTAGATGATTCAATGCAACTTTTGGATGCATTGTATAAGTCACTATCTGTGTTTAATTGAACAAACTTATCTTCTATACGTGTGCAATACCTCTTTGAACCAATTACTCCAACTTCTTTACACATTTCATCCAAGTAAATTAAGAAAATCTCATCAGCAACCACATAATCAAATATGCAGATGTTTCTTTCTAGGTAAATTGCCTTACCCGTATAAGTAATGATCCACCATAATGAAAAACAATAGTAAACTCATCACTTGCATGATCTGCAAATAAACAAGTAACATACATGGAACACATTAAAATCGTACTTCACATCAAATCCTACTTCACATAAAATCTGCCGTTACTTTCCATCATTCTGGACATGCACTATACTCAGTAAAACACACTCTTAAACCTACTTACTAGTCATGCTCATCAACAAGAATAGTAATATACTCAAAAATAAAACACCATCCATGTTATTCAAACCACCAATCTGGACATGCAACTTTGTTTTTTTGTCAATCAAACACAAAAGAATTAACACAGCAACAAAATCAAAAATTATACTACAGATGTAAAATAAAAAATATCCTTTTTTCTTACTATTCAAGGGTGATCATCCTTTGCTTTTCCTATAAGCCTTAAAGTTATCTCCGCCTTTTTTTTGCTGCTACAATTCCACCAACACAGATAATACTGCGAAATCAATACCAATCAACTTCCAGTGTTCCAACATGGAGTCAGATTGTCAGATTCTTCAAGAAATTTTGCACAATTTTGTCAATTTCGGACTGCACCCTTATTACGATTCTACGATTAATGGAAAAATGAGAGGGAGGGGGGGCTTTTAAGTTTTTTGTTTTTATTATTGGAGTACTGATACACAACCGTGGTTAACGTCAGGTTAAAAGTGGAGTTAAGTCAGGTCAACAGTCGATTTGAGCAGTGAACGGTAAATCAGCAGGTCATCCGGATGCCTAGTGCTAATTTCACCAATAAGTAAGGCTGTCCAGAGAATTAGATGAAAGTACGGATGCTACTTAAAACTTTGTGGAAAAGATTAGGTATCAGGTGTAATTAAATTTTAGTTGTTTAGTGACACGTGTTTTAGTCACTTATGGAATGACTTTTTCGTAATATTCATTGTTCTTGTTGATCCCAAACTATACTTTTACGTGGGATTCGTTTGATAGTTTATTAACTTATGTTGCTTTCTTACAAAAACATATTTTTATTCAAAACATAAGAAAGAGAAAAAAAAACTACCAACAAATTACTAACGAAGCTTTTGAAAAAGAAAAAAAAAACTCAAAAAATTAACGACGTTTTTGTGATACAAGGCAAAATAGTCAATAGTTTACCGTCAGCAAATTTGGTAGGTAATTTGTTGAGAAGATGTTGGTGAGTCGCTGGCAATATTTGTTAGTGAATTTGTTGGTAAATTTTTTTGGTGGAAAGGGATCCTTTTATTCATGTCAACAATCAAACATGTACAAGCTGGTATATGTAAAACATACAACTGCTAAACAACATCTAGACTACTCAAGTTACATCACTTATGGTACTCATAGACCAGGCAAGACGGATATTGCGTGCTCTTTCATAGATCATCCTTGCGATGGCGCTTCCATATGGTATAGTATAGTCATCCTCAAACAAACATTTGTTTCTGATAGTCCAGATCACGTGCATCCCTTCCCGGAATATATATAACCAATTCTCTGCCGCAAGTTCATTTCCAAATGAACACGATAGATTTGTATCAATCCACTTTACCACGTTATTTTCTGAGAAAAATTCACGCCAAGCATCTTGCCTTACCAACAGTTTCCAAACGCGAATGGCCCATGCACAACTGCGGACTGCATGCAGGATGTCTTCGTTATGCTCATGGCATATTCCGCAGGCTGGTGTAGGCCTCAAATGTCTAGCATGCAACATTGCGCCGGTTGGCAACCTTCCCAGTCGAGCTTGCCATAGTAGCAAGCTCACTCTTTGGGGGCCCTTTGCTCTCCATATCCTCTGCCATTGCGTGTCAACCTGTTGTTCCTCTAGGGGTAGTTGTTAGTGATAAGCAGATGAGACAGTAAATTCTCCATTGGATTGCCCGCGCCATATGAGGTGTGCACGATGTTGGGGGTCTGTAGCTGTTGAATTATCAATGGCCAGTCCATTGGCGATCACTGTCATGGCTCGGAGAATGCCACGCCATGTATGCGAGCCATTTTTTTTCAATGGGCATTCATCCAAGATACTTCCATATTTTGCTCGTAGCATCTTAACCCATAGACACCTGTCCTCTTTGATATACCGCCATGCAAGCTTAGCAAGTAGAGCGAGATTCATCAGTCGCAATCTCTTAATCCCTGTTCCGCCCACACATTTTGGTTTACAAATTTGGGACCACGCAACAGGATGTAATTTACGCTCCTCTCCATAGATCCCCCAAAAGAAGCTCCGGTTCAATCTTTCCAATTGTAACAATGTGTGTGTAGGTAATAGCGCTGTTTGCATCACATACGAAGGTACAGTAGATGTCAGCGTCTGAATTAGGATTTGACGAGCAACTTTAGATAGGAGACGGCCCTTCCATGAGGCTAGCTTCCGCTGGACTTTCTCTACTAAGAAGGCATATGTAGATTTGTTCACACGCATATGTAGCAGGGGTAATCCCAGATATACGCCTAGATTTTGTACGAGGGGTATTCCAAATCGAGCGCTAAGATTCATAGCTGCCTGATGATCGACATTCTTAGAGACAAACATGCTGGATTTAGTAGTGTTCACCTTCTGTCCAGATATGCTGCAGAAGTCGGCTAGGCACATCGCCATGCATTGAGCTTGCTGTTCTGTAGCTTCGCCAAAGAGAAGAAGATCATCTGCAAATAGAAGGTGGCTAACTTCAAGCCCTTTCTTAGAGACTCTTACCGGCTTCCATATTCCAGATTGTACAAGGGAATTGATTTTTTGTGAAAGAACCTCCATGCAAAGGACAAATAGATATGGAGCAAGGGGGTCTCCTTGGCGTAGACCTTTCTGCGGTTGGAACTGCTGCAGACGACTCCCGTTCCATAACACTTGAAGCTGTGTTGTAGTGATGAGGTGCATAATTATTTCCACCATTGCTGGTTCAAAGCCTACAGCATATAAGATTTTGGATAAAAACGACCAACTCACACGGTCATAAGCTTTTTCCAATTCTATCTTTATTGCCATCAGTCTAGTGTTCCCTTGTTTACTTCGCATATAATATAGTATTTCTTGAGCAACTATTATGTTATCGGTGGCTTGTCTTCCAGGAATGAAGCTGCTTTGATTTTCACTCACTAGCTTCCCAATAACCTGTTTGAGGCGATTGGCTACCACCTTTGAGATCACTTTCACCACAACGTTTGATAGTGCAATGGGACGAAACTGTGATACAAATTCCGGAGCTTCAACTTTAGGTATCAATGTGATATATGTGAGATTCATATGTGCTGGGAAGGCTCTATGTTCGAATGCTTTAAGTACGAATTTTACCACTGCTCCCCGTACAACATCCCAGTTTCTCTGAAAGAAAATGGGTGAAAAACCATCGGGTCCTGGCGCTTTGTAAGCACCCATTTGGAATACTGCTCGTTCAATCTCCACTTCATTGACCTGTCTATTTAGTGCTTCCTTCTCCAATCTTGTAATTTGTGCAAAGTTTAAGGTTGCATCCGTGACATGGACATGTGTGTCCTGCGTATACAGCTTCATATAGAACTCCAGTATTTGCTCCTTTATAGCAGATTCCTCTTCAAGCCACTCCCCATTTGCATTCCTTAGCTTGTGTATGCGATTCTTTCTTTGCCGCATAATTGCAGTAGTGTGAAAATATCGCGTATTACGCTCACCCTGGGTCACCTATTGTAGCCGTGATTTCTGCCACCAATACACCTCTTCCTGTCTCAAAATCTCTTGTAATTCCCTTTGCGGTTCTTGCTCAAGTCCAACCAAAAATTTCGAAGGTTTATCATACATTGCTTTCTGGATGCCTTCCAACCGTGCTAGACATCTCTTTTTTCTTCTATTAATGTGGCCAAAGACATGGATATTCCACCTCTGCAGTTCCTTGGCACAATGTAACATTGTATCTTGTAGATCACCATTGTCTCGCCATGCCTGTTTCAGAAAGTCCTTGAAATTTTGGTGTTCCAACCAACAAGCTAAGAATTGAAATCCCCTCTCACTTCCTACATTGACATTGGCAGTAGGGGGCGTCAAATGCAGCAGTAATGGGTGATGATCTGAACTAGTACGGGTCAAGTGCCTGAGTGTTGCGTTTTTAAATTTGCTGCTCCATTGGGTATTCATAAGAACGTAATCAATTCTTTCCCATATTTGGGCGTCTCCTTGTCTACTGTTGGACCACGTGTAGCGTGGACCTGAGGGGGGCATCGCCATAAGCTCACACTGGTCATATACCTTAGCTAATCTTGAAACACCACTGATCCGTCTTCCTCCTTTCTTATCCGTCTGCGATAGCACTTCATTAAAGTCTCCAATCAAACACCATGGGCCTGTAAATATGGTTTTAAGTTGAGCTAGTTGATCCCATAATACCGTCCGCATGTCTTTAGAGGGTGAGGCATAGACTAAAGTGAGTATCCATGCAATTTCGTCACTTGAGCGCACCGCCAGATTAATCATTTGTGTTGAAAAGTTGAGGACCACCAGGTCTATGTTTGTTGATTTCCAGAAAACCCAGAGTCCCCCTGTGAATCCAACAGCCTCCACATCTATGAAATTAGTAAAGTAAAAGTTCCTAAGGATTCTTCTTCCTCGCCTGCTATGGATCCTTGGTTCCATTAAGAATAGTATATCTGGTTTGTAGGTATTCACTAATCCCTTAACACATGTATAAAACTTTTGGGATGCAGCACCCCTACAATTCCACGAAAGTATACTCGTCATGGTTAACATATCAGGAGATGTGGAGCACCTGCTCCGATGTATCCGGTGCATCCATAGGCACTGTGTCCACCACCTCTACATTTCCCCCCGGGTCCATTAATGTATGTATTAGTACATTTGAATTGGCATGGTCTTCCGTGTCTGCCGTCTCCATTCCCATATTGATGGAATGTTGCTTATCAATTGGGTTCCCAATGAGATCATTCTCCATAGGTGTCAGTTGATTGGTTGCTGTCTCCAAGTCCTTTCCACGCAGGGTTGCAAGAGATGAATGCCGTAGATTTGTTATGTCAGTCAACTGCATTCTAGGCTCACCACTTCCAGTATGTTGGTTGTCCATCCTATTGCCATCCCTTGTTGATAGATTGTTGTCCTTGATGTTTTTGGGCTGGGATTTCACTCTGAAGCTGCTCTTTATGGCTACCCCCTTCTTTGTTCTAGACTTGCTAGTCTCTCCGACCTCTTTTGTCATGGCTGAAAGGGTTGCACCAGTCCCCATCTGAGGGACAGTCTCCAGTCGGTTCCATATATCTTGCAGGTTAAATCGATGTCCTTCCTCGATTTCTTCCACGTCTAGCGCATCAAATCTCGATTTAGAAGCACAACCATCCAGGTCTTTACCTGTTTGATTCAGTCCTCCAGCTCTATGTGAGTCAACTGGCTCGCGTTGACTGTGTGTTGGGTTGCCTACGCCCCCTGTTGGTTCATTCATTCGCCCTTTGTATCCCATATGTGATTGTCCCATTGCTGGTTTTCTTCTTCTATTAGATGCAACCATCCACTGTCCATAGACATCTTGGCACTTGCTGTAGGAATGGTAGGTTTCTGCGCTGGTGTTTTCGTTGTCTCGGGCTGCCCTGCTTGTGTGTTGGAGCCACAATCGTCTTTACGATGGCCATACCTCCCGCATTCGAAACATATCAAATGTAATCCCTCGTACTCCACTCTATAATCCACCCCATTTAAGTTCACAATAGACACCAATGGCTTCGTTAAGTCGACCTCCACACATAGACGTGCATACTGTCCTCTTTGCACCTTCATTGTTGTCTCATCCACCTTCACCGCCTTCCCAATTTTTCCACCCACCTCCATTAACACCTTCACCTTATAAAACTCAATTGGCAAATGTGTGAGGCGGACCCATGCCATCGTCGTGGTAATGCGTGTATGTTTCGGATGGAAGTATGGACGCCATTTTATGACAGTAAGGTAGTGCCCTTGAATCAACCATGGTCCGTTCTCCACCACATGGGTATAGTCCTCCTTTCTGTAGAATCTTATGATATAATAGCCTTCATCAAGATCAATGATCTCACAACCCCTTTCTAGTCCCCACATAGATTTCAACCTCTGCTCTAGAAATCGAAAGGAGACTGATTTCCCTAAGAGTTTGACGATTAAGGCGCGTCCCCACGGCTTCCTCAACTCTTTGCATACCTCCTGCGAGATAACCATCCTGACTTTCCCTGTTGGATCCGGATGGGTTTCATGATCATCATGCATATTCTCATCCTGCTCCAGCACCAGATCATCCTCCTCATCATCACTCACATATACGGTCGTTTGGGGAGATTCCCCCATAAGTATCTCAGGAAATCTTCTGCCATGCCATATTGGTGAGGATGAAGCCAGATCTCCAATATGAGCAACAGGATCCCCATTCGCGTGCCGTTTGTATTTCTTGATGCTTCTCTGCAATTGATCCGTTTCCTCTAAACTCTTTCCCGTAGGTTGAGTTTCCATCATTTCCTGTCCTTTGCTAGTGATCGCCGGTGAAGAAAGCGCCGGAAACGACGATGTAGACCGTTTCCGGCAGTAACCGCTGGTAACCGTTTATTTCGCGCGAAATATGCGGAGTGCTTCTTAGAGATCTTATTTTAATTTGTTGGTAAATTTACCCACACAGGATTTACTGAGAATGAAAATTTCTGTCACTAAACATCACATTTTTGGGAGACGGGATCCCCTTACAGCAAAATGCCTCACCCCACTTCCTACTACATGACACGTGGTATAAAGGGAAGTGGTGAGACAAGATGAAGGATTTTGGGTGAGGAGATCTAAACCCAATTTTTGAAAGGTATAAAATCATGTTATAAACTTAAAATATACAAGTCCTTTTACCTCTTGGATTTGACACCGAAAATTACAGCAGTAGTTTGGATAAAGTGATTTTCTTACCAGTAGCTATTATTACTACATCTCCATTCGGACATGTTGTATAAAAAACGCAGCGTTACATAATTAATGTGGCATTTTTCACTTTGCATTAATTTTTTAAATTAAGCTAAAGGAAATATGTGCCTTCCAAAACGCATGTGGCCTTTTTTCACTTTGCAGTAATTTTTTTTATTAAGCTGAAGGAAATATTTGCGTTCCAAAACGCCTCAAAAAATAATTTCCCTACATAAAAATTTTGAACGCACGTTTGTTTTAGCGCCACTATTTTCCCAATTCCTTCTTACTTCGTCATTTTCTACCCTTGTTTTCTCCTCCACGAAAAAAAAAACTCCTTGTCCCCCGTCCCCCCCTCCCCCACTCAAAGAAATTTAAATCCTATTTATCTGAGTTTTGATTTAAGTACATGACTCAGTTAATATTTGGGTTGAGAATTGTTTCAATAGATACAATATTCAATTCTAAAGACACGCACAATGTGAGTGTTTCAATGCTGTTTGGACCAAAGACCCATTTTGCAGTAGACAACTTATGCGGGCTGCTTTGTATGACAACTCAATTATAGAAGGCCCCTCCTAATTTGTTGGCAAAGGTTGAACCCCAACCCAAAGGCCATCTACTTCCCCAGTCTTAAAGAGCTGCGTGGAGGATGTAAATCAAGAGTACAACGGTCTTCTAGATTGGGTGAAATCTTACACAATTACGCACACAAGGTGCCCCACAAACCAGGCCTTTGGCCTGGTAGCAGAGGAACACCCACACTGTGCACGTATCTGGATTCAAATTCATGACCTCTTGTTGACGATCCCCAACCTGAGTAACAACTGGACTATGCCCTGGGAGGCCCTTCCTAATTTACATCTAGGTAGGCGGTGGAATCTCTCAGAGAAGGTATGGTTTTGCTCCAATTTAAAGTTTTAAACCCTTTCACCGTTTCTTCTACGTCCGATCCGACCTTTGTTTCTCATTTCCATTGTTCCAACTCATCATTTTTTTCACTGTTTACTTTGGGCCGAAGAGATCCGGACTAGATCAAAAGAACTCTTTGCAGGAAAACCAAATAAAAAAATCCTGGCTATTGGCGATGAACGATTGATGATCAGTTCTTGGAGAGGTATTTTCTACCTAACAATAAGCAAAATATTGGAGGTAATTGCACTGTAAGAGGTCTTTCCACCCTTTTCAGGACCTGCACATCGAGGCTTTTGTAAAATCTGTTGAACCTTGAAGAGAGCACAGGTAAGTGTGGTCCAGCTTCATTCTGTGATGAACTCTTCAGGTTTTATTGTTTCATTGACTGATGTATGACACAATCTGGATTTGAGGATTATGTCATGCGTCCTCTGTTTCTTTCAGAATCTATCGTTGATTGATTATTGAGCTGGTCTATTTCATGTTTAATTTATTGTGGCTGCTGATTGGTTTTATGAGTTGCTAGATTATGTTCAGCTAGCTGCATAGTTCTTTGCTCAAATTTTGTTGATAGACTATTGTTTCAATGATTGCTCTTTTTGCATGTTCCTAGTGGTTATCAATTTCAGCATTGAACACAGTGGAGGCGCATGTTTTTTTGTATTTGCATGACCATTTAATTGGTTAGAAAGTCCTACTATTTATCTTAGAACTTTCAAAATTCTGTATTGCTCCTTTTTGTCTTTGTAAGTTTCGGAGCAACTAGTAAGGTTGATATTTTGTAATCTTGAGGTCACAGGTTTGAACCCCGAAAACAGCTTCTTGTACAAAGTGTACGGTAAAGTTGCGTACATCAGATCGCGAAGCAATCCGGGCTTTTCCCGAACCTTACACTAACGCTGAAGCCTAATGCACTGGGAACGTCTTTTATTTCAGCTTCAAGCTTCTGCTCAGTTGCCCAAATTCATGTGATTTACCTTTTTTTTTTTTGCCATTTCTGAAAGTTCTTGGCATGAGGGTTCATTACAATTATCTTTGAAGATTTAACTTGTTTGTTTGGTTGGTTGATTTTAATTTCATTCCCATAAGAAGCTAATAAGTAAGCCATCAGAAGTTAGATTTATGTTATTGATTTCGGCCATATTGCTTGTAGGCATGTTTATTGATACTTTGTTTCCATATTGCTTTCTTTCAGAAATGTGCATCAGGAAATAGACCTACACGTTTTAATATGTTCAGAAAGTGCTTCACAGATAAAGCAGAAAATGCAAATAGAAATGAAGTATGAATGGCAATAGTAAGTACGCTGCTTTGTCCAAAGTTGATAAATATTTATGTGGATGCCTTTTAACACGAACCTCTGTTTTGTTTTAGGCTAAGATGGATGCATTAACTTGGGGGCTTTCTTCAGATTATTTGATAACATTAGCCAAAATGATGTGTAAACAAAGATTTTGGCCACTGAAATATCTGCCTTTCTCTATTCAATCAATCCAATTTATAGTGAATACAATTGACATGTGGTGCTAATATATTTCCTAAATGATACCTAAAAAGATTAACACAAATCCTATCATATCTATCATTTATGCACATGATAAAATATAATCAATAGGAAATATTTGACTAGATAGCAACAATCTTATCAATAGTGCTGATAGGGTCTAACATTGTGTCTTCCCTCAAGTAATGGGGAAAGAAAGGAATGGGCAAGTTTGAATGATGGGAGGAGATGTAGCCCTAATAGATTTGTGGTCTGATGTGCGTAGCAGAGGACTAGTTATCAGCAAGCAATGGAGAGCATCTTATGAAGAGATAAAGACACAATTATGATGCTGCACTCAAAGTACTTCAAGTACAAAGTGTTCGATATGGTGAGCTTTAAGCATGGAGGAGTCAACAAACGGATTGCAACATTATTCAGGAATTGGTTTTGCACCAACTTCTTGTTTTAATGGACCAAGCACTCAATCCTTAAGGGCAAGGAAACTAATCCACTTTGTGTTTGTTTGTTGTATTCTTGATAAACCATAATTAAATCGTTTGTTAGTCGACAACAGTCAACGGTTCGACTTTAGTAGCTCAGTACTCGAGGTACTACAGTTCAGCAGTACAACGCCCAAGCATGGCTGATCGGCCTCGGTTGCACCTCAGCAGGGCATCATGACGCCTTTATAACATCAAAGAATATGCCAAGGCCTGCACCTCGGCATCAACGTCAGCTTATGTCCAAATGCCGTACTTATTTCACTTCAGCTAGGCAAGACTTAGTCAGGCACTTCGGCAAGGCCTAGTCATGTACTTCAGCAAGGCTTGATCTTGCACTTCGGCATAGTTCAGTTGTGCACTTCAGCCAAGGAACCAAGTACGATATTACCTTGTGGGACCACCCAACAGAAGTGCAATTCGAATATAGTGACTACAGCTGGTTATTCTTTCTGAACACACCAAGGTCACAACAGCCGGCCTACTAGTTACATCAACCAGGCCGGCCTATTAGTCACATCAGTCAGACTACTGATCACATCAGCAGACCTACAGCGTCCTAGGCTTTCTGCCGCAAGCAAACGTCTTATCCCCTATCAGAGGCCAAAGGCGGAAAAAGGTTTACAAAAGCAAGCCAACCAAGACAAAGAAGAGGATCCGGAATTCAAACATTCATACCCTAAAGCAAATTCACACACTTTTCTCCTCGGCTCATACTGTGAGAAACTCTTAACTCACCATTTACATTATAATCTCAGTGAGATATGGCCCAAAATGACTTGAGCGTTGGAGGGTTTTTCCCAGGGCCAACCCCCCGGGACCTCAGACCTGTGCTTTCTTGTGCAGGATATTTTAGAGGCTATTTCAGCTACAAACTTTCAATTCCAGTTAGCAACTCTTCAAGTTAACTGACGGAGCTAATTTGAGGCCGTCTAGACCCTTGGTGAAGATCTGGCTTCATCATTTGGCGCTAGAAGGAGGGCCACCTAGTCCCTTAATTCAGTAAAAAAGCTCAAACTCAAAACAGCCAACGATTACTTATGACAAAGGGTGGTCGAGAAGGTTTGGGTGAGTCATCCAACCCACCACGACGCATGGTTACACGTTCAGCTGCCCCATAACAGGTTTCTCGGGTACCTGAATCTCCTATGCCTAATCCTGATCCTATCCCTGAAGCTTCAAAGGAAGTAAGGGAGAGAGTGATGAAATACGTTGCTGAGAACATGGAAATGTTCGAAGCCATGGTACAGCATCTCAAAGGCAAGCAGCCAGAGGTGCAAAATATGGAGGTTGACCCACCTCCTCCTCAGAGAGAGGTATCGCAAGGTCACTCTTCTAGACCGCATAAAGGATTTATGGCGGATGCTAGAAGACATAGTTTCAAAGCTCCATCCGTGGAGTCAGAGCATATGTCCAGACCTCACTTAAGTGTGAGATCCAAGTCTTTGAAAAGTGTCCCCAGGGACGAAGAGGCGCCTCGCAGGCCGATGGCTTATTATGAAGAGCACAGACATGAGTTTGTACAAGCAGTCCAGGAAAGTCCTTTTTCCTAGGATATAGCAGAATATTTGTCACCGGACAGCTTCAAGGTGCCAAAAATGGACACTTATGATGGGACCACAGATCCAACGGACCATCTCTTTCAGTTTCAGACGGCTATGAGTCTGAAAAACATCCTAGACCCGTTACGTTGCAAGACTTTCCCCTTGTATTTAAGGGGAAAGACTAGGAAATGGTTCCAAGAGCTTCCGTCAAAATATGTGAAGTCTTTTAAACAACTGGCACAGAAGTTCAAGTCACAGTTTGTGTCCAGCACCCCGTTTGTGAAAATTCATCCCATCTAATGACCTTGAGACAAGGTCCAGATGAATCTGTGTTGCAATATATGCAACGTTTCTCAGACGAGTCACTGCAGGTTAGTGACAGAAATGAAGGCGTTAAAGTTGCAGCCTTCATTAATGGACTTCGAGCTGGACGCCTCTTCTCCCAACTGGCTGAGGAGGGACCTACAACTTTAAGAGAATGCTTAGAGAAAGCTCACCAGTTTGCCCGAGGAGAGGAGGCAAACAGGTTAAAAAGAGAAGCTGAGCATGCAGCCCGGCAAGAAAGCCGACCCAATTCAAAAAAGGAAGATCGGCGCCACGAAGGAAAAAGCCGTGATCGGCGCAGTGCGTTTGATCGTATAGGCGGTAAGGACAAAGGTGGTAGGGAGGGTTTACCACTGCTGGCCTCATAAGAATACATTCTGACCGTCATGGAGAAAGACGGTCTGAGGACAGATCCAGAGCCTCTGTATGGGCCTAGAGAAAAAAAGGATTCCTAAGTATTATTGCCGTTACCATAGAGATATCGGGCATGATACTCAGGATTGTAGGCAGCTGGCTCAGGCAATTAAACGACTTATCGAGCAGGGGCATTTAAAACAGTTTTATGACCCTCGATCACGCCTGAACAACCGTCTGGATTTCCACAAGGATCCCCAGAAAGACAAATGCCGCCCAGAGTCTCCACCTCGGCACCACAGGGATGAGGATGATGGAGAGCGGGGAAGGCGTGGGGCTGCAGGTCAGCCCCAAGTCAATGCTGTTATATATACAATTTCTGGAGGCCCACCTCACTCAGGTCAAGGGGCACCTAGTTCCTCAGGAACTTCATCAGATCCACCAGCTAAAAGGGCCAAGATAGCAAGAGAGCTGACTTATGGGCCAGAAGATTCCATTCCTCTAGACTCCAACAACACAGGCTTAGTGATAGAATTGTGAGTGCACCTCCCTCCGGATAAAGTAGTGCAGGTCCGACGCGTTTATGTGGATACTGGCAGTGCTGTTAATATAATGTTTTATCGGGTATATTAGCAACTTGGTTTACCCGACTCCCTGATGAAACCAGTTACCTCGTCCTTGTATGGATTCACTGGAGCTGTAGTGCGACCAGCAGGTCTGGTCACGCTCAGTTGCAGTTTTGGCAGACCCCCTGCTTATCGATGCATATGGATAGACTTTCTGGTCGTCAAGGACGTATCCCCATACAACGTCATATTGGGCCGTCCGGCCTTGGTGGAATTGGAGGCCATTGTATCACCCTTGCACGTCAGCATGAAGTTTCCCACTCCAGGGGGAGTGGCCACAATCCAAGGTGATACACAAGTGGCACAGAGCTGTTACGCTATTGCCATTAAGGGGAATGAATCAGTTCAGCAAGTCAGCCTTCATGAACTGATACCTTCAGACGAGGAGCACTTACAGTCGGATGATGTAGTTCAGGACTTCATCCTTGATCCAAGCAGACCTGAAAATGTTATAAAAATCGGGACCTGGATGCCATCTGAACTGCTATTCCAGCTGCAGGATCTGATGAGAGAGTTCGCGATTATCTTCGCATGGACTGCGGAGGATATGCCTGGGATACCTCCACATCTGGCTGAGCATAAATTGAATGTTGATCCTTTGGCAAAGCCAGTAAAACAGAAGAAGCGACATTTTGCACCAAAACGGAATAAAGTTATTGAAGGAGAAGTCAGGAAGTTGTTGGCCATAAAATTCATTGTTGAAGTACTTTTTCCAATCTGGTTGGCTAACCCAGTGGTGGTGTCCAAGCAGGACGAGTCTTGGAGAATGTGTATAGATTACACCGATCTCAACAAAGCATGTCCAAAAGATTGTTACCCACTACCAAAAATCGACAGGCTAGTGGATTCAACACTTGGGCATGAAATCTTTGATTTCTTGGATGCCTTTAAAGGCTATTATCAGATCCTTGTGGCATTAGAAGATCAGGAAAAGACTGTTTCATAACTGGGTCAGGAACTTATTGTTATGTAACTATGCCATTCGGATTGAAGAACGCTGGGCTACTTATCAACGTCTGGTCAATTCCTTGTTCAGTGAACAAATTGGCCGGATAATGGAAGTCTACATCGACGATATGTTGATCAAGACCAGGACTCTTGATCAATATATCAAAAATTTAAGGGAAGTTTTCATTGTGCTGAGAGGCTCACGCATAATACTAAACCCGAAGAAGTGCACGTTTGGGGTACGTACTGGAAAGTTCTTGGGATACATGGTTTCCAAAGATGGGGTACAGGCAAACCCTGCTAAAATTGAAGATATTCAAAACATGCATCCCCCTAGGAACGTAAAGGAGGTGCAGAGGTTAACGGGCCGAATTGCCGCACTAAGCAGGTTTCTATCCAAATCTGCTGAGAGGTCCCTTCCTTTCTCCCAAGTCTTGAAGAAGAGGACAGCTTTCCAATGGGACGAACAATGTCAAAAAGCCTTCGACGAGCTGAAGTCCCATTTGGCTGAGGTGCCAATGCTTACCTCACCTCTGTCCGGAGAAGAGCTATATATATACCTCTCAACGTGCAAAGAAGCAGTTAGTGCAGTTTTGCTCAGGGAGCAGGATAATATACAAAGGCCCATCTATTTCGCCAGTAAAATTTTACATGGGCCTGAAGTAAGATATCCCAATGCTGAGAAAATAGTTTTGGCACTCGTAGTGGCAGCGAGGAAGTTCAGGCCATACTTGCAAGCTCATCCCATCATAGTGGTCACCGACTAGCCCTTGAAACAAATCTTATCAAGGCCAGACACGTCCGGCCGAGCTGCAAAATGGGCTGTGGAGCTTGCAGAGTATGATATCCAATACAAGTCAAGGACTTTCATTAAAGCCCAGGCATTAGCAGATTTCTTAGCTGAAGGGATATCCGTGGAGGAAGATATCAAGCCAGTGGCAGAATGGACATTATATGTGGATGGGTCTTCCTCCAAAGATGGTTGTGGAGCAGGACTCTTAATCATCAACCCCAACAAAGAAGAATTTGAGTACGCCTTGCGATTTGACTTTGAATCAACCAAAAACGAGGCAGAGTACGAGGCCCTCATAGCAGGACTAGGCCTCGCGAGAAAGTTGGGGACAGAACGAATCATCTTCCGAAGTGATTCGCAACTGATTGTTTCTCAGGTCAATGGGGATTATGAGGCCAAAGAGGAAAACATGAAAAAATATTTGGCTAAAGTGCTGCATCTCGGACAGGCATTTGAGCACTTCAGCATCGAGCATATCCCCAGATCTGCCAACAAGAGAGCTGATGCATTATCTCGGCTAGCATCATCCACTTCAACAACTTTGGGGAAGAAGATAGGTGTGGAGCTGGTAAAGCATCGTGCTTATGATGCAAATGAAGTGATGCAAGTGGACCATTGAAACACCTGGATGGACGAACTTGTTAATTTCTTGCAGTATGGAGTTCAGCCCGAGGACAAGCGTGCAGCTCGGCGTCTTCGTTTGAAGGCAGTAAGGTATGCCCTTTTCAACGACCACCTTTATAAAAAGTCATTTTCGCAGCCTTGGTTAAAGTGTATGACAGAAGAGGAAGGAGATTACATCCTTCGAGAGATACACCAAAGAATCTGTGAAAATCATTCTGGTGCCCGGTCGTTGGCAAAGAAGTGTTATCTTGCTGGATACTACTGGCCCACTCTGCGGCGGGATGCAGAAGAATTGGTCAAAAAGTGTCCAGCATGCCAAGTCAATGCTACTATGACACATTTGCCGAGTTAGGAACTCACCTCTATTACAAGTCCCTGGCCATTCGTACAATGGGGGATAGATCTTGTCGGACCTCTACCTCAAGCTTCAGGATCAGTCAAATTCTTGGTTGTGGCTATTGATTATTTCACCAAAATGGGTGGAAGCAGAACCCTTAGCTACAATAACTGGGAATCAGATCAAGAAATTCTTGTGGAAGAACATCATATGTCGCTTTGGCCTTCCACAAGTTCTTATATCCGATAACGGGAAACAATTTGCTGATGACCCTGTTAAGAGTTGGTGCGCCGAGCTCAAAATTAAACAACGATTCACTTCGCTAGCGCACCCTCAAGCTAACGGACAGGTTGAATTAGCCAACAAAACAATCAAGGATGGACTGCGAAAGCGTCTATGTCAAATTGGGGCAAGCTGAGTAGAGGAGCTCCCAAGCATATTATGGGCGTATCGAACTACTCCCTCTACCTCTACTAAGGAAACACCATTTTCCTTAGTATATGGAACTGAGGTAGTCATCCCAGCCGAAATTGGTTCCAGCTCTACTCGAACAGATTGTTACTCTGCTGGAATCAATGACCAAGAGTTACGATTGAATTTGGATGAACTGGAAGAAAAAAGGGAGCGGGCTCATGTCCGCATGGCTCAATACAAGAATCTAATTGCGTAATATTACAATTCCCGAGTACGTCAAGTGGGGGATTTGGTATTGCGTAACAACGAAGCAAGCCACGCGGCACCAACTGGGGCTCTCAATCTTAAGTGGGAAGGACCTTATCGAATAGAGGAGGTGCGCTCAAATGGGGCTTACAAATTACAATCCTTAGATGTCAAAACTTTACCAAGGACTTGACATTCTACTCATTTAAGTCTTCTACATCAATAATGAAGATTTTCACCTCAGCAGGGCTGAGTGGTTTCCCCGAGAAGTCTTTCATGGTTTTTTTTAGCAGTGCTAGAAAAATGTAAATTGTTTATTACCACCAGTATTGAGGGTTAAATGAAACAATGCTCGTGACAAAGTCTACTTGTGGATCAATCTCGTTGCCTAAATAAATGAAGAGGTTTTGCTTCATTGTCTTCGACTTGCCAGAATATTTAGCCGTCTAATTGAAGTGCAGCTCAGCCATATTTCAACTTGCAAGAGTCTTGAGATAGTGTAAACTATCAACACAGAGCAAGTCGAAGACAAATACTTGCAAGAGTCTTGAGATAGTGTAAACTATCAACACAGAGCAAGTCGAAGACAAATACTTGCAAGAGTCTTGAGATAGTGTAAACTATCAACACAGAGCAAGTCGAAGACAAATACTTGCAAGAGTCTTGAGATAATGTAAACTATCAACACAGAGCAAGTCGAAGACAAATACTTGCAAGAGTCTTGAGATAGTGTAAACTATCAACACAGAGCAAGTCGAAGACGAATATTTGCATAAAGCAAATAAGAATAAAACTTCGCAGTGCAGAAGAGAGATGTTTTCAAACTATTGACATAGAGCAAGCTGAAGACAAATACTTGCATAACTATTGAAATAGAGCAAACAAAACTTCGCAGAGCTGAAGAGAAATGTTTGCAAACTATTGACATAGAGCAAGCCGAGGACAAATATTTGCATTCATTATTGAGACAAAGCGAATAAGACTTCATATGCCGAAGACAAAGACAGTTAAAGAAACTGAAACAAGCTGAAGAACAGGAGTTGGGAAAAAAGGATTTTCATTAGGTATATGATCTATTACAACTACAAAAATTACAAGAAAAATCCTATACTATTGCCCCCCTCCTGGTCGGCTTCTCTGAGGTCAATGCCTTCCTGGAATTGTTCAAGGAGCTTTTCAAATACAGCTTCAGCCTCAGGATTATGGAGATCAGCAAGTTCAGGATGCTCCTTATCCAGATCTGAATAGACTTCTCGGCAGGCATCAATTGCACAAGTCTGTCCCATTGCTAAAACAGCAGCTTGCATCTTCATCAAATTTTCTTCAAAGTACTGAGATTTCCTGAACTCAGCAACTGCAGATGTCTTGATTTCTTCAGCTTGAGACTCAAATTGAGAAATGAGCCCAACTTTGCTTTTCTTCTCTGCTTCAAGTTGCTGAGCCAGATCATTTTTGACCTTTTTCTCTGCTGCAAGCTGCTGAGCCTGTTCGTCTTTTATCTTCTAATCTGCTTCAGACTGGCTCTTCAGCTGGGACATCTCTTGTTCAGCACTATGGAGTCCCTTCTGAGAGGATTCCAACTCAGCCTGGGTTTTGGCAGACTCCAGCTCTAAGTCAGAGATCACTCTCTTCAGTTCATCCACTTGTGAATTGACCACTGCTAGCTGAGTGTCAGACTCCTCTTTTCCTTCTCTCAGATTGGAATTTTCAGTCTTCAAGGAGTCCAAATCTGATTTCGCTGAGTCCAGTTCTGACCTCAACGTCTTCAGCTCAGCGTCCATCTCATCCACCCTGGAATCATCGGGCCTTGCCATCTCTGCCAACCCATCGTTGGCCCTCTTCAGCTCAGCATTTTCCTCAGAAAGCTTCACCACCAATCTACGCAACTCCTCAGCTCTGCTCAGCATATCACACTCCTGAGCACGATATTGCAACAACCACCATGATCAGTTCATCATCCAAGCAATTTAAGAAAGAGGATTGTGGAGTTCAGTAAGCAAAAAACTCACCAAGGACATGTTTTTGTAATAAGTGTCGAAGGCAGTCCCACAGTCATGGTGAGCAAAAAAGTCCCCATCCACGGACAGCACAGGCAAGTCTGCCAATTTCCTTGTCACACCGGGATGGGCAGCAGTATCCGTGACTTCGAACACCAGATTTCTCCATCCACGGCGGAATTGATGAGAGGACTCCCCCTCATATGGCATTTTCCCAAAAGGATTTCGGGGGGAGGCCTCTCCTGAAGTGATTTCCACTCCCCCAGTAGGAACATCCTTGGGATCTCGGATGATTACCCCTCTTGGAGGAGAGATTGGGGCCGATGGAGCTTGAATAGAGACTGGTGCTGCAGGAAGCGGATCATTAGCCGGGGTAGCCAGAACTAGATCAAAACTGGGAGCTTCAGGAGCTGGAGCATCCTTGGTTGGCGCAGTTGGTGGAGTCCCCTTGGCTCGTGGAGCCTTGATGCTAACCTTCGGAGGAGGGGCAGTCTTCTTGGCACCTCCCCCAGCCTTTTCCCCGGATTTGGAGGGCAAGGCTGGGGCCCCAGAAGTTTTCTTCTTCGAGGACTGAGCTGCGGCCTGAAGAGACTTCTGGGAAGAAGTGGAAGTGCCAACAAAAGTTTTAGCTGCAATGAAAAAACTTGAGTTAGAAGCACTGAAATCAAGTAAATCAAATAACAGCAACAGCGAAGAAATGTTTCTTCTTTACCTTGTTTTGTGGGAGGAGCAACTGGGGGAGCAGGCAAGGCCTTGGAAGAAGGCTGATCAGAGGAATAGGTTGGTTCATCCTCTCTCTTCCTCTTCTTGGGAACCATTTTCTTCAAGTTCGCGAGACGCTTAGACACCATGGTTCCTGAAAAATGCAACAACATACTAGTCAAAAGATGTTTTTAACATAAAAAACAGTCAATACACGACTAGAACTATAAACATACCCAAGATTAAGGCCAAGGCAGAGGAGCCCAGAGTTTCATACTGATGGGAGGGCCCCATGTGGTATGGGTCAGCCGCTTTTACAACTAACCTATCCTCCATCTTCCAGTCAATGGCCTGAGGAAGACGCAGCAACCTTGAGGCTTCATCGCAAAATTTCTCGCTTGGCCTCTTGTTGTTTGCAGGGCCAGATCTCCATAGGGTTCTCCCAGGTAACCCTATGGCCTTGATAAAAAAGAACCTCCCCTTCCAGTTCTTGACAGAGGAGGGGATGTTTATAGCATGGTTTATTGCTTTATTAAAATGTCTCCTACTAAAGTAATACCGGCTTTCTTTGTGCTTACACACAAACATCCCCCTAAAGACATTTAAATCAAAGTCAGCCTCAGCTGCTCTCAGGTAGAGCAGGTAGCTGGCGATGAATTTCAGGCCGTTAGGCATAATTTGTGGAAGTCTGAGTTGGTAAAAGTCAAGAATCTGAAGAAGGGGGCCAGGAACAGGAAGGTCGAACCCTGTCCTGAAGTATTCTTCATAAATTGCCTCATACCCAACAGGTGGATCATAGGCAGATTGATGAGAAAGAGGCAAAATTGGGGAAAAGATGTCTATGTCAATATTAAACTCATTACAAAGAAGAGGGATGTCATCCGTCTTTAAAGTGCAGGGTGAAGCCTGCACTAGAGGAGAAGGAGAACCCCTATCAAGAGATGGCAGGGGTACTAAGGCAGAGGATGTGGCATCAACCGAAGAAGGTCCGCCGGTAAGGCGTAACCTCCTTAAAGGACGGTTGTCCCCATCGGAGTCAGATTTTTCGTGGAGGGATTGAACCCCACGGTTACCTTCCAGATCCTCTGGGTAAGAGGGAGTATACATGTTCTGGGAATCCGAAGAAGAAGGGGTTGTAACAATGGAAGACATGAGTAAGTTGAGGGAATGCTTACAGAAAAATGAAGGGTTGGACTGAAAGGAAGAGCACCGGAGAAGATAAGGACAGGCTTCAAAGATAGAGAAGATGAATAGAGAATGCAGAATAAACGAAGAAGAAAAGAATGAAGTGGGGAAATTGTCTCTATTTATAAGTGAGAGAAAACGAAAGGTCACAACTTTTCGTTTGAAAATTCGAAGAGGCAGCGATTAATGTTTCCCCCTTCGGGAGCTGAAACCGCCGAAAAGATAATGATAAGATGTAGGAATTAGCGCTTACATTAAAAGCGGGAGTAACTACGTGGATTAAGGGATACTGCCCAGTTAATGTAGATCCGCCACGTCACAGGTTCACTAGAACAAGATTTGTCTGCATTCGCAGTTTAGCTCAGCCACACAAAATCTGGGGGCAAATGATAAACCATAATTAAATCGTTTGTTAGTCAACGGTTCGACTCCAGTAGCTCAGTACTCGAGGTACTACAGTTCAGCAGTACAACGCCCAAGCATGGCTGATCGGCCTCGGTTGCACCTCAGCAGGGCATCATGACGCCTTTATAAC
This sequence comes from Eustoma russellianum, assembly GCA_036186865.1. Classification (NCBI taxonomy): domain Eukaryota; kingdom Viridiplantae; phylum Streptophyta; class Magnoliopsida; order Gentianales; family Gentianaceae; genus Eustoma; species Eustoma russellianum. Next base: position 37,488,521 of record AP025046.1, on the reverse strand, counting down.
ATCAAAGAATATGCCAAGGCCTGCACCTCGGCATCAACGTCAGCTTATGTCCAAATGTCGTACTTCATTTCACTTCAGCTAGGCAAGGCTTAGTCAGGCACTTCGGCAAGGCCTAGTCATGCACTTCAGCAAGGCTTGATCTTGCACTTCGGCATAGTTCAGTTGTACACTTCAGCCAAGGAACCAAGTACGATATTACCTTGTGGGACCACCCAACAGAAGTGCAATTCGAATATAGTGACTACAGCTGGTTATTCTTTCTGAACACGCCAAGGTCACAACAGTCGGCCTACTAGTTACATCAATCAGGCCGGCCTATTAGTCACATCAGTCAGACTACTGATCACATCAGCAGACCTACAGCGTCCTAGACTTTCTACCCCAAGCAAACGTCTTATCCCCTATCAGAGGCCAAAGGCGGAAAAAGGTTTACAAAAGCAAGCCAACCAAGACAAAGAAGAGGATCCGGAATTCAAACATTCATACCCTAAAGCAAATTCATACACTTTGCTCCTCGGCTCATACTGTGAGAAACTCTTAACTCACCATTTACATTATAATCTCAGTGAGATATGGTCCAAACTGACTTGAGCGTCGGAGGGTTTTTCCCGGGGCCAACCCCCCGGGACCTCTGACCTGTGCTTTCTTGTGCAGGATATTTTAGAGGCTATTTCAGCTACAAACTTTCAATCCCAGTTAGCAACTCTTCAAGTTAACTGACGGAGCTAATTTGAGGTCGTCTAGACCCTTGGTGAAGATTCGGCTTCATCAATTCTGAAATCCATTCACATGGTGTTAACGAACCGAGCCAAACCGACTACTAAGTTTTCGAATTCGGATTCGTTTAGATACACGAACTGTTCAGCTCTGTTCGTTTACTGTAACGAGCTTTCAAATTAGTTCGAGTTCGGCTCGATAACCCTATAACTGTTTAAACGAGCCAAACAGTTTGCGAACAATTTGGGTCGTTTTAGTAAACAAACCCAAATAGGTGTTCGAATTCGGCTCGTTTAAGTAAATTAACAAACAAACTCGAATCGAACTCGAATGGTTCGCGAACTGTTCGGTTCACTTAACATGCCTATTCACAAGCACATTATTTGTGAATTGTGTTCATGCTTATATACTTATCACAAGTTGTTTGAAACCATTACAGGTTGGTGTTTATGTTGCTATGAAAAGCGTACTCCACCCATCAAAAACTGTGGCCAAATGGGTTTTACAAAGTTTGAATCCGAATAATGTGAAATACTAGTGCAAGTGGCATTGGCGGGTTCAACAACAACAACATTACCCCATTGTATTAGAAGCTTCCGTCTGTGATGGGGTATAGGATGGCTGGATATACGCAACCATACACATGTATTAGAAATACACGGAGATTGTTTTTTTATGACCCATAATAAAAATTACGCCAAGCTGTGTCGGTCAATTGCTACTCCACAATATAAGAAGCGCATCCAACTTATTGTTTTGTTTTATTCCATCATATTCCAAAGTTAAAAGAAAAATGTTTCTAGGACTCCATTGGCATTGGAGGGTTCAAAGATGTCAATTCGTCCGCATGATATGTTTGAAAAGATCCGGGATGTTTTATACTGTCTAATTGCATGGCCACTTTGGTATAAATAACCTTCTTCTATCTCTTATACATAAATATATGTACGTACTGCATTTCTCATAATTTTTCTAATATGGGTACTTCATTTATTATGTTAGGTTGTTTCCGAAGAACAAGAAGGTTGAAAGATGACCTGATGAAATCCTGGTATTGATCTTTTATTCATATCCTCATTATATTAGGTTAAGTTCCTTTGTCATTGTTTCTGTTGAATGGTGGTGGTTATTTTCTAATCCCTTCACTGGCTGCCTCGACAGGCTATCTGGAACTGATCTTTTTTTTTTTCCCATTCTGGCTTTGGTCTTGAGAATTCTGGTGATTTAATTAAATCTGTGTAAATGCGGGAGTGAAAACTTCTTTTTCTTTGAGTTGATTCTCAATCATGTACATTAGACCTATCTATACGATCACAGTTGCGTCTGTTTACGGAATTTGATAAAGTATATTGAATAGAAACATTCGATCTTCCTAATTACATGATTTGATTTTGATTTAATTCGATTTCCTCTATACTTGTTAACACTCTTCCTCAAATTAGACAGTGGGATCGTAAATGTCTAACTTGCACAATATCAAGTTGAGCATATTTCCGGTTACGGTCTTCGTGAGGATGTCTATAAGTTGATCCTCAGACTTCATAAATGGAAGTTCAATGACGCCCTCTTCGATCTTCTCCTTTATGAAATATTGGTCTATTTCCACGTGTTTTGTCCTATCGTATTGTACTGGATTCTCGGAAATAGCAATTGCCGTCTCGTTATCACACATTAGCTGAGTTGAACGTTTAAGTAGAAACCCATTTTAAGTCATCAACTTTTTTAACCATAAGATCTCCATTACTCTTTTTGCAATTCTTCTGAATTCCGCTTCAGCACTAAATAATGCCACTATCTTTTTTTTTTTTACTTCTCCACGTGACAGGATTTCATCCGACAAGTGCGAAGTTAGGGATGCAAATAAGCCAAACAGTTTGTGAGTCGATCGAGTTTCGCTCGGATTTTTGCTCGACTAGTTAGGCTCGATAATGCTCAAGATCGAACTTGGCTAGACTCGAATATTTAGCAAGCCAACCTTGAGCACATTGATGCTCGACTCGTTAGCTTGCAAACACGATAAAACTTATAATATATATAAAATTATGCAGGATTCGATGTTATATTAGTATATTTGTTTGATACATGCAATAAATTAGACATAGTAACTACCACTTATTTTAATGATAATAAGTTTTTTATGTAAAAAACTAATGACGGTTCAATAATATCAGCTAAAAATACATGCTTTTACTTGATACATGTAATTTTTTAAATATAAAAAATATTTAAAAATCCTCGACTTGATAAGTTAATGCTCGCATCGGCTCGGACCATTTGCACCCCTAGTTAGAATGGTGGGACAGAAAAATTATAGTTGTTTTATTAGTAAAACCCTTTTTTATAACGGGTTTGAAAGTAAACCCAGAAATACATTATGCGATTTTGACATAACTGTCTAGTAATACTCATGGCGTTTTTGACAAAACCGCCATGTGTCAAAATAAATTTTCACATATGGCAGTTTTGTCAAAACCGCTGTATGTTTTTTAAAAATAATTTTACTGTTGTGCGTGTCAACGTGTAATTTTTTATAGAAACTTATCATTTTATCAGTACATAATTTGATAGACAATGTAATCAGATAAAATGACAAGTCAGCATTTTGTGTATTTTTTCTAGGTGACGTATATTGAAAAAATATATATTTCAATTTTTAAGGTAAATCATGTTGAGAATATGTTTGGATAATTTTTAAAATTATGATTTTAAGTGTTAAATACTTAAGTAATATCAAGGGATATTATAAAAGTGTCACACATTATATTATAAATGTCAAAAAGTTGAAATATATTAAACAAGTGAGAAAAATGACATCGATCTCTCATGTTGAGACACTTCTGTTGGACCGTGCACCTGCAATGAACACCACTAGAGGGGGGTGAATAGTGGTTAGCGGAAATTACACTACAACCCTTTGTAAAAATTCTCTTTGAAAACAGAATCTGAAACTGCCTCAGATTCAGAACCCGTATTTGAAAAATTCAAAAATAATTGTACACAACTTCAAAAATTATGAAACTTTCCAGAATTTAACTTCAATGAGTTAACAAGACTCTATCCAAAAATCAGACAAAAATAAGATTGTTTGTCCCTTCAAACAAATAAAAAGATTCAGATGGTCAATCTGGACAGAATTGGACAGAATGTTGCTGATTTTGAAAATAGTGTTTCTCTTTGAATACTCAACCAAACAGGTTGATCTTTATATCAAAACACTCTAGATGAAGTTTCCAAAAGGCCCTGACCTTAAACAATTCTTGATAAATACAGAATTTAAGTTTTCTCAAAACTGATCAGATTGCAGTCAGATTGGAGCAGTTATCTTGCAAAGACTGAAAGACTAACTTTCCCTTGATCAAATCAAGTGATTCTTGTTGCAAATGAAAGCTAATAGTCTGAAGTATTACTCCACCAAAAATCACGAATTTTGAAAATGTTTAGTTATTTTTTTCAAAACGTGAGAAGTTGTGTGAAAACTGCAATAAAAACGGACAAAAAACAAAAATGAAGAAACAAAACAAGAACACCGAGGATTTATCCTGGTTCGGTCAATGTGACATACTTTAGTCCCAAGGAACACATTTCCTTGGATTTTATTATGAAATGAATCACCTTACAACAGGAACCAAGCTTGATCATTGGGTTATACACCAACCCTATTCAAGACTTGGATAATCACCTTCTAAGCAATACTTAGTTGCAACACCTCTACCACCTATTGATATAGCCTTATAAGAATGGATAATCAATCTTACAAATGAAGCTCAAGAAGCTTGTAGCTAAACAAAAAACAACAAGAACACATTAGCTACAAAGAATGGAACAAGAACAACAACAAGAAGAAGATAATAGCTAGACAATTCAACAAATGCTTGTAAGCTTCAAGTGTGTTTCATCTTCTTCACCATTGTCTCTATTTATAGTATGACTTGAGCCTTGGAGATAAGAACTCCAATGTGTCACCATCTTCATCATCAAATCCAAATGTCTTCTCATCATTGGTTGGCCTTGTACACTTGACAAAATAAGACAAAATGATTGGTCCACCTTGGCACAATGATGTTGGCCAAAAATACACCTTCGATTGTCTCATTTATCCTTTGCAAAATGTAGATAATATGGAGAAGATAATACCTCAACTTCTTGGCATAAACATAGGACATGTGAATGTTGAAGAATTCAAACTCAAAATTCAGCTCCAAAATCCATCAAGTAGCCTTTGTCTACCTTTCATATTTTCTCCAAAATAATCTTTATCAACATGTAAATAATAAGAGAGGATAATACCACCAAAATATCTCCAACTTCAAACACAATAATAGGACATGTGAAATCTTCATTTGACTTCAAAAATCTGCTGAAAAATATCCATTATGACTAAGTAGCCATTTGGCTACATTTGAAAATTTCCAAGTTGACAATTTTTGCCAACTAGCTCCTTTTTGATTTGTCCACTTGTCACCAACTCATAAAATGAATACCACATCATATCCACCTGATTAATCACGTTTTTGGATATACATATATGTGTAGCAACTCAGATTTTTGAAGAAGAAATAAATAGATAATAATTGACAAGATTATGTCAACGTGTAACACCGAAATTCCCAATATTTCTTCTTATATATCGTGATCATTTCCACACCTCTAACACCTTTGATATCTCTGAAAAATGATGATAAACATGCTCTTATAACACATATAAGAGTGTCTTCAAGAAAAAATAGAATGTGACATCTCAAATCGTCACATATCCAGCTATAGTCAATAACACCATCATATGAGAGAATAAGATAAAGAATCACCATATAATCTTCAAGATAATAATATCTAAACTCCAGAATGAAGACAATAATATGCTCAAGATATTCCCTGAGGAAAAATACCAAAAATACCCTCAAGGGTGAAATGACCAAAATGCTCCTGGTATGAGAAAACTCCAGAAATGACTCCGATGGTCAAAAATAATCATGATATCACCTTTGTCATGATAAATAGTATAAGAATACATTCTTGAAATATTTTTACCATGTGATGTTCCTACAAAACTCAAAATACCAATTTTGCCCTTTTTGGTGAGTTGTAGAAACTTCCAAGACACGTTAGTCACAAGACATTTATAATCATCAAAAACACATGATAATCACATAATAAACATGTATAAATCATATATAAATGAAAACAACCATTTTATCACATTTTAAAAAAATATTTCTAAAAACCCTAGATATCGATCGATCGAAGTGTCTCAACTTCAGAAATCGATGTCTCACAAAAAGGTTCAGGTTTTGTCTCTGACCTACATTGATCGATCGAAGTGAGGGTTCCATGTACATCGATCGATCGATGTGTCTCAGGTTTAGAGATCGATGTCTCACAGTAAGGTCTTGAACTTTCACTGCCTTACATAGATCGATCGATGTGAGAGATCTATGAACATAGATTGATCGATGTGCAACAAACTGAGAGATCGATGTCAACTTTTTCAACTTTTAACATCATGTATGATATTTTTATGTATTCACCTCTTAAAATCATGACTTTGAAAATTATCCAAACATATTTCTCAACATTCTCCCCCTTTTGGATGATTTTCAAAATAACCTAACATGATTTTAATGTCACAACTTATAACCAATTGTTTATCATAAATCTATCAATTATATCACCAAATTTGTACCGATTGTTTTAGAAACTAATTTTCAACCAATTACCAATTGTTTTCACATTGTTTTCACATTCTCAAGATTCTTAACTCTCATGTATTCATTCATGTGCTCTCCCCATCAAATTATACTCTCCCTCTTAACCTGTGCTCAACTTACACCAATTAAAACTTAGCATATTATTCAACAAATTATGACTTACCAACTAAAATCATGTTCTTATTCTATCTCCCCCTTTATTTTACAAATCATGCAAAAGATAGAACTATGCAATGGTATCATAAGTCATCATGCCTAACTTGGTTCGTAAGTTTTCAAAAGTGGCTTGATTAAGGGGTTTGGTAAAGATATCAGCTATTTGGTGATCAGTTCTTATATGGTTTATAACTATATCCTCATTTTGAACATGATCTCGAAGGAAGTGGTATCTCACCTCAATGTGTTTGGCCTTAGAATGAAGCACCGGATTCCGTGAAAGATTGATTGCACTTGTGCTATCGCAGAAAATTAGAATCTTATTCATTTTAATGCCAAAATTACGAAGTTGTTGTTTAAGCCAAAGTATTTGGGTAGTACATAAACTTAAGGCTATATACTCGGCTTCGGTGGTAGAAAGAGCTACACTAGCTTGCTTTTTAGAAAACCAAGAGATCATGTTGGTTCCTATGAATTGACACGTACCGCTAGTTGATTTTCTATCTAATTTGCAACCACCATAATCAGCATCACTATATGCGTGTAATTCTAACTGAGCGTTTCTATCATACCAAAGTCCTAAGTGTGGTGTGTGTTTAAGATATCTAAAGATCTTTTTCAACGCATTGTAATGTGATACCTTGGGACAAGATTGAAACCTAGCACACATACACAAACTAAACATGATATCAGGTCTTGATGCAATTAAGTATAACAGTGATCCAATCATAGGCCTATACAGTGTGTCATCAAAAGGTTTACCATTTTCATCCTTATCAAGTTTGGTGCTAACACTCATGGGGGTAGTTGTAGGTTTCAACTCTTTAAAGCAAACTTCTTAATCATATCATTGACATACTTAAGTTGGCTAATGTGAATTCTTTGAGGGGTTTGTTTGATTTGAAACCCTAAGAAGTAGTTCAATTCTCCTACCATTGACATTTCAAATTCTGACTTCATACACTCTTCGAAGTCTTTTACTAAGGTAGGGTTGGTTGAACCAAAGATTATATCATCTACGTATATTTGAACTATTAATAAATCAATACCTTTTCTTCTTAGGAACAATGTGTTATCTATTGTTCCCCTTTGATAATTATTTGCAATAAGCAAGTTTGCAAATATATCATACCAAGTTCTTGGAGCTTGTTTCAAACCATATAAAGCTTTCTTAAGCTTATAAACATGGTTAGGATTCTTTGGATCTTCGAATCCAGGGGGTTGTTTTACAAACACCTCTTCTTGGATGTATCCATTCAAGAATGCACTCTTGACATCCATTTGGGAGAGTTTAATGTTGCTTAGACTTGCAATTGCAAGTAACAATCTAATTGCTTCTAGTCGTGCAACGGGTGCAAAGGTTTCTTCATAATCTATTCCTTCTTGTTGATTATAACCTTGTGCGACTAGCCAAGCCTTATTTCTTGTAACCATTTTATTCCTAAAGACCCATTTAGTTCCTATTATAGACTTGTCTTCAGGTTTAGGTACTAAGTCCCACACGTTGTTCCTTGTGAATTGGTTCAATTTCTCATGCATGGCTTCTATCCATGATATGTCACCTAAGGCTTCCTTAACATTCTTAGGTTCTATGTGTGAGACTAAGCTATGTCCTTCAAGTTGACTTATGTTTCTACGTGTTCTAACCCCAACACTTGGATCCCCAATGATTAATTCTCTAGGGTGCCACCAATTCCTAGATTGACTAGGTTCACCCTCATCTTGTTCAAATGTTTCATTAGTGTGAACATTATCATATGTAATTGGATCATTAGTTGTATTATCTTCTAAATGCAAAGTTTCTTCATTTATTTCATCTAAGGGTTCATGCACGTCTTGTTCAGGGGGAGTTGGTTCTAGATGATCAAGTACAGGCTCAAGTAATACATCATCATCAAACATATTTTCAACATTAGTTTCTTGTTTATGTTGATTTTTATCACTAACTTCAAAGCATGCTTTTTCATTGAATGTTACATGTATGGATTCAATTATCTTTCTAGATGCAGGATTATAACAAATATATGCTCTTGAGTTAGTTGAATACCCAACAAATATGCATTCAATAGACTTTTGTTCAAATTTGTCTAGATTATCCTTATTGTTCAACACAAAACATTTACATCCAAATACTCGAAGATAATCTACTTTAGGTAGTCTATTGTTTAGCAATTCATATGGCGTTTTATTTAATTTCTTTCTAATAGTAAGCTATTTATAATATAGCATGCACAACTAACAGCTTCAGCCCATAAATATTTAGGTAATTTATTTTCACAAAGCATTGTCCTAGCAACTTCTTGAATCGTTCTATTTTTACGTTCAACAACTCCATTGAGTTGTGGTGTTCTAGGTGGTGAGAATTCATGTTTAATTCCATGTAGTTCGTAAAATTTGATTACATCTTTGTTTTTAAATTCTCCGCCTCTATCACTTCTAATCCTTTTAACATTTTCTTCGTAAATGTTTTCAAGTTGCTTAATAAGAGTTTCGATTGCTAATGGAGCATCGTCTTTGTGTGTTAAGAACAATGTCCATGTGTAGCGTGAGTAATCATCTACTATGACACACATATAGTAGTGTCTGCCTAGACTTCTTGTCCTACTTGGACCAAATAAGTCTAAGTGAAGCAATTCTAGTACATGACTAGTACTCACTTCATGTTTCAATTTTAATGTTTCTTTAGTGTGTTTTCCTTTAATACATGTTTCACACATTTGAAAATTATCTAAGTCTAACTTAGGCATTCCTATAATTAAATTCTTCTTAGATAATTTCTTAATGGTTGAAATTCCTATATGGCATAATCTTCTATGCCATAAATTTACATCTAAGTCATGTGATATTAGACACTTAACCTTAGCATCTAACATGTTATCTAAGGTAAGAGTATAAATGTTACCATCTCTATTTTCTTTTAATACTATTTCTCCTTTTTTATTTATTATATCACAAGAATTGGGAAGAAAAGAGACATTATAACTACAATCTATAAGTTGAGAAATACTAAGTAAATTATACGAGAGATTGCTTACTAACAACACATTTCGTATTTGAAATGTGCTAGGATCCCCAATTGTTCCTTTTCCAAAAACTTGTCCTTTGTTGTTGTCGCCGAATGTTACTTTTCCTCCATTCTTGATATGTTCCAATTCGATGAATAGTTTGGGGTTCCCCGTCATATGCCTCGAACATCCACTATCTAAAAGCCATTTGGTTTTTAGATTCTTTGACTTTGCTTCCTTCTTGCTTTCTGTACGTTTTTCCTCGTTGGATACGAAACAGACTTGAGCTTCCTCAGTTTCGGATTCTGAGTCAGATGAGTCTCTCCATGTGCTCACCTTCATTGCTCGTTTCCCTTTCCTTGCCTTTGACTCCTTTGTCTTTGTCATTTGTGCCTCCTTGTACTTGGCTTGTTTATTATTGTTGTTATTATTATTATTTTTCTTTGTGGGACAATCATATGAAATATGTCCTTTTTGACCGCATTCATAACACTTTAATTCTTTATTATACCATTTGTTTGTGTTATTTTTCTTAGGTTGAGAAGAAGAAGAAGAACATCGTCTATTTCTATTAGGACGTTTGAAAAACATTCTAAGTTTTCTTGCTATTAATATCAAGTCATCATCTAATTCAGTATCACTATTACTATCATCATTATTTGTATGTGTTTCAGTTGTTTTAAAAGCTATTGACTTACTTGATGATTTAGATGACTCGGACTTTCGTTGGTTTAGTTTTACCTCATAGACTTTAAGAGGCCCAATCAATTCATCCATCTTAGTGATTGACTTTGTCTCCTCGATTGCAGTCACCTTTGGATCCCATTCAGCAGGAAGGCTTCGTAGCACCTTTTGAACTTTTTCATTGTTCGTGAATGATTTGCCTAAAGCTTCAAGGGCATTAAAAATGTTAGTAATCCTCAAATCCATAGATGTTATGGATTCGTTTGGCAACATTTTGAAGGACTCTAATTCAGTCATAAGCATGTTTATTTTTGATTCTTTAACACCAATAGTAACTTCATGCTTTAATACAAGTGATTTCCACATGTCGTGTGCGCTTGTACAATTTGAAACATATCCTGCTTCAGAAGTCGTAAGTCCATTCAAAAGTAATTGCATAGCTTTAGCATTCATTGACATTTTCTTTTTATCTTCCGATGTCCATTCACTTTTATATTTTTCAACTTCTTGGGTGACTCTACTAACTTGTACAACTTTTATTGGAATGTACGGCCCATCTTCAACTATAGACTATAAATCGATGTCTATAGCCATTAAGAATAGCCTCATTCTTAGTTTCCAATGAACAAAATTATTGCCATCAAAAAGTGGAGGGCGTTGAGTGGACATACCTTCCAACTCACCTTTGTGAGAAACTATTGCCATAGTATGTACCTTTAATCTGAGATAAGCAGGCCATAAAGAGTAATTGTTTCTTGGCTTTGTATTGATTGTACGGTGTCGAATCTTACTTCTTTGAATGGTGCAGACCTCGCTCTAATACCAATTGTTGGACCGTGTACCTGCAATGAACACCACTAGAGGGGGGTGAATAGTGGTTAGCGGAAATTACACTACAACCCTTTGTAAAAAATTTCTTTGAAAACAGAATCTGAAACTGCCTCAGATTCAGAACCCGTATTTGAAAAATTCAAAAATAATTGTACACAACTTCAAAAATTATGAAACTTTCCAGAATTTAACTTCAATGAGTTAACAAGACTCTGTCCACAAATCAGACAAAAATAAGATTGTTTGGCACTTCAAACAAATAAAAAGATTCAGATGGTCAATCTGGACAGAATTGGACAGAATGTTGCTGATTTTGAAAATAGTGTTTCTCTTTGAATACTCAACCAAACAGGTTGATCTTTATATCAAAACACTCTTTAGGATGTGTAGATGAAGTTTCCAAAAGGCCTTGACCTTAAACAATTCTTGATAAATACAGAATTTAAGTTTTCTTAAAATTGATCAGATTGCAGCCAGATTGGAGCAATTATCTTGTAAAGACTGAAAGACTAACTCTCCCTTGCTCAAATCAAGTGATTCTTATTGTAAATGAAAGCTAACAGTCTGAAGTATAACTCCATCAAAAATCACGAATTTTGAAAATGTTTAGCTATTTTTTCAAAACGTGAGAAGTGTGAAAACTGCAGTAAAAACGGACAGAAAACAAAAATAAAGAAACAAGACAAGAACACCGAGGATTTATCCTGGTTCGGTCAATGTGACCTACTCCAGTCCCAAGGAACACCTTTACTTGGATTTTACTATGAAATGAATCACCTTACAACAAGAACCAAGCTTGATCCTTGGGTTATACACCAACCCTATTCAAGACTTGGATAATCACCTTCTAAGCAATACTTAGTTGCAACACCTCTACCACCTATTGATATAGCCTTATAAGAATGGATAATCAATCTTACAAATGAAGCTCAAGAAGCTTGTAGCTCAACAAAAAACAACAAGAACACATTAGCTACAAAGAATGGAACAAGAACAACAACAAGAAGAAGATGATAGCTAGACAATTCAACAAATGCTTGTAAGCTTCAAGTGTGTTTCATCTTCTTCACCATTGTCTCTATTTATAGTATGACTTGTGCCTTGGAGATAAGAACTCCAATGTGTCACCATCTTCATCATCAAATTCAAATGTCTTCTCATCATTGGTTGGCCTTGTACACTTGGCAAAATAAGACAAAATGATTGGTCCACCTTGGCACAATGATGTTGGCCGAAAATACACCTTCGATTGTCTCATTTATCCTTTGCAAAATGTAGATAATATGGAGAAGATAATACCACAACTTCTTGGCATAAACATAGGACATGTGAATGTTGAAGAATTCAAACTCAAAATTCAGCTCCAAAATCCATCAAGTAGCCTTTGTCTACCTTTCATATTTTCTCCAAAATAATCTTTATCAACATGTAAATAATAAGAGAGGATAATACCACCAAAATATCTCCAACTTCAAACACAATAATAGGACATGTGAAATATTCATTTGACTTCAAAAATCTTCTGAAAAATATCCATGATGACCAAGTAGCCGTTTGGCTACATTTGAAAATTTCCAAGTTGGCAATTTTTGCCAACTAGCTCCTTTTTGATTTGTCCACTTGTCACCAACTCATAAAATGAATACCACATCATATCCACCTGATTAGTCACGTTTTTGGACATACATATATGTGTAGCAACTCATATTTTTGAAGAAGAAATCAATAGATAATAATTAACAAGATTATGTCAACGTGTAACACCGAAATTCCCAATATTTCTTCTTATATGTCGTGATCATTTCCACACCTCTAACACCTTTGATATCTCTGAATAATGATGATAAGCATGCTCTTATAACACATATAAGAGTGTCTTCAAGAAAAAATAGAATGTGACATCTCAAATCGTCACATATCCAGCTATAGTCAATAACACCATCATATGAGAGAATAAGATAAAGAATCGCCATATAATCTTCAAGATAATAATATCTCAAACTCCAGAATGAATAAATAATATGCTCAAGAGATTCCTTGAGTGAAAATACCAAAAATACCCTCATGGGTGAAATGGCCAAAATGTCCCTGGTATGAGAAAACTCCAGAAATGACCCCAATGGTCAGAAATAATCATGATATCACCTTTGTCATGATAAATAGTATAAGAATACATCCTTGAAATATTTTCACCATGTGATGTTCCTACAAAACGCAAAATACCAATTTTGTCCTTTTTGGTAAGTTCTAGAAACTTCCAAGGCACGTTAGTCACAAGACATTTATAATCATCAAAAACACATGATAATCACATAATAAACATGTATAAATCATATATAAATGAAAACAACCATTTTATCACATTTTAGAAAAATATTTCTAAAAACCCTAGACATCGAAGCTTCAGAGATCGATGTCTCACAGAAAGGTTCAGGTTTTGTCTCTGACCTACATCGATCGATCGAAGTGAGGGTTCCATGTACATCGATCGATCGATGTGTCTCAGGTTTAGAGATCGATGTCTCAAAGTAAGGTCTTGAACTTTCAGTGCCTTACATAGATCGATCGATGTGAGAGATCTATGTACATAGATCAATCGATGTGCAACAACCTGAGAGATCGATGTCAACTTTTCAACTTTTAACGTCATGTATGATATTTTTATGTATTCACCTCTTAAAATCATGACTTTGAAAATTATCCAAACATATTTCTCAACAACGTCGATCCATCGATGTACATCATCCCCTCACATCGATTGATCCATGTAAGGTAGAGTAAAACCCAAAACCTTACCGTGAGACATCGATCTCTAAACCTCAGACATATCGATCGATCTATGTACATCAGTCTCTCACATCGATCGATCAATGTAAGACAGATTCAAAAACAGGACCTCACTTGTAGCGCCCCGCACGAAACAAGGGTTCTGGCCCATTGCACCCGCAGTACTGTACTACGAGAAGTACAAGGTTTCGATACATACATGTGCATGTCGTCATGAAACATGAATCGAAATAGCGGAAGCGACATAAAGGTAAACATACTACATGCAATAACGTACAATTGTCATACATAATACAAATCTGAAATATCTGATGTCTCCAAATGATACATGTACAAAATAGGCATCGGTCTCAAAAAAATAAGTCCTGGCGTACGTCTCTCTCAATAAAAGTTATATGGAGCTCGTCATCTACGTACCCAATATCAGGAACCCTATCCTCTGCAAATGATTAAAAGGCAAGTATGAGCGATAAAATAATCGCTCAGCACGTAGTCCTACTAGATATGTCAAGTGGATCATGCATGGGGAGACGGAGTAATAAAGTAATGATAACATAACGAACATAATAAGACACGTCTCTATTTAAACGAATAAAAGGGAATAACATAAATGAAATAAACAACATGTAACGCGTAAAGATTTAATGTCGTACATAAACATCATAAGTCTTTTATCTAGGACCAAAACATTAGATACATGTCCATACTTTCATTCTAATCCATTGTCTAAACTAAGCTCATAGGCTTATAACAACTACCATTTCAAGCATAAACCCTACTTTAATCCATTTAACAAAATCTTGAACTTAAGGTATTTCTAATTATAAGCCTAAGGTAACATGATCGTGACATGATGCATAACATGACTTTTTCATAAAATCGTAACATGACTTTCATCGTATGCATAACATGGCATTTTCATAAATCATAAACATGACGTGGCATTTCATAACATGAAGACATAACATTTCATGATGGCTATAGCACTTTTATAATAATAATAACGCACAACATACCGAATGATTCTCTATATAATACATGTACAGCATAAACATAAATATATGTCCTAACAGTGACGCATTATAATGGAGATCATATGTCCCAGACCTGGTGTTACACTCGGTCATAACGTAGACATATGCCCCTGACACCTACCACTCCAGTCCCGATGTCAGGCCGGCGCACCAACATAACATAACATAATCATGATCATGAACATAACATAACATATCGTGTGTCGTTGGAATCATTCGTCTCGTGTTTATTATTCATACTCATACGAACTTTTAAAACATGTGATGCGATAAAAATAACTTTTTCAACTTTTATTTCATGCAATATGAACTTGTCCAAATAAGGGTATTTTGGTCATTCTACCACTTATTATCAAACATCACTTACTTATTTACATTCTACATATCATAACTCAAATCACTTTTACCCATAACCACATACGATTCGCCATTAACCCCCCCCCCCCCCCCCCAAACAGCCCTCTTTGTGAAATTTTCACCCCTCGCCGCTTATTAATTTGTATTTCCATATACATATGTAAACATATTTCGATACAATATACTTATAATGGTTCATAATCTATATATTAAAGTGAATAAAGTCATTTATGTCAAAAATAAGGGTTTTGGCCGTGTGTGTATTTACACACTTACATATACATATTTTTATTCTATATACACACACAGATATATATATATATATATATATATATATATATATATATATATATATATATATATATATATATTCACAATACGCAATAAACCATCTTTATTATAAAAGGGCCATTTAGGCCGTGTGTCACCATATATATCCAACATAATATATTTTTATTTATATTTTACATCTAGGTACTTATAACATATAAAACTTTATTTAAACCCTAAAATACTCTTATGTCCGTGTGTATATATATACACTTGCTTGTATAAATTTTCATACACTTCACATATATGTATCCATAACATATAAAGTAGTCATTTTTCTCACAAAAAGAAGTTTGGCCGTGTGTATATATATACACCAACTTGATAACATTTTCTTACATTATACATTTTTGTACTTATAATACAACTTAAGTCATGAAAACCCTAAAATAATCCCTATGTTATTTTCCGTAATTGGTTCACTCCAGACTTTCATTATGATTTCATCTTTTGTTGATATCATATAACGGGTTTTATCATATTATATGATTTTTAGTCACCAAAGTGATCAAGTTATATAATATGATAAAATTAAAGTTATAGAATTTTTAAATAATGACATTATAGATTTGTGTTTAATTTGTTATAGAACAATTATGTAACCACCCAAAGGTTGATTAAATGTTCTATAATAAATGTGTTGGTGTATATGTTATTTAGTTTATTTGCATATCCAAAGATGGCATATATATATAAGTAGCATATTTTTACCAAGTTAGAGTTCATTATAGTTGCATATCTTAATATCTCCCAAAGGAGAGTTTTGATGTGCATTTTATGTTAGCTTCTGTTAGTGTAGAATCTGAAATTATGTGATCCATTACTTGCAGTACTTGCTTGTACTTCATTGCTTTCACATGTTGTGTCCATTCCTTTATTCAACAGTTTGAATTTCTCGGAATGGAGTGAACAAATCCGGTTTTACTTAGGTGCATTGGACCTCGATATGTCACTCGAAGATGAGAAACCATCTAAAATCACTGATGAGAGCAATGATGATAATTAGTACCATTATAGAGCATGAGAAAGATCAAATCGATTGACGTTAATGTTTATGTCAATGGCGGTTGCAAGCAACATTAAGTCTACGTTTCATAAAACTGAAAGTGCTAAGGAATCTATGACGAATGTGAAAGAATGTTCTCAAAATGCTGACAAGTCGCTTGATGGTACATTAATGAGTAGTCTGGCTACTATGAAGTATGATGGCTCACGTATTATGTAAGAACACATTCTTGAGATGAAAATTTTGGCAGCAAAATTAAAGAAGTCAATATACGGACCTAAACAAGCTTCTCGACAGTGATACCTCAAATTCAATGACATTGTGATCTCATTTGGTTTAAAAGAGAGCAGTGTTAATCGGTGTATATATATGAAGGTCAGTGGGAGCAAGTTTATTTTCCTAATCGTATATGTTGATGATATTTTTCTTGCCGCTAATGATCTTGGTTTATTATACGAGACTAAGCAATTTCTCTCCAAGAACTTTGAAATGAAAGATATAAGAGAAGCAACTTATGTGATCGGGATTGAAATTTTCCATGATAGATCACAAACAGTATTGGGGTTATCTCAAAACGCCTATATCAATAACGTTCTTAAGAGATTTAATATGGAAAAATATTCAGCAGGAATAGTTCCAATTTAGAAAGGGGACAAGTTTAATTTAAAATAATGTCCACAAAGTGAATTAGAATGAGAACAGATGAAAAGTATTCCTCATGCATCAATTGTTGGGAGCTTAATGTATGCTCATACTTGTGCCAAATTAGATATTAGCTTTGCTGCGAAAATGTTAGGCAGATATCAACACAATCCTGGGATGGATCATTGGAATGCTGCAAAGAAAGTTCTCAGGTACTTGTAAGGAACTAAGGACTGCATGCTCACTTATAGGAAAATTGATCAATTAGAAGTAATTAAATATTCAGATTCAGATTATGCGAGATGTGTTGATTCAAGAAAATCAACATTTGGCTATTTGTTCCAATTAGCCGGACGGGCAATCTCGTGGAAAAGTCGAAGCAGTATGTCGTTGCTGCTTCTACCATGGAGGCTGAATTTGTGGCATGTTTTGAAGTCACTATTCAAGGTTTATGGCTGCGGAACTTTATTTTAGGGCTTATGATTGTCGATAGTATAGCTAGGCTGCTGAAAATTTATTGCAACAATGACGCAACAGTCTTCTTTTCTAAAAATGTCAAGTACTCTAAAGGTGCTAAGCATATGGAAATAAAATACTTTGACGTTAAAGAAGAAGTTCAGAAACAAAGAGTGTCAATTGAGCATATTAGCACAGGTCTTATGGTAGCAGATCCGTTAACGAAAGCTTGCCACGAAAGACATTTCATGAGCGTGTTAAACGTATGGGTATTGTTAGACGTATGAATGATATGTATTCATGTATTGACACTCTAAGCTCAATAAAAGTTATTTGTTTCTGATATTTTCTATTTCTGATTATGGTGTATACACAAGCGTGTCAGAATTATGTTACATAAATGAATGTTTATTAAAGTTGTATCTTACTCTTCATTAAAGGTTGTGGTAAGACAAGTTTATTGATGTAGTACATGAAAGAGAGTATCAAAATGGATGATTTACAACTGACATGACTCACATTAGACTTTACTTACTCACAACATTATAAGAGACTAATATTATGGTTAAAGGATTTAATTATATACTAAAGTGCACATTGTGGTTTTATAGATCATATAAGATGTCACAAGGAATAAGTTGTAGAATATAATTTGTCCCTTGTGAATAATGGTTGTGTGATTTATAATTAAATCCTAATTGGTCGTTTATGAAGAGTAATCTTGAAAAGTTATGTCTTTTAAGTCTAAGAGACATGTTCATTTATCAAAGGGGTGTGAATCCGAAGGTTATGAAGCACGTACCTTCCGGCTGCTTACAAATATGCATAAGGTCCTCTTTTCACCCTTGCTATTTATATTTATTTATCCATCAAAGTAAACATTCAAGAAAAGGTTAGTGGAAAAAACCCTACATTCAAAGTTGGGATTGCCTACATCAAAGTTAGTGCTTTCGTTCATCAAAAACGTTTCCGTTCACCGAAGCTTAGAGAAATGTACAATTTCTCTAAACATCATCTTTTAGTTATTATGAAATAATTGTGTATATAAAGACATAGATTTTTAGATCCTAAAGAATTATTGCTTATACAGCCACCAGCAGCCGTCTAACTATACCAGAGGCCTTACATAATCATTACCCACTATGGATTCCAGTGAACATCTCCAACTCTCCCACCCAATCTCTCCTTTTTTTTCTTTTTTTTTTTGGAGTATTGAACGCTTCGTTTTAGATTTTAAACTCCCTGACAAGATGGTCACGTAATTAAACATACAGAAGGGAGACGCGACAGATGCAATATTGTATATATCCTATCAACTTGAAAAGTAACTTACAGTTAAGGCGATACATTAGGCTATTAAATTAGATGTCAAATGAAACAAAACCTGAGGTCCCGTACCATAACACAGACGCCCCAGAAAAAAAAAGGTAACGGAAAGTACAATATTCCAATAACTCCACTAAAACATTTACTCACTACAAGTGTACACACAGTAATCATAAATTTAGCCGTTCCACAGGACTTCAGATCTATAAAGAATTTAACAAATTACTGTGTAGTTTTCATCCACAAAGTTCCGTATGTTCATCCTTTTGTTTATTTTGGTCCGACAGAGGGGCATGGGCCCCTGGTTTAACACCAGTACAATACCAAAACTGCCCACAAAACACAAACAGATGACCCGAAGGGGGGTTGTCAAAGTGCATAGATGTACTGGAATAAAGACATGCCCTAATAGGAAGAAGGCATACATTAAAACAATTGATTGTGTTCATCTCAAGGATGATGTCCAAGAGGGTCTACAGAATGGAATATCCACGGAATCCTGGAAAAACCTGCCACTAAGAATAAGAAATGCCTTGCCTCAAATTGGATATTTGACGTTACCGTATGTACCTCAGCAGGGTATATCAACTATCAAAGAAAGAGCATAATTCTCGATTCATATCGTGCTAATTGAGGGGATTGCCCCTTCACAACACTTCTATTTTGTCAGTGAGCAGTTTCCTTCTTATAATTTTGTATTCTTGCCGATTAATGTAATACTCCTGCCACACACACATGGCTTATTGAATCTCGGTCAACGATGGCAGTTGATCACAACTCCTCTTTTGGCGAACTACTTATTCCTTACCTCCCCTGTGCAGGTTCTGTCCTTCAGGTCATTACCTGACTGAAAAATCAAATTTAGATTCCAGGTTTGCATCGTAATATAAAAAATTGGGAAAATTACACTTAGACCCCCTGCGGTTTGGCTTAATTCCAAAAACCTCCCCTCGTTTGGAATTATACATTTACCTCCCCTATAGTTTGGGTTAAAAACGCACCGGCTAATTTCCGGCAAAACCACAGGGGTAAACATGCCGGAAATCTCCCGGTGCATTTTTAACCAAACCATAGGGGAGGTAAATGTATAATTACAAACGAGAGGGGAGGTCTTTGGAATTAAATAAACCACAGGGGGTCTAAGTGTAACTTTCTCTAAAAAGACAAATTTTATGTTTCATTAAATTCTATTCAATTTTATATGCATATATATATATATGTATGTATGTATGTATATATATATATATATATATATATATATATATATATGTCACACACACACACACATATATATATAGACACACAGATATATATATATATATATATATATATATTATTTATTTTCTATTTAGTTATATTCACTTAGTAAAACACATATCTGAAAAATTTTATGTTTCATTAAATTCTATTCAATTTTAGATGCACACACACACACACATATATATATATACTATTTATTTTCTATTCAGTTCTATTCACTTAATAAAACACTACGTATTAATGTCTTTAATATAAAAAGGACAAATTTTGTTTTTAATTCATTTAGATTCAGTTATATATACACATATGTATATACATGTGTGTGTATATATATATTCAATTCTATTCACTTAATAAAACACTACGTATTAATGTCTTTAATATAAAAAGGACAAATTTTATTTTTAATTCATTTAGATTTAGTTACATATACACATATGTATATACATGTGTGTGTGTGTATATATATATATTTATATATATATAAAAGCATTCATGCATTGAATACCGTTATTATCTCTAATTTTCATTAGGCAAGCGCAAAGGAAAAGTTACACTTAGACCCCCTGTAGTTTATTTAATTCCAAAGACCTCCCCTCTCGTTTGGAAGTATACATTTACCTCGCCTATGATTTGGGTTAAAAACGCACCGGCTGATTTCCGGCATGTTTACCCCCTGTGGTTTTGCCGGAAATTGGCCAGTGCGTTTTTAACCCAAGCTATAGGGGAGGTAAATGTATAATTCCAAACGAGAGGGAAGGTTTTTGGAATTAAGCCAAACCGCAGGGGGTCTAAGTGTAATTTTCCCTAAAAAATTTTGATTAAACTCGTCACTCTTGGTGAGATCAAGTCATGTGATGCATGTGTATGTTCACGCCACTAAATATTTGCTAAAATTAATGCTTGGAAAGTAATCAACGTACCAAAAGACATGGTGGCTGAAGTCTATCCTTAAACTGGAGGAGCCACTTTGCACACCTCAACATTAAGTCCACAGTCCAAAAGAAAAAGCAACCACGCACGTTGCTGTTCAGAGAGTCTATCCCTGGGACCTTTTACTTCCACGAGCTTGGCCTCACCCCTATAGTCATCGAGGAAGCGCCAAAGCAATAGATCAGGCATACCACTGGACCAACTTCGATAATCCTGCGCCAAATTTCTGCAAATTGATGCAAGACACGGACCCCCAATGCATGAAACAGCAGCGCGAAGCTCAGATATGGAATGTTTCTCCCAGTTAACCCCCCTACACATCGTCCCCACGTGTGATTGCCATGCAGCAAGTAAAATTTCTTCTGCCATGCCACCCTCAATCTTTTGCAGTTGAGGTTCTATAAGGTCCTTTCTGATAACATAGAAGCGATCGGTCTCCAGATCTAATGGGCCAGTCTGCAAAAGGATGTGACACATTTAAGCTCCCCAAGCACCAGAAAAAATTATTGAGAAACGATCAAAAAAATCATTGAGAAACGATCAACAAATAAGGAATGCCATGGTTTGGCATAATGCTAGTGTGAAAAGATGTTGATCTCTAATAACATACGTACATACAACTAAGTCACCCAAGCACCCAAAATACATCATAGATTTTACAATGTAATGTAAAATATAGTCCATAGCATCAAATTCTCGTTCTTTTTATTTATCACTTTTACCAGGAATATATTCAAATGGACAAATAAAAAGCATAATTCTGAAAGGGAAGACGACTTTACATATACATATAACTGCATGTTATCGAGAAAAGCATTCTTGGGGTTTTTTTTTTGTTTGGTTTTTTTTTTAATTTTTTTTTTTTTTTTTTGGGGGGGGGGGGGGTGGGATTGCATGGATGAATTCAACCAAAGATCATAGGACTGCTTTCATATGACACATAACGGTTTGGACTACCTGAAATCTGGTGCAAAAGGCATTTGGCACATCAGCAAAGATAATATCCCACATCAAGAGGGCAAAGACAGTCAACCATATCCCACTCTCTGTATGAACACCTTTCCAGGCACCTCCTTCTCCAGCATAATAGTGCAAAGCAAGTTGCTCAACTCCGCACTGTTCTCCATCTTCATTATAAAATATGCTCCTCATACCCATTTCAGAATTAACAGGTCTACCTTGAATGTTGACCTAAGTTACCATCAATGAAATTGACAACTTTGGTATGGAATAAAAGCTAGGATGCATAACCTAGAATACCTAATCCCTAGGCACGGACATAGTAAAAATATGGGCGCTTCATATTGGCAGAAAATTCAGTCAATTTTTTACCTCAGGAATCTTCCTCTTGACAGATTTTGCATAAGAAGGAACTCGCCAGCGCCTTGGTGGTTTCCCTAGTCGTAGAACCCGCTTTTGCAGGGCCACCCTTGGACCAGCACGAACCCATGGATCCAGTAGAGCATCCTCAGCAACTTGAAGGCTATCATCGATATATCCTTTGTGTTCTAAATCAATTGAAAGCCTAAGACTCCAATATCCCCTTCTTCCATTAGACGTAAAAGTTTCTAGAAGCCGCTTCAGAAGATTTATTGCATTACCATAACTGTGAAACGTACTTTAACATTTTAGATGAAGACAATGTAGTCTCGCAAGGAAAGGAATATCAAATTTAAATAAATGTCTAGCAAAACAAATTGATAAACTACAAATGAAACTCCACATTAATAACTAAAGATAATCTCAGCACCCAAACCCCAAATAAACAATGCCTTCCCCTAGGCCAAGAAATTTGCTAAAACACACAAGTACATGTTGGAATATACGGTCATAATGTATTATAGATTGTAGAGCATGTAAGTTAGGAGCACACAAAAAGAATACTTTTTCATTCAAAGGAAACTACATATTTATAGTACACTTTCATCATATCAGACGCTAAAATCAAGGGATTCTGATTTGATATTTAAAGAGATAGAAGAGGCAATTGTTTTCTACTGATCATCTTAAGAAATTTGTGTGTAAACCGAAATACATTGCTTCCCTATTTATAGATTGATGAGGGATCAATCCAATCATTAAATTTACGGTAAATATTTGATGAGATTCATGAGATCTCATAACAATGGGAAACCTATATTCTATCATTACTATTCTGCCTACATATAGTAATACATATATTCCTGCCATAACACCTAGATTGATATCCAGATAATATCCACATATTCCTACAAACCCCCCCCCCCCCCTTCTCTCTGAAGCTTAGATGTAGATATTAATACATCTAAGCTTGGATAGTAAATGCTGAAAGGTCTTAACTGAGACTGGCTTGGTGAGGATATCAGCTATCTGGTCTCTTGTGGGGACATAACTTAAACTGATGAGTTTCTCTTCGATCTTCTCTCTGATGCAGTGTTTATCAACATCCACATGCTTAGATTTGTCATATTGAACAGGATTTTCAGCCATGTTAATTGCTGACATATTATCAAAATACACTTGAATAGGCCCAGTAAACTGTTGGCAAGGCCTGTTAAGATTGTCTTGAGCCACATTCTTTCACACAAGCCTAGTGCTAGTGCCCTTAGTTCCGTTTATGCACTACTTCTGGCTACAACTCCTTGCTTCTTGCTCCTCCATGTGACTAGGTTACCCCATACATAAGTGCAGTAGCATGTGGTTGATTTTTTGTCTGTTCTTGAGCCTGTCCAATCTGCGTCTGTATACTTTTATACTCCTATCTTATGTCTTCCTGAAGTGCACACCTTGTCCATGTGTATTCTTCAGATACCTGAAAATTTTCATAGTAGCTTTAAGATGCTCATTAGTAGGATTATGCATGTACTGACTAATGAAGCTTACAGCATAACATATAGCAGGCTTGGTGTGAGAAAGATATATTAACTTACCTACCAATTTTTGATGCCTTAGTTTGTCTACTGGTTTAGTATCCCATATTTCTTTGGGCTTATATCATGGTTCTACTGGTGAAGTGGCTGGTTTGCACCCTAGCATCCTAGTTTCCCTTAACAAGTCCAGAATATACTTCCTCTGTGATATGCTCAAACCTTCTTTATGCATCGCTACTTTCATACCAAGAAAGTATCTAAGTTCTCCTAGTTCTTTTACTTCAAACTTCTGAGATAGTTTCTTTATGATTTCATGTATTCCTTCTTCATTGTTTCCAGTGATAATTATATCATCCACATAGACAAGAAGAACTATTAACAACCCAGTTTCTGAGGTATGTAGGAACAAAGTGTGATCACCATGACACTGTACAAACTTTTGGTTTTTAACTTCTTTAGTAAATTTTTTGAACCATGCCCTGGGTGACTGTTTTAAACCATATAATGATTTTTCTAACTTACAGACCATATGTTCATTAGCTTCACTATTGAACCCTGGAGGAATATGCATATACACTTCTTGTAAATTTCCATTTAAGAATGCATTTTTACATCTAATTGATGTAGGTTCCAGTCCAAGTTTATAGCAATAAAAAATATAACTCTTACTGTGTTTAGTTTTGTTACTGGTGTATACGTTTGGGTAAATCATTTAGCTACCAGTCTAGCTTTATATCGATTCATGGTT
This sequence comes from Eustoma russellianum, assembly GCA_036186865.1. Classification (NCBI taxonomy): domain Eukaryota; kingdom Viridiplantae; phylum Streptophyta; class Magnoliopsida; order Gentianales; family Gentianaceae; genus Eustoma; species Eustoma russellianum. The sequence goes on along the minus strand of AP025046.1, from coordinate 37,463,695 downwards.
ATCTACTAGTCTAACCCCCTTTGGTCGTTGTGTTAGTTTCCAAGTGTTGGCTTTCACTATTGCCTTCATTTCTTCATTGACTACCTTCCAATGTGGTATTGAGAGTGCTTCATTAATGTCTTTAGGAATAAGTTGGGAGTCTAGACTACTTGTGAAGGCTTAGAACTTATTGCTTAATTTTGAATATGACTGGAAGTTATACAGAGGATGTTTTGTGCATTCTCGAATTCCTTTCCTAAGGGCTATAAGTCTGTCATCAATTACTTGGTTTTCTGGACATAACTCATTACTTGGTGTAGTGTGTATAGTGTCTTCAGCATGTATGCATTATTCTGTGGGCTGATCTACTTGGAGGACATTAAATATATTAGATTCTAGAGTCCTTAATTGACTGGTCAGGCTCTATTGTCTGGTATCTATTTAGATCTATTAGATTACATATCTCTTCTCGGATTGTGTCCCTTGTTGTGTTTTCATAGAAGGCTTGAGCTTCATTGAATGTCACATCTAGTGTAGTGTATACCTATCTAATGTTTGGGCAATAACATTTGTACCCTTTTTGAGTCCCTGAGTACTCTATGAATATGCATTTTATACCCTTCGGATCTAATTTGGTTCTGTTGTGTAAGTGTACATATGCTGTGCATCCAAAGATTTTTAGAGGTAATTCAGACATAAGATTGACATATGGATGACTATCTATTAGTACTTGTCTTGGTGTTTTAAACTTGAGAACTCTAGATGGCATCCTGTTTATGAGATAAGTAGCAGTTAGTACTGCCTCACCTCAATATTGCTTAGGTACATTCATTGAGTTCATAATAGCCCTAGTAACTTCCAATAGATGTCTGTTTTCCTTTCAGCCACCCATTCTGTTGGGGTGTGTTAACGCATGAGGTTTGGTGATGTATCCCTTCTTCTGCTATATAGGCTTTCAGGGCTTTGTCTAAGTATTCAGAGTCGTTATCAGACCTAACAGTCTTAATTTTAGTCCCAAACTGATTTTGAATAAGATTGTGAAAGGTTCTGAAAATGCTTCCTACTTCAGACTTATATTTCATAAGGTATATCCATGTCACACGTGTGACCATCTACAAAGGTGATGACCCACCGGGTTCCACTAATATTGGCTATTTGAGTATTTGTGATGGACCCCAAATAACAGTGTGCACGAGATTAAATGGTTGTCTCTGTGTAATGCTTGTTTGAGTATGTGTGCCTGATGTGTTTAGTTATTTGACACGTTTCACAAGTCAATAGTTAGTATCCACACTGATGAACAAATCAGGAAGTAATTTCTTTAGGTAAATAAAAATGGAATGTCCAAGACTCAGAATGTCCACTTATTTCTACTCGAGTTTTTGTACCCCTTTATTCTGGACACACTACTGTGTGCATATGGAACAACTGTTTGTATCTGTGGATCTGGGTTGAGCGGGAATAGTCCCTTGACATGCTTAGCACTGTCAATCTTTATTCTCGAATTGGCATCCTGAAAATAGCATGCAGTTGGTGAGAACTCAACAATACATCCTGAGTCTTTTATTGTTTTCCTACAGAGAGTAGGTTAAATCTTAAGTCAGGTACGTGTAGGACATTTATTGATGTTAGATTGGGATTCAGTTTCACTGATCTCTTTCCTATGATTTTCCTGGAAGTCCCATCAACCAATTCCACAAATTTAGGTGAAGAAAACTTAATGTATTCAAGTATGATCTCACCTTCATTAGTCATGTGATTAGAAGCGCCAAAATCCACAATCCATGGTTGATTTTGATCACCCAAGTTGCCTGTATTGGCCATAGAAGCTTGGATAGGTTCATGAGTTTCTCCTCCCTTTTGATTGAGGAGACGCAGTAGTGCCTTAATCTGGTTCTTAGTATGGAGATTGATTCCTTTAGAACCTTCAGGAATGACCATAATGTTGTGACTATTGGGAGATTCACCAATTTTGGATGCCCTCCAGTTGGGGTTGTTCCCAGTGTTGGAGTTTTTCCAGTTTGCCTTGGGTTGCCTACCATCTGTAGGTTTGCCCTTCAGCTTCCAGCGTTGAGCGACAGTGTGTCCAGATTTCTTGCAATAGTTGCAATAAGATCTGGAAATGTTGGGACTGTTGTTTTGAAGTTTTGCCCGCTTGATTTCAAGGGCTGAACTGTCACCTAGTGATGACGGGAGAGGGCGAACCATCAATTTTCTACGGCTTTCCTCATGTCTAACCTCTGAGAATGCCGTCTTTAGACTAGGCAGCGCCTTGGTGCCAAGTACTCTACCTCTAACTCCATCCAATTCAGTGTTTAGCCCAATGAAGAATATGAACACTCGCTTTGTCTCAGTGATTTCTTTATACCGCTAGGCATTAGTCGCACAACTCCAGGTGTAAACTTCAAAGGCATCAAGTTGTTGCCATGCCCTGGTCAGCTGGGTGAAATATTTTGTGACAGGCATGTCACCTTGTTTTAGGTCATGAAGCTGGGCTTCTATACCATACAGTTCAGAGGTATTATCTTTTTTTGAATACATTTCCTTAGCAGCTGCCCATATTTCATCAGCTGTTGAGTAGAGAAGAAAATCTTCACTGATATTCGAATTCATAGACCCAACAAGCCATGACATTATCATGCTGTTGTTGGCCTTCCAACTTTTATATTTTGGATCATATGCTGCAGGAGCTTTCAATGTCCCAAATAGGTATTCTTCTTTTCCTTTTCCGGTGATAAACATTTCTATTGCTTTTGACCAGGATAGGTAATTATTAATATTCAGTTTATGGCCGGATATGACCATTGGAATACCATCATATTTGGTATTGTGAGACCCTGCGCCAGTTTCATTTCCTGGAGTGGAAGAGTGTTCTCAGACACTGGAAGTGGCATAGTTTTCTGCAACCATTCTGATATTATGGGAAATGGTAATGTAGTATTATGCTCTGATACCATAAAGAGATAGAAGAGGCAATCGTTTTCTATTGATTGTCATAAGAAAGTTGTGTAAACCCAAATACATTGCTTACCTATTTATAGATTGATGAGGGATCAATCTAATCTTTATATTTATGGTAAATATTTGATGAGATTCATGAGATCTCATAACTATGGAAAACCTATATTCTATCATTACTATTCTGCCTACATATAGTATAATATATTCCTGCCATAACACCTAGATTGATATCCAGATAATATTCGGATATTCCTACAGTATTAATTATACACTTTCCTATCTTAATAGAATAGTATATCCTAACAGAATATACACAAAATCTCCAGTTATCCATTTGTTTCAACACTCCCCCTTAAGTCGGTGCACAGATATCTATCATGCCTAACTTGCTGAGTAGGTCTTCAAACCATGGTCTAGACATCCCCTAAGTGAACACATCTGCCAATTGTTGAGTAGTGGGAACAAACAAGAATACATATGTAGCAACCCGTCACGAGCGCTAGTACTCGAAACAACTCACCCGCCGTATTTCGCTAAGAAAATTACAAGGCGTCGATAAAATCTATTACACGTAAGCATAATAGCGCAAAACAATATCAACGAAAGCAATACTAATTAAAATCTAAAAATAAATGACATTAATAGAAAATCAATGACTCGAAAATCTAGGCTTACAAAATGCGATATGAAAACTAACTACAAATGTTTGAATAAAAACGTCTACTAAAAATCCTCAAAATAAATCCTCGAGTCAAAAGCCTCAATATCCCCACTCTTGATCATCCTCAACGTACACTAGCTCAAAATCCTGGGAATCTACAAAATTGATTTATAACGTGGGGTGAGCGACATACATCGCCCAGCAAGTAACCTGACTATATTTATCATGGGATCATACACGAAGAAGCAAGAGTAAAATAAAATAATTAAATACGATACGGAAAATAACATGTTTTTCTTCGCAAATAAATATACCTTTTTGCACTTCCTGTTCAATCAAGCAACTAAAGCACACGCAACTAAGGCATCGCACACAAGTGTCAATACAATCAAAAACCGTGATACGACTTTTTAAAACAATGAATGCAATGACTCGATAACCATTTCGATTTCCATTTCCTTATTCATATTCGTTTCCATTTTCCAATTTCCGATATCATAGGCAATTATCCCTTCCGATATCCCTTTCTGATATCCATTTCCGATATCCATATGCGATTACCCCTTCCGGTATCCATATGCGATATCCAATTCTCACCGATGCAATGCAATGGCCATAGTGCTTACCTTACAAGTGACTTATATCGCAAGATTTACGGTTTTGGTTCCCCAATGGTCGTATGTGTCCAAGCGGCCTATCTTTCACTGAGCATAGTCATATGTGCCTGGAGGCCCAATTGGCGGTCGTATGTGTCCGAGCGGCCTATCTCTCTCTTAGCATAGTCATATGTGCTCGAACAACCCATTCATTCGGAACCAAACCCCAACTCAGCAATATATTTCCTTTGTAAGGGTGACTTTTCAAAACATGCAATTTCAAAAACAATTTACATTTAACGATACAATTTTCGACGATTCAATCCAATCGACAAATCAATTTCCATTTCCGTTACGATTTTACTTTTTAACACTTTATTTATTTATCTCCTACGTTTAGATATACCCACGTATATGAACGCGTCCATACACGTGCATATACACGCTTATACTTACGCGTATCGCCCTTGACCCACTTTTCCCCCTACCTCCTACCCAACTCACCTCACCCCTAACCTCACGGCCCCTACTGCCCCTCAGCCCAGTACCCCCTGCCCCTAGCACCCCCAATCCCTCCAAAAACCTTAATTCCACACCCCCGCACACTAACCACCTCGGCTTACGTCGCCAATTCTCACCACTTTCTCTCACGACTAACCCCATAGACACCTAGTACGGTTCATGTTTAACACACTGCCATGAAAATCGCGGAAAATATCCCCTCCACGCGCCCACACGCGCGGCCAGAAGAATGGCCACACGCCACCTTCTGCTAACTCATGTGGCCCACGCGCCACCAGTCTCCGGGCACTTCGACCACCAGAATTCTCCTCTCATTTCCTACCATATTCTGCCCTTAAATCACCAAAAATCTCGTTTTTCAAAAATGGTTTTCCCCTCTTTCGGCGACAAAAACCCTAATTTTGATCATTTTGGTTTTCTTTCGATTCAATTTATGTTATTCCATCATTATTCATCAAATTTATGACTCCACTGATCAGCCTCATATACACAGCCATAAACACATTTAAATCCATCAAATACACGTTCAAATCACACAATTCCGACCACATGAAATAACATATGTAATCATTCAATTAAATCATGCGTATACACCCAACCCGTGGTCCAAAACAAGGCAACCATCAAGAACCATGTCAACTTTATACATATATACACATAACCGATACATAATTAAAATGATTACGTACGTATAAATCACAATCTATGCAAATCAAAAATAAATCATGCATGACCAATTTGATACAAAAATATCATAATAACGTTAGAAAATCATAGAAAATATAGCAAGGGTACTTTGCCTCTAGCCTTGATTATACGTAATACGCGAAGAACCGAGATGAAAACGGTCAATAATTTGGCTCTTATTCTTTTCTCCTAGTTGCAGCCGAAAGTGTGTAGGGGATGGGTTTGGGCTGCCGAAATTTGAAGAATAATGTAGGGGATTTGCTTGGCGTGGCTATAATTATATAGATATAATTTTAGGTAGTATATTCCTAGTATGACTAGGTTTTTCCATTAAACTAAACTCTATCTTTTCTTTTTCCTAGTATACTTATGACTTTGTTTTAGGGTTTATCTATATATTTTTTTTCTTTTCTTTATTTCTTACAGTACATACATACACATTACATATATTCACAAATATAAAATGAGGGGTATAACAACATATCAGTCTACTGTCAAGTTCTTCTTTTATATAATATCTATCAACTTCAATGTGTTTGGTCCTGTCATATTGAATAGGATTTTAGGCTATATTGACGACGGCTTTATTATCGCAGAAGAGCTTCATAGGTCTTTGTATTGGTAGTTTTTCCAAGATTCTCCTTCACCACATTATCTCACATACTCCATCAGTCATGGACCATAATCAGCTTCAGCATTGCTCCTAGCTACCACACTCAGATTCTTGCTTCTCTATGTGACTAGGTTGTCCCGTACGAAGGTAAATAACCCGTAGTTAATCTTGTCTATAACTGATTCAGCACAGTCTGCATCAGTGTAGGCTTTAACTCCTCTCTGGTCTGTCTTTCGAAAGAACAACCCTTTACCTGGTGTCCTTTTAATATATCTCAAGAATCTGTAAATAGCCTCCAAGTGTTCTTCCTTTGGTGAGTGCATGAATTGACTTGCTAAACTTACAGCAAATGCTATATATGGTCTAGTGTGAGATAGATAAATGAGTTTTTCCGCTAGTTTTTGATATCGCCTCACATCTACTAGTTTATTCTTCTTGCCTTCAAACTTCTTATTCGGGTCAACTGGGGTGTCTAATGGTTTATATTCACTCATACTTGTCTCTCCGGCAAGTCCAAAACATATTTTTGTTGGGACTATACTATTCCCCTTTTTAACTGTGCCACCTACATGCCTAAAAAGTACTTCATCTGCCCTAGGCTCTTTACCTTAAATTCCCTATACATATCATCTTTTAGCCTTTTAATTTCTTCTTTATCATTCTCTATCAAGATAATGTCATATACATAAACAATCAGAAATGATAATCTGTCGTGAGCTAAGTGTTTGATGAACAAGGTATGATCTGCTCCCCTTTGTTTATGTCCTTGTCTTTTGATAAACTGTGCAAAACGCCCAAACTAAGTCCTAGGTGACTGTTTCAACCCGTATAGGGACTTTTTTCAGCCTACATACATGAGTTCCAAGTCTGGTTTCAAACCCTGGTGGTGGACTCATATGCACTTCTTCTCCTAGATTACCATTTAGAAAGGCATTCTTTACATCCATTTGATGAAGGGGACAGTCTATGTTAACAGCGGATGAAAATAGAACTCTGATTGTGTTTAATTTGTCTTTCAATACCAACATGATGCTCTTTGGTCAGATGACCAAGATATTGGCGAATACCAAGTCTCTGAGAAGGTCAAGACCGGTAGGAAATCTATGTTCCCTCGGGTGCAAAGGTATCTAGATAGTCAATGCCATAGGTTTGAGTGAATCCTTTAGCTAATAGGTGTGTCGTATACCTATCTAACGTCCCATCAGCTTTATACTTCACTGTAAATACCCATTTGCACCCAACTGTTCTCTTCCCTTATGATAGTCATGTCACTTTCCAGGTGTCATTATTTCTAAGGCTTTCAGGTCCTCGAGAACAACTTCTCTCCACTCTGGAACTAGCATGCCATCATGTATATTCTTAGGTATTGCTATACTGGAAAAATGGGAGGTCAAGGTTGAGAAGACTGAGGACCGCTTTTTGGTTGACACTTAGTTGGATAATGGTTATTTGACATTCTTACTGCTTTTTCTCAGGGCTTTAAGTAAATCAGGGTCAGAGTAGTTACCCGACTGCTTGGCTGAGTGGACATAATCTCTGGCTCAGTTACAGTAGTGGCTGGAGGGGCTTGAGTCTTCTTTCTGGACTATGGTTCCTCCTCCTATACATAATAACATCCTTTACCTTTGTATTTTCCTCAGGTCTAGTGTTATGTCTTGCCATTAGTACACTCTCCCCCTTGGCTGTTAGTCTTTATGTCTTCCACATTTGTGTAGATTAGGAAATTTACACGGTTATGTTCAGATGCTAAGTATAACTCTGAGTGTATTTCCAGTGTGTTCAACCTCAGTAATATCCTAGTAGACTTCACTTAGATGGTCCCCCTGAAGACTAGACTTAAAGTATAGGATGTACTCAAAAAATGTAACATCTATAGAGACTAGCATTTTCTTCGAAGACACATCAAAACATTTACAACCACGCGTGTTCGTAGCATATCCAACAAAGATACATTTTTTTGGCATGGGGTCTAGTTTAGCTCTATATGACTCATGAACATGGACAAAGCACTGCAGCAAAACACTTTTAGGGAAAGTTTTGCAGTCAGTTTTGGATTAGGACAAACAGTTTGCAAGGCTTGTAATGGAGTCTTACATTGAAGGGGTTTGGAAGGCATCAGATATGTAGCAGTTACAGAGCTTTTTCCCAAAGATATTTAGGAACAGAGTTGGTAAATAGTAGGGTCCTGGTTACTTCTAGCAAGTGTCGATTTCCTCTCTACTCACCGTTGTGGTGTACCAGAACAAAAACTTTGATGTGTCATGCCATTAGCCAAAAAAAAATCCCTAAGGACGGAGTTATAATATTTTCTTCCGTTGTCTGTTTTGATAATCTTTATATTTTTCTGAAACTGAGTTTGTACCATTTTGTGAAATGTTTTAAACACTTCTTTAACTTCAGTTTTGTCTCTTAAGAGATATACCCAAGTTAGTCGAGTGGGGTCGTCTATAAAGCTAACAGACCACCTCTTTTCATACAGAATAGGTGTTTTAAATGACCCTCACACATCATTATGCATAACATAAAAGGGTTCAAAAAGAGTATATGTTTTCGAATGTAACATGGATCTATGATGCTTAGCTAACTCACATATGTCACATTTGAAAGATAGATAACTTTCATTTTGAAATAAAGTAGGCATCAAACGTTTAAATAGGAAAAACCAGGGTGACCAAATCTTTAGTGCCAAAACTAATACTATCATGTGACATACTGAAATTATATAAGGCTTCCAGTTCATTGTTAGTGTGAGTAGGAATAGGACAGTCTTCAATTGTATAGAGGCCTCCACCCTATCTAACATTGTCAATCATCTTCCCCGAGGCTATGTCCTGCAGAATAATTCAGACATCTTAAACATGACACAACAGTTTAGTGAAGTAGTAAGTTTACTGATAGATAGAAGGTTACAAGAGAGTTTAAGTACATGAAGTACATCATATAGGGTAATGAACTCAGAGAGTCTTATGGTTCCTGCCCCAGCAACTGCTGAGTAAGAACTATCTGCAATCTGTATTTTTTTATTTCCTGCACATGGATAATATGTAGAGAAGAGAGTAGGGCAACCTGTCATGTGATATGTTGCTCCGGAATCAAGAATCCATGATTTAATCATTGATTTATGTGAACGAGCATGAACTAGCAAATGCTTTACCTGATTGACCAAAGAAACACAGAATCTGGCTGAGTTGTATTAATCTGAGAGGACATAAGGATTTTATAAAGATGTTCCAGCTGGTCCTTTGTGAAGGGAGGTGGTTCCTGGGCACCCTGGAGGAGTAGGCTCTACCATCTCCTAACCCCCTTTTCTTCCAGTTGGAAGGCTTACCATGGAGTTTCCAACATGTCTCCTTGGTATGCCAGAATTTCTTACAATGGTCATACCAAGGTTGTTGTTGTCACTCTCCTCCTCCTTCCTGGCAACAGCAAAGGTCGAGTTTTCAGCCGCACTCTGAGCTCATCATTACCCTTGTCCTTGTCTTCTCTTCTGATTTCTGAAAAAGTTTCTCTCAGTGTGGGAGTGGTTTTCTTCCCAAAATTCTGGATCGTACTTCATCAATTATTTTGTCTAAGCCTGCTAGGAAGAGATGCACTCTATCACTTTCCTCTTTCTTTAAGAATTTAACACTATCAGTAGGGCAGCCCATCTCATCATTACAGCACTGATCCAATTCTTGCTATAATGAGACCATTTTTTGTAGTATTCTATCGCATTTCTCTCATTTTGCTTGCCTTGCCAAATTCTAGTTTTTAACTCATAGATCTATGAGAAGTTTTCAAGATCTGATAAGTTTCTCTAATAGCATCCCAAACATCTTTGGCAGTGGAGAGAAAGAGTATAGCCTGCCTCTTGACGGCTCCATGGAGTTACCAACCATGTCCGGACAAGAGAGTCTTCTAATTGTCAGTGATTGATTCTGAAGTCTCCATCAACTGGTTGTTTTATTGTACCAGTAAGGTATCCTATTCTCTCTCTCTCATCTATTTCAAGTTTAACAGACTGTGCTCATTCAAGTTACTTCTTTCTGTTTAACTTATAGATGGTTAGTTGGAAGGATAAATGAGAAGCATCTCCTCCATGAATGGTGGTTTGAGAGGATTCACCACCAGTTTTAGAGGTGTTATTCTCATACGCAGGATTGGTAGTGGTCATATCTGTTTAGTGCTCTGATACCATGTAAATTTGGAGCACGCAAAAAGAACACTTCTTCATTCAAAGGAAACTACATATTCATAGTACATTGTCATCATATCAGTCCCTAAAATCAAGGAATTCTGATTTGGCATTAACTATGGTATCAAATATACACTTTCCTATCTTAACAGAACATTATATATCAACATAATATACACAAAATCTCCACTTATCTATTTGTTCCAACTGAATATACTATATTAATTAAGAGAATATTCTATGAGCTCAATAGGAGATTTAGATAAGATAGAATCAAGGAAGTTAAGATGTAATCATGAAAGATACCCAATCCCTACATTCACCGCATTTGATATTAGCTAGATTGATGTATTTATGCCAACACTGAACCCAAGGAAAAAGATACTTCTTCTCTATTCAGTCGTCAAACTTCCCACTTTCATGGTATCAGAGCCACTGGCTCAAAACTAGCCATACACATCTACTGTCAGGAATCTCGGTGAGTTCAGGAGAGGGAATCTATGGGTCTATAGAGACTTCTTCTATAGCCAAACCAGTGACGGTGTCACAGTCAGACACTTTTGTTCAATCCATTAATGAAGGGGCATCCCTCCAAATCACTAACCATAAACTGAATGGAAAAACTTCCTCTTTTGGTCTCAATCAGTTTTGATGGTGTTAAGAGGCAAAGGCAAACTGGGCTTTGTCTCTTGTGATATACCACGATACGATGTCTTAGACCCACAGTACCAGAGTCGGGAACTTAACAACTCACTAGTCATGTCGTGGCTGATCAATTCTATGGAGCCACATATCAGTCTTACTTGTATGTTCATGAGGACTGTCAGGGCCATCTGGGAGGCAGTTAAAGAGAACTACTATGCATCACAAGTGTTTGAAATAAAAAAACAAATTCAAGGGAATTTGACAAGGTGATATTGGCATCACAGAATACTAGAATGCCTTGTAAACTCTTTGCAAGAGCTAGATATGCACTATGAGGCTGACTGGGATAACCTTGAGAGCAATATCAAGATACTAATACATGATACAACTACAAGATACTTTTCAATACTCACTCTCAAATTGGAGCATAGATATTTATTGTGTCCAGTTTGTTACAAAAATTTCTCACTATAATACCACATAGTGCTTTCATAAACAAGTCATCTCATGAATTATCGGATTAGAGGTAATATAAACGGCTGCTCACAGTACAACTGCACAGGATGATGTTATCTAACACCAGCGTCTTCCATCAAGATTTTTGTCCAAATCATCTCACTAGTTGTATAGACTGAGAATTGTAAGTGGTCCTCAACTTGAACTCCGTTCATCCACAGGTGTAATTGCCTGACTATTTTTTTCGTTTTTGGGGCATTATACCTTTGCTTTGGCCCCATCGCTACTTCGTAAATCCAGGATGGAATGATATTTTTACTTGCACATAAAAATAGAACTGAAATACATCAGTTCATAATCTACTTAATTTAATTTTCCACATCTTTTCAGTTTCAATAGGATGGGACTTTACCAATTCGATTTCCGAGTAAGCTTAAGATGTAGGCATTGTTCCCATGACATCATACTGGCTTTTAGACGTTATAAGAAACCTTAAGAAAAGATCCATTTTCAGTAGCTGATTCCACGTGCATCTAAAACTTCTCTAATATTACCACATAGCCTGCTAATTGAAGCCAGATGGGCTCGCCATTTTTCTTCACTGCCAGTGACTGAAAAATGCAGGATTCGCTGGTAGGCATGTAAGCAAACCGAGCTGCTCGACGAGTTCGGCTCGTTCGGATCGAGCTCGACTCGAGCTCGGCTCGAGTAATGCATATCCGAAACCGAGTCTGAACTACGTTCGGTGTTTGAGTATTTTTCGAACGAGCTCGATTTTTGCTCGTGAACAACTCGGCTTGGTCTACTGTAATTACAAAAATACCCCCTCCTAATTAAAACCCCTGCCTGCCTACCTTTCCTTTCCACTCTCCAGTCCGCACTCCGTAGTCCCCAACTTCGTCGTCCTCCCTGCCTCCACCAATCCACCCGACGAAAAATTTCCAGGCTTCCACCGTTCGTCCGTTCCTCCTCCCGTCCTCCGGTCTCCGACGTTCTCTCCACAGCAGCGATTAGCAAGGTCACCTTACTACCACCGGATTGCTTTCCACCTCAGACGCGCAACTGCAGCGTCAAGGTTTGATTTTTTTTGCCCTGTTCTGATTTTAGGGTTTTGCATATATTTGTTTTCTATTGGTGGAAATAGCATATAGTTGATTTTTGGGTGATTTTGTTTGCGGTTGAGGAAGATGGCATCATCTAATTTGGAGTCAAGGTTCTTGAGCGGCTGAGCCTACGATTTATCTTGTTTTGGTCTAATTGTTGATTCAAATCAATGCATATGGGAGCACGGGTTGCACCACCTTCACCAGTTGGCTAGATGTGAAGATGAAATAATTACCCGATTCAATGCAGGAAAAAGTTATACAAGCAAGAAACTGAGAAATCAGTTAAGTGGAAGTAGGGGAAAAGGCCTGGTACGAAGTAGCATACCAGAGCAGGATGGCCGATTAAGCTGTTCAATACAGCTGACTTGCCTGCACTCTGATTACTCATTTGATACAGAGGATTAGCACAAGGAGAAAATTAGTATTACTAAACGAGATCAGGGAAAGTCTATTTTTGGAACTAATATAAAAAGATTAGACAACTTCTAGGAGTTAATCATGCAGAGGATCAAAGGATTCGTGGCAGGAAAACTTCCAGACACCTCATTATATCCTTACTTGATACTGAAGATGTTTGTTATCAGTATAACCACAGAGCAACACTCATTGTGCCTTGCTTCACTTTTGTGAAGACCTTACACTGTTGTCACTGCTATTTATTGTCATTGTATTGTCATTGTAATTCATGTATTACAGCAATTCATGTATCTACAATTCCTGTAATTCATGTCATCATGTATCGATTTGTGTTTGGGTTGATGAAGTATATCTTCTTCAGAATCAAAGGAGTATCTTTTACATAAGAATCTTCGTCTACATTGCACAAAAAGAATGAAAAAGAAAGTATGTGTCCTTCTTGCACTATTAATCGGTTTTGCTATGTTTTTACAGATTATTTAATCATGTCATCACATGAAGCACAAAGTGTTGATAGTATTAAACGAGAAATTGACAACACTGATGTTATGTCTGAAGAAGTAAACAGCCCCCAAAGGAGGGGTGAAGAAGCTGTTGATGTTGAGTGTGAGGAAGGATTTGAAAAGTAGAAGAGAAAGAAAACCTCTAAAGTGTGGGAGCACATGACAGAGGTTATGGTTGACGGCGTCGATATGGTGCAATGCAAGCATTATAAGAGAAACCTTAGGAAGAATAAGGACGGGGCTACTACACAATTTAGTCGGCATTTGAATAGGTGTCTCGGTGTTGGAAAGAAAGATGCGGGCTCATTCAGAAGTACGCAACAAATTTTGCAATTTAAAGAAGGAGGGAAGAGTGAGGAGAATGAATTAGCAATTTCAAGTACGATCATTCTAAGGTACGAAAGGCTGTAGCTCGTATGATTCTTATGCATGAGAATCCATTCAACTTAGTTGAGCATGTGGGGTTCAATGATGTCATGAAGATTGCTTGTCCATGGTAAATAAAGATTAGTAGGAACTCGGCGAGGGAAGATTGTTTTACGGTTTACAATATGGAGAAGAAGAAGATGATGGATACATTAAAACAGGTTGGTAGAGTTGGCATCACCACTGACTTGTGGAAGTCATGCCAGAAGACACAATACATGGTGGTGACGGCACATTTTATAGATTTGGATTGGAAGTTGCAAAAGAAGGTGTTGAACTTTTGCAATGTGCCACAACCGCACACTGGAGAGTTAATTGCTGAAGCATTGGCAAAGTGTTTAAGTGATTGGGACCTTAATGACAAGCTTTCTAGCATTACGGTAGATAATGCTTCCTATAATGACAAATGCATAAGAAATTTGAAAAGAGATTTCATGTTGCGGAAAGCCCTTCCCATTAGTGGTAAACTGTTCCATGTGCGCTGTTGTGCGCACATACTCAATTTGTTGGTACAAGATGGATTAGAGGAGATCAAGGACATAATTGACACAGTTAGAGATGCAGTGAAATATCTGAATGCGTCGGAGTCTCGTCTTCGAGGTTTTGGCAACATTGTGAAGCAATACAATGTTGCTAATAAAAAACTTATTTTGGATTGTCCCACCCGATGGAACAGCACATACATGATGTTGGCTGCTGCTTTACCTGTTAAAGCTGCCTTTGAGAGATATGCTGGTGTTGATAAAGGGTTTGAGAAGTTTGCACCATCGATGTGCGAGTGGGATAAAGTTGGCGAGGTCTGTGAATTTCTGAAGCTTTCCTATTCCATAACCAATACTATTTCTGCTATTGCATATCCTACCTCAAATATGTTTCTTACAGAATTGGCTCGGATTAAAAGGTTGTTGGATGAGAATAAGCATGATGGCTCTCATAGTATCAAGGAAATGGCTAATGCGATGTTAATGAAGTTTGATAAATACTGGGGGAATGCAATGTCTTGCTTTCTTTGGCTGCTCTTCTTGATCCTAGGTTGAAGAAGGATATTGTCACGCATTGTTTCAAAATTATTTTCAGGGAAAATTCATATCAAAAGCATGTGGATGACATGGTTGCGCTGCTGAAGGAATTGTTTGAAGAATACAGGGTTACAGATGCAAGTATAAGTGCGACAACACTTTCGTCGTCAGAAAGAGGTTTGAGTGTTGCTTCATCCAGTGGCGTAGGTAAATCTGGAATGTGTTGGGAAGGGCTTGGGAAGATCGATGATCTAAGCGACGATGAATCATGTGGTACTATTTCTGAGGTGGACATCTATCTGAATGAGAAGAGATTAAAAGGCGAACAAGATTTAGATGTGTTGTTGTGGTGGAGAATGAACAGTGGTCGATTTAGTATTCTTTCTAAGGTTGCTCGTGATCTTCTTTCTATTCCGGTTAGTACTGTTGCCTCAGAGTCTACCTTCAGCGCTGGTGGACGCATCATAGATGATTACCGATCCAGTCTATCAGTGGAGACAGTGGGGATGCTCTTGTGTGCCGGCGATTGGGTACGACAAGCGAGGAATGCAAAGAAGGTAAATTATACTATTATTTGTCATATTTTGTTTACTTAATATGTTATAATACTTGTTGTAACTATTCATTATTTTTTTAGGCGGACACGGATGATCAGTATGCATGCGAGATTATATTACCGGATTGAGAATGAATATGTAAATGCAATGTAAGCACTTTCTTCTTTTGCTTGTATGCAATGTAAATACTTTGTTTGATTGGGAATTTTGTATTTGCTAATTGCTGGAAACTGGCAAGGAAAGCATGTGATTTTGAATGGATTGAATGTGATTTTGGGTGTTGACTGTTGAAGTTGCCTGAAAGTGGAAAGCCTGTGAATGGATTGAAGTTGCTTTGGCTATCTAACCTAATTGTGATTGGAGTGGTATCTTTGAGATTAATGGTATGATATGATAATGTTAGTTTGTAATTTGAAATTCATTGTTGTTTACAGAGGTTAATGTACCAGTGGTTGGAGGTCATGATGGTATCACAATTCTCCTACTGTTTTCTCAGGTACAATAATGTACCATACATGCATACATTTATCTTCACGGATATCTTTTTTGCTAAGCTAACTAAACATGAAGCTCTGCCAGGTTTTGTTTTCATTGATGCAAGATGAACATCTGTCAAATGGGAGATACCTCATGTATATATTCTTCTTTTTTGGGTACTGTAAATTCTCTGCTGTATAAGGTTTAGACTTTATCTTTTTATTCAGGTTGTACTTACAAAAAAAAAGTTATTCAAGATGTAATGATTGCATTATGGTATTCTGCTTATTGTAAATTTTAAGATGAGTTCTGCCAGGATGTAACTTCAGATTTTGACTTCATGTTTTGCTTGGGAATGTTATCATCATTAAGTTTAAGTGCTTAGCTGGGTTAGTCGGTTTTTAACGCCCTTGTTTAGTTTTAACGTTACCGAGCCTACCGAGCCTACCGAGCGGCTCGTGAACCATCACGAGCCGAGTACGATCAGGTGAGTTCTGTTCGTTTATCTTACCGAACAGCTCGGCTCGTTCGACAATATAAACGAACCGAATTCGAGATGAGCAAAACTCGGCTTGCTCGGATCGTTTACAGGCCTATTCGCTGGTCTTTAGAACCTTGTCAAATCCTGACAAGAGATGACGGAAATGGGGCTTGGTCGAAGAAAGGAACATATGCATATGTTAATGACAAGGACAAAATTGGAGTATATGCCTGTCATGCCATGTTCACATATGGTTTTGGAATTTCTATTTCATGTGGGTGTTACTTTTAGCTTGGATAACGCAGGGACATGATGCAATTAATGCTGCATTGATCTTACAAGCTTTAGCACTAGAGAAAGAGAAAGCAATCACCTGTTTATAGACATATAATAGTAACAGAATAGTTGTTGTAGTTATCATTGTCCTAACTATTACTACTACCACAACAAGAATACCTACCATTCCACAAATTAGAGAAGATGACAATGACGACAAAGATGAAGAAAGGGGAACAAATATTTTTGCATAGGCACAACACAGAAGAGAAGTTAAAATGGAAAAGAAAAAAAAAAACAGAATAAAACAACGTAGCATATCAAAGATAAAAAAAAGAAAAGAACAAAGCTAAGGAGTGGACATGCATCCACAAGATGCAACTTCCATACCTCTGCTCCCGCTCCAAAAAAGAAATGCCAAGTAACACCACCTTGGAGTAGACCCAAGAAGACTGAAAGCATGACAAATGAGTAGCTGTTGATTGGATTGCTCCTAAATTACTAGATATTCGCAACGCAGCAATCTCTACACACCTCTTCACCAAATCAGGTTTATTTTCATCAAGAAATTCATCCATAAGTTGTGCAACCTCGATTGCCTGTTGCAGTAACAGATTTTTTAAGAAATAATAAGGTACACCAAATGAAATAATAAATCAACAGTGTTTTAAAATCAAGCAGACCTCCTCGTAAGAAAGAAGATCACTTCTACTTCGAAATAACTGATCTGCTTGTATACAATTGTAAGAGGGATATTTGACAATCCCTAAATCAGCAAGTAAAAATGCTGATAAATCCTGCTCTCCATTCAAGAAGAACAGCCTCTGCACAAAAGTAAAAGATCAAAAACCCGGAGAGACATCCATTACGTAATCTTTCAAAGTAAAATCTGAAAAATAAAATACCTCAACCCGCCACATCAGAGAAGCAGCTGATACAGTTAACCGCACACATGAAGAAGTTTTCCCTAGAACCAAACTTGCCAAGTCGGAGCTAGTAAAATGAATAAGAAAAGCCACGTGTAAATTAATTTTAGATAGAAGTTTCTACAAAATGGTAGAAATCCCTAGAAATAAAATCATCGTTCAGTTACCATGCACCACTTTTATATGAAGATAGGAGGAAACCAATTAAATCTCGTTTCTTCGTTCCACCAGAAACCTTCTTTGTTTTGATCTGAATTGAACCAAAGAATTCTATATTTCTTAATACAAGAAAGGAACAATCAAAGCAAAAAAAAAACGACAGAAGAACCACAAGATTAAAAAAAATCAGTAAAATATGAGCAAGCAAGCATTTCCATGGAAGCAACTTGAATATCCTCACAATTACATAAATCAGCAGTAAACAACGAGCCAATTACTAATTAAGCTCTGCAGTCAGTTTGATTGTTTCATAAATAACAATAAAAGGGAGAAGGGGGTGGGGGGAGAAAGATATTAGGATCTCATCAATGGATCTCTTTTTTTTCTCATCCATGGATCTCATTCCGAACAATAAATCTAAGCCGTTCCTGAAGATATGTATCATCACGGAGAGCTTTTTCACTAAAAGTATTTTCTGCCTGGACAACAGTGAGAAGTTCAATAACTAGTCTTGCATTAAAATCATAAACCTACCACAATATGACCTATTCGACTCACAACAGTAAAAGAAGATACGGAGACTCCAATCATGGTGAGGCTGAAAGCCCTGGATGAACCATACTAAGAAAACAAGTACATTTCTACCCTCAGCATGTTGACAGCAAAACAGCTATATGAAACACAACATTAACCAACTCTTACAATATGACAAATAGAAACATAACGTTGCTTCAGTTCATTAAACAAGTTACTGATGAGGGCATGCTTGTCAGAATAGCTGATACTTCCATCAAACTGCAATTCCTAAAGCTTTTCAGCGGTTATGCTTTAAACAGCATGAGGACAACATGACCAAACAAACAATCATAAAGCTAATCAATTGTCATATGATTTTACAAGAAACATGGATGATAGCATAATGCCTTCTTGAGAACCACTATATGGCTGAAATAGAAAACGTCATTCACGAATACCTATTTTTTTGGTGCAAAATATTTGGCCCGTATCTGCCTGCACAGTAAGTCTTTTCCAGTGCAGTCATCAGAAGCCATTCATTTACTTTTGGAGCATAAACTATGGTAGCAAAACAAATTTAGAAGGAACCATCCGTAATGCTCCATCAGTTGTAGACTGATTACTAGACAGGAAAAACAACTGACAATAGGTAAAAGGGCACCAAACGAAGAGAAAAGCTGCATATTCCAACGAAACATGTAAAGGGGCACCACTTAATGACCTGAAATACCATTGCAAGCTTTATCAGAAGAAAAAGTCCAAGAGATTTGTCATGAGCAAAGTTCATGAACTTAGGATGATTGAAGATAAACCAGTTCTGATTTTCATCTGACATATAGAAAGACTGATTCAATCAGAAAAAAGGAAGAGAGTATAACACAGCACGAAAAAACAGTGGAATAGTATTTAGACCATTCTCTCCGGCCCATGTTCATGTCTCAAGTTCTTGTTACAAGCAAGGACGGGACAAATCTCAACAATGCGAAAAGGTAAATCTGTTACTAAATGCTTTTTCACTTTTTTTGTGGGTTAGAACATGGGATAAAAGGTGCAAAGTTTGGCTAACAAGGATTGAGATTGTCCAGGTTACTCACGGTAGGGAAGAACAAAGTGAAGAGGGAATAAAATTTCTGGACAACTTCGAAACTCAAAAACCCTTGAAAGCTTCCTAATCAATCTCCTCTAACACTAATTAAATTTTTGAACTTCTGTTTCATGTTACCATCAAATACCCGCTTAATGGATAAAATTCATGGCACTTGAGCTTTCAGCTATGGAGTTACTGTTAAGCGCTATCAAGATCATTGCTTTATACTTCTTTCTTTCTTTCATCCCCCTTTTTTTTGGGGGTTTCTTTTGGGTGAATTAAGTATCAATGATAAGGATTTACAATAATGGAGACAGACCCTCAAAACCAAAGCCTGTGCAAACCCTGTCTTTTCACTAAAAAATTGAGATATGTGCACAATCAGATTCTTCCTTTCCAATCCTTGCTAGGAATTACAAAAAGTGTAATGGTTATCTATTACATCCTGAGTTGTTCTTCAGCTGTCCTTTTAGATGATAAATCTTCTGATTCTTCTCTCCTAAAGCTTAGATCGCAACTGCCCTATGCACCTAAGACTTCTTTTTTGGTAAGCAAATTTCACATCAAAGCCAAATTAGACATCTTTACATAAGTTGTTGCTACAGAGGTAAACAACAGTAAGCATGCTTGCTCAAAATACACAGGCACAATACAACATACAAATCTAAACCGAGTATAGTGCCAGCAAGTGTAACTTGCTCAAAATACAAGTAGCACGGTAATTTACCAACGAAGTTTAACGCAAAAAACTTACCCTATCCAAAGTGAAACCTAATTACAATGACCCCACAAGTCCAAATAAATACTAACAGAAACAATTAGTCACTAATACAGTTGAGGGTTGCAAAATGCATCCAGACATCATTAAAAGAGCTTGGCATGAGCAAAAACACAGGCTTAGAGCCACGGGTGCCAGATTGGTGTACGTTCATAGGATATCTCATGGAAAGCACAGTGGTCCAACAGAAAGAGCTGTAACAACCAATAAAAGCATATTGTACAGACTTTTTTTGTAAGCCAAATTTCACATATATGAAAATATGCATGCACGGTAGCTAATATATAGACAGTACCATAAAAAATTGCTCAATGTACTTCCAAACCAACAATAGGAAAAGTATAATTCTAGGAAACAATTCAAAAACCTATCAAAATGGAGACTAAAAACTAGTGCTTTGGTCTCCTTCCCCTACTTATATCTCTATTATACTGCTTTACAGCCTTTACAGTCGTGCCCTACGTTAAGTCAACCACGACCGTTGAATTTGTTGTTTTACTTCAGCTCCCCCCTCATAAATGGGGAGATTCCTAACTTGAGACTTGGGGACACATGAATATCCAGTTCATGTTCAAGTTCCACCTTATCTCCATTTCCATTTTCAAGTTCAATGGAGACATTTCGCGCTTTACCTCTTTGGCTCTTCTTCGTTGGCTTGTCTTCCACATCCTGAAAACTTTTTTTCTTCCATTTCATCACCTCCATCTTCTGCTTCAGTGCCTTCAATTCTTCTATCTTTATGATTTCTCTGTGCAATCTTTCTATCAAATGTACCATTTCAGTTGATGTTGATTCCAGTTGCTGAGTGATATTTTCTTCCAGTTTAGTGCTTTGCCTCTTTTCTTTCTTTTCAACCAACTTCTTAGCAGTATTTTCTTCCAGTTTCATGTTTTCCTTTCCTGCTTTTCTTGGCTTTGGTCCTTATCTCCATAATCAAAGGGACAGTTCTTCTTCAAAGTATCTATCCAGGACATAAACATTCTCACTAATCAGGCTTTCAACTTTGTTTTTTTGATGTCACTTTATTGGGTATTTTATGTGCTATTTTCTTAGGAGGCTTGGCCTTAACCTTTAACGAATGTCTACTGGCAACCATCCAAACATGTTCATTTCTACCTTTCTGTTGGTGCTTTACTGTTGAGACTGCCCATGTTGATCTTCATCTTCATTCTTTAGCAAGCAAGATGGATGAACCTTTTTGTTGAATTGCATTTAGGACAGGAACATTAACCTAACTATTTTCTTCTTTCTTAGGTTGGACAGGGAGTCCTTCAACTTTTTCTACTGCTTCACACGAGTGACCAAAAGATTTACAGGTGGGGCGTTGTATTGGCATCCATTCGTAGAAAGCCTCTTGAAGAATTTCTTCACCATATTCATCCGTGAATGTCACCATCTTAGGGAGTAATCTCCAGTCTTGATTTCAATGCAAATTCTTGCAAAAGCCATATGAGTATGAGTATATGAGACTCTGTCCATGAAGAGGGACTCACCAAGTAGACTATTAATCTAGCTTTTGTGTTTCCAATAAACCTTTGTTATTACATGTGTCCTCTGCAAAGTTCTTCAAGTTGTAGAAAGATGCACTATTTTCAAGCACTTGCCCCACGATGGTAGTGTTTCATCTCTGCTTATTTTCGATGACTTCCTACAGAGTGATAGCTGCGAATGTCTCTTTGTTATCAACTTCGAAATTGTAAGATTTGATAGTGGATGACTCTTCAGGTTTGAAATCGGGCTTGAGCAAGCTTGCCCAAGCCGATTTCGTACGCATGAGGCCTTGCATATTACTATTGTGGCCTAGATTAGAGGAATCTAGCCATCTTGCGACAAGATTCCCATGGATAAAGTTACTCCGACCGCAGGCAACGGCGACCGAAGTGGCCCAAAAGACGGCGAAGGTTCAGAGAAGCTTTAACAGTTGATTTCGACATAAGAGAGAGAGGATTTGGATAGAGAGTGAGAGGAAGAGGTTGAAGGTTTCAGGTGGAAGAGAAGAAAGAGAAAACGAGGAAATAACAAGAAGACTTTATCATCTGTATGGGTATATCATTTGTGCTCTTTTCTAAGAAATAACATGTCACAAAGGCACCAAGAAGGTGTAACGGATGTTACAAAAACATCACCTATTTACCAGACAAGTTAAACATGTGTTCACAACATCTGAATATGAGGCAACTAGGACGATACTCATTCACTCACAATAAAATGGCTTTAAAGTAACGCTTAAGATGCATAGTTCTTTGTAAGATTTCAGACACTCAAATGTTTTGTTCTATCCACAATGTGCAATGAACGACGCGAGAGAAAATGTACCTTGTCTAGCCGAAAGGAAAGAAATATATTCTAGTCTCATAGCCTACAGATGTGCATGTAAAGCCACCATGAAACCATGACATTCATCACATGCAAAGGTTAGTCAAAAGCCACCATGAAACCATGACATTCATCACATGCAAAGGTTAGTCAAAAGGGACACGCTGATAGGCCAGTTATTACCAGTTAGGTGCTTTTGTGCTCATTTGAATGTGACCAATAGAAGTTGTAATCTAGTCACTTGCTCTTACATGCGCTAATAGGATATAGTGACCTTTTTCAATGATCATTTACCCTTTAATTGTTTACCTCCAAACCATTATGGAAAAAATACCACCAAGACAAAAGGCACACTAGCAAAAGTGTCATATTACTACAAAATAAATGTGAACTGCAAAGAACCTAATTAGACGACTGTTTGAAAAGGAAAGAAAGAAAGGAAAACAAATTAAAAAGGAATAATTTTTTAAACGTCGTTGACTGACATACATGAATAATTTGTAGAAGCACGCATCATTTATGACATTAGAAGAAACGCATCAATAGAACACTTTAGAATGGCAGAAGAGAATGCAATTTGATCCTTATAATTTACATGTCCTACAAACCAAAAGATCCTAGTATTTGTTATTTGCTAGATTTTCCATCAAGCAGTGCACTAATTTAAAAAGTGTAGTGCGATAATCCTGAGTTGGTCCATAAAGGTCAAGGTCACTTTGCTACCTCTTTATAATAGTAATTCCAACCAGCACAAACGTCTCGTGTTTCCAAAACAAATTTTTAAAAAAAAATCCATTTAAAATTGCGACAATATATTAAGCTGGTTATTTGTCTGATTCTGCCTTAACATTTGTGGTACGGCCATGCGGATTTTACAATTATTTTTTTTTTTTTTGGAAGTAGATTTTACAGTTATTACAGAATGTAGTAAGATATTTGACACCTTTGCACAAATATAATTTGCCATATCCTGCAGCTCTGCAACATTAAGTACATTCAGGACCTGCCTTATATCATCCTCTTGTAGATCGCCTATGGCTTCAAGGGAACAAATATAGCCGGCTGCTGCACTTTCAGAGAAGAAAATTACTAAGGAAAATAACATGGTCCCAAAAATATTCTACCATGGAATGATTATGCTCACACTTAAGTTCATCAATTGCGCTGCCACAGTCATATATCTCAGGATAGGAAATATGAGACAACCGAAACCACGGACCTGAAGCAGAAGCAATCAACACAAATTATCTTATGGATTATGGCATATAACACGATAAACATACAAGATCCTAGATGCACAAAAATATTCCGTTAAATACTAACAACCAAAGATCCTAAAAGAAACAGAACAATTCCGTTCAGTGTTTCTTGTGAAAGAAAATTCAGCTGACACAAAAAGTAGAAAAGATAAAATGGACTATGAATCTTGGATAGGAGAGTATTATGAAAATTATGGGTTTCAACGCCTTGCCTTGCGCCCAGGCAACTGCAAACTGAGAGGATGTGGTGGTACACATGAGAACAAGAGCGGAACATTTAAGGCAAAGTTAGGATGTGGTAAACAGCACAGAGTTGCCTAAAATCAAAACAACACTAAGTATATCATTTTGAGTAACATATTTTCCTTTCTATCCAACAGAAAAAGCATAACCCCCTATGGACATGATGAAATGAAAATAAAATAATTCCAAACCCCAGTTACAAGTTTAGCAAATGCCTTTGTAAGATTGATCAATTCTCTTTTCCTGAAATTTCACATGTTTTTTAACAACAAAAAAAAGGTATAATATAATTGATCTTAATAAAAGAGAATTGTTCAATCTTATAAAGGCATTTGCAATCATATTATACCATGCAGAAGGAAAGTGTATATTCGGGGGATAGTCGAAGCAAAAAAAAAATACCCTATACCACCTCCATGTGACAGCAAAGGGCGGATACCTTGTAAGGTTGAATGAATCAGCAGGCTCTCAAATTAAAATAACAAAACAAAAAGGAAGGCCTGGAATAGAATCATAAATGCAGTCAGGATACACCTATTTTTATAAGGCAGAATTTGAAAAGTATTCACAATGATTCTTAATGCACATACATCTCCGATTGCCAAATAAAATTTTCGACCAATTCATACACACTATCTATGCAAGACATATAGAACATACTAGCAATGCAAAAAAGAAATAAGATACACTTCTCCCCGATTTTATCCACTAAGAAAGACACAT
Source organism: Eustoma russellianum (assembly GCA_036186865.1). NCBI lineage: Eukaryota > Viridiplantae > Streptophyta > Magnoliopsida > Gentianales > Gentianaceae > Eustoma > Eustoma russellianum. Next base: position 37,439,132 of record AP025046.1, on the reverse strand, counting down.
TACATAAATGTATAGTTTCTGAATGAGAAAGTCATAGTATATGCATATAACCCATATATACATTGGCAAGACCACCTTTCCGCATATAGAGGCGAGCAAAGAGCCTTTGGCTGTCATCCGAGAGTGAAGTGAAAGTTTCTGCTTCAACAAAGAAAAAGTTGTATTACCATGTCAACCATTAGACTTTGGATAAAATTATATTAAGTGCTCTTTCATACCAAGACATGTCTTTTCACTGTCACTAAAAAGATGTGAATAGCTTCTTAAAACCTCTTGAATCAACAGCACTAGGTTGCGCTGGTATTTTTGAGTACCCAAAGAACAATCCTTTGCAGACTCAGCAGCATCTTGAGCACGTCTCCACAAGCACTTCAAGGCTTCTGAACATTCAGCAAATTCTTCAAAAGATCCCAATTTGTTTGCACAAGAAATTTCAACAGGAATACAAGCAAGTGTATGCTTTGAAACAGAAGTTACATGCCCCTGTAAAGGTCAAGATAACTATACAATTACAATGGCAGTTTTCTTAGAAATATAACGTTCAAAAATGTATGCAAATTGAGTAAACAAAGATGCGCACTCCAATAACCTTTTCATCTTTTATTAAGTTTTCTTTGCACGTGTCATTAGACTCTCCACCTCTCTCTCTCTCACAAAATCTAACAAGTGAACCTGACATTGCCACTGCAAATTGTCAAACCATCTCATTGCATATTTCCCATCAGCAAAAGGAGCGACTCCTGATTCCTTTTTCCTCTCTAATGTATTTGCTTTTTATCTTATCAATCATATATGTATTCACATCGATCCCATCTCTACTGCTCTCACTATCTGAATAAGCTCATAGGACCCTACCCTAGATAAACGAGAAACAGTAAGATCCAATTGACTTCTGATTCTGAAATGGTCTATTTCTTTAATTGTGTTGCTCTAGTATAAGCTGACTCCACATAGTGGAAAAAAGGCTCGAGCGTTGTGCTCCTCTAGTATACAGTTCATTCAAAGATAAAGATGACCTCATTGGTTGCATGTAAAACTTTATTTTTTGTAAGCCAAATTTCATATATAAGAAAATATGCATACAAGATAGCCATTATAGTAGGCAATACGACGAGAAATTGTTCAATATACTTTCAAACCAGCAATACACAAAGCCTAATTCTAGGGAGCAATTCAAAAATCTATTAAAAAGGAGACCAAAATTATTGCTTTGGTCTACTACCTCTAATATAATGTTTTACCGTCTTTGTGGTCGGGTCCTCCGTTAAGTTAACCACGGAATCCGGCTGTTGAATTTGTTCTTTTACCTCAGCTCTCCCACCATGAATGGGGGGGATTCCTAACTTGAGACTTGGGGTGAAACATGAACATCCAGTTCAAGTTCCACCCTATCTCCATTTCCATTTTCAAGTTCAATGGAGATCTTTTGTACTTTACCTCTTTGGCTCTTCTTCGGTTGCTTGTCTTCGAGCCTGAAAACTTTGTTTTTCTTCCATTTCATCAACTCCATCTTCTACTTCAAGTGTCTTCAATACATCCGTCTTTGTGATTTCTCTTTGCAATATTCCTATCAAATATACCGGTTTCAGTTGATGTCACTTCCAATTGATGAGTGATATTTTCTTCCAGTTAGTGTTTAGCCTCTTTTCTTTTTTTTTTCTCAGCCATATTTTCTTCTAGTTTAGTGTTTTTCTTTCATAACCAGAGGGAACCGGTTCTTCTTCAGAGGGGAACATAACCATCTTCACTCATCAGGTTTTCAAATTTGTTTTCTGTGGTCATTTTCTCGGGTATTTCCTGTGCTATTTTCTTGGGAGGCTTGGTCTTAACCGTTGACGAATGTCGATTGGCAACCATCCAAACCTATTCATGTCTACTCTTTTGTTGGTGCTAATTGTTGAGCCTGTTTCACGTTGATCTACATCTTCATTCTTTAGCAGGCGAGGTGGATGATCCTTGTGTTTAATTGCATTTAGGACAGGAACATTTTTAGTGGGTAATTTAGGACAGGAACATTAACCTGCACATTCCCATTTTCTTCTTTCTTCGGCTAGACAGGGAGTCCTTTAGCCTTTTCCACTACTTCATAGGAGCGACCAAAAGATTTACAGTAGGAAATCTCTTGAAAAACTTCTTCACCGTATTCATCCGTGAATGTCACAACCTTATGGAGAATTTCTCCAGCCTGGATTTTAACACAAATTCTTACAAAAACCATACAAGTCTGAGCACATGTGGCTCCGTCCATGGGGCTTACCAAGTAGAATACCAATCTTTCCCATAGTGTACTTATTGAAATATTGGAGCCTTTGAGAGGACAGCTTCACCCAAACCGATACAATATTGAGTTTAAGCTTTTCAATCTTCTTACCCAGGGTCCAAGGCCACAAGAACAAAACTTTGTTACCAAAAGACATTGAATATAATTCCAGAATCTCATTTTTGCATTCTTCATATTGAAATCTGAAAATGAAAATGTCTTCCGGCACTTTTTGTGCTTCCATCAGCCCTTTGTTGGTCCATCTGGCTTCCGCAAAGTGTTTGAGGTTGAGAAAAGAGGCTTTGTTGCCTAAGACCTGACCAACAATAGAGGATCTTCATTTCCTATTCTCGTCCCAGACTTCATTCGGAGGGATTGCAAAGGATTTCGTACCAAAGTTGTAAAAGAGAAGGGTAGTCCCTTCAGGCTTAAAATCGGCCTTCAGCGGGCTAGCCAGGCCGATTTTGCTCTAATTAAGCTTTGCATGTTTAGATAGAGTGAAAATCAAACAAGAAAGGCATATTTAGATAAAAAGAAAAGGAAGAGATAGTTAACCGGAGATTAGATTCGCCGTCGGAGATATTTAGATAGACATTGAGCATTTCATAAAAGAAAAGAGTCAACTTTTGTCCACCATCCGCATGTAGCCGCGGTTGGAGTGGCCGGAGAGGGTTGTCGGAGCTCCGCCGAGTGATTTCAGTCATAAGTGATGGAGTGGAGTGGGAGAGGAGGAATGGGGATGGGGTGGAGAAGTTACGGTTTTCTCTTTTTTTTTAGAGAAAAGGGAGAGAAGAAAAGGTAAAAAAGAGAAATTTTTTGACTCAACCTAAAACCCCTGCATGTAGAACTTTGGCACTATGGGGTCTTTTTTAGCAGTATAAGGTTTTTTAAGTCAAAAACCAATATTCTGAAGGTGAAGTATGACAATCAAGCATTAAAGACAATCTAAATTCTCAGGTGGAAAGCTTCATTAAAACATACAAAATCTGGAGATCAGGTCTAATGAAATTGACATGCCTCAAAGGCATTGGATCATTCTCCAATTCACAAGATTTGCAATTGCGTAGTGATCATTAATTTCCAACACATAAAATATACATCCATATCAGAAACTCAATGTTCACTACCATCATAAAGTGTACTTTAACAAGCTCCAATAATTCAGCCTAAATTGTTTGTAGCAGTATTTTCCATTAAGAACTTTATCAATTTAGAAGAGCTAGATGTTTACTCAAAACTGGAACTTATTCATCGCCACTTAAAAAGTATTTGCTTTGGAAAAATCAAGGCTCATAAAGTTATCTTTGGAAAAGAAGGAACATAAAGAAAACTGAAAAAGGACAGTGAGTGAGCAGGGGAAAAAGGAACCAACTAATCAACAGCTAACAAAAGTGTGTTGGTTCAGTCAGACAACTAAAGTACCTCAAAGCATAAGTTGAACTTGTCAACCAAAGGTGACATATACTGAGCTACTTCCCGAGGGAGAAAACCAAGCACTTCACCACTTCCATAATCTGCTGCAATGACCTGACTATGTAGAGTCATTTATGATCAATTTGATTATTACAAAAACATAAGCTGAAGAAAGAAGCCAAAAAGGTAAAACCTTCATAGCATTTGAATCTCTAGGATTATGGGGATCTCTGCAGAGGAATATCTTTGACCCAGGGTCTACCTTTGACTGGTTAGCAAATCTGCGCCCAACAATAAATGTTTGTAGAGACATCTCTACTAACTCATCATCTGCTTCTGTCCTTGTATCATGTCGAAACATGACTTGGTTAGATGGCAACAAAGGCAAATCATCTTGATTGTTAATTCGATGATCACTGATTATCCTCCCAAACGGAACTGATACTGGATCGCTCTTCGATCCAACAGAAGCAAAAGGCAAGTGACCTTCAGCGCTTCGGCCATCTTTGTGAGCATCCGAATCACTTGATTCATCAAAAGTCTCACTTAGGATGGTTTGCTCAGAATTCTTTGTGAAGCTATCAGTAATCACTGAATTGTCAGCCTCACTGGCACAAGTTTTTGCTTTAGAACTTGGACTAAAATTCAATTGAAAAAGTGTTTGCTGGCTCAGTTTCCGTTTAGAGCCTTTGGCAAGGCATGTATCTGAAAGTATGATGAAGTTATTGTGGAAAAATACAAGACACAATCTCCTTCAGCAACATCAATCAATTAAGAAATCAGTATTTGTTGATTATAGAAGCTGTCACGTCTAGATAAAGATGATCACAAAAATAGCTCCAAAATTAAAAGACATCTTCATGTATTCTTTAGGCACTTTCGTTTTGCATTACTATTCTACTCAAGTTAGACCTATGTATCATCTTTATCAGGACTATAAAGATCAAGCTGCGTGAAAGAGTTTCTTGCTTAGCTTGCAAAGCATCGCTGATCCATTCTGGTCGACCGCAAGCTCAAAAGATTTGATAAGATTTTTTGTTCACAAATCCGAGCTCCTCAATTTCAAGTGCAATTCAGATTGTTGACACCGATAAACTTACATACAAAAGCAAGTTACATGCTCCTCAAACTCAAAGTGCAATTCAGATTGTTGACACCGATAAGCTTACATGCAAAAGCAAGTTACATGTTAAGTGTTATCAAACTTTCAGAAGCTAATCTCAAAGCTTTTGCACATCATCAACCTTGCGCACGGAAGTAACCGTCCAATTAACAAAGAGAGTTGAACTTATGAAGCTAAAGTAAAATATTTCAATACATCTCCCTAATCAGCACAATCTCTACGTAAACAATAAAAATAATAAATAATTAAATAGATAAGCTCTAAGCATTACCTAAATGAGAATTGACGGCGTCATCACGGCCGCTGATAATAGAGCTGCAAACCGGACAGCTTATCCATTCCGATCCACCGTTTAAGTTAATCGGCTCCGGCAAATTACCGCCCGGTTCACTTTCATTACTCTGTTCTTCCTCTTTCACTAATGAGCTCTGTTAATAAAAAGATAATTTTTGAATATTTTCTCCACCTTGAGTGGAAAGGGGAAAATGCATGGGTACATTATGAAAAGTATCTTCATGGTTTGCGTTTTGCACCTGAGGCAGGGAAGAGGCTAGGATAGAGTGGCGGTTAGGGAGAAAACTCCGCCGCTTTCCGATCACTCTCTTCAAGCTTTCTCTTCCGGTCAACATTGAACCTCCGCGTCGTTTTTCCTTTTCCTTATTATTCTCACGCAGTTTCTGGATCTGGGTATTCTCCCGCCACTTTCTTGTCTATGCCCCAAAGAAAAAAGAATTAGGGTGGTTGTGTTTGTTCTTATACTATTTCTTTTGTCTGTTTCTTCCTCTACACAACCCTCAATAGATTTTATTTTTTTTTTTAGAAAATAATAGAGTTCTATTCACTTTTTATGTTTGTTGATACAAAAGAATAATTTTTACATAAATTATAACATAATTTTTCAAAAACTATCAACTTATAGTAAAGATCGCGTTACGAAGACTAACTATATTGAATATTTTATATTTAACTTTAATGATGAATAAAGTAGAAGATCAAATGTTTGCTTGCATCGTCATAATAAAAAATGTGGATATACACGGGTATGGCTATCATGACCTCAGAAACTTTTTATTTGTGTTTACTAAATTATTTTACTAGTACACTAGCACACGATATTCTTATATTGTGTCATCCATACATGTACATATAGAGTCGAAGTCTCACTGGAAGCAAACCAGAAAAATGACTTCAAGATACAAGAAGTCATTTCACCAATACCAGAAAAATGACAAGTGAGGTTTCGGAACGGACTTCAAGATACAAGAAGTCATTTCACCAATACCAGAAAAATGACAAGTGAGGTTTCGGAACGTTTAAATGCTATTAAGTAAAAATTTCACCAATACCGGAAAAATGACTTCAAGATACAAGAAGTCAAAGAATACAAGAATTTTCAATTTGGTATTGCTGTTTTAATGTTTATATGTGCTTTATTTTTGGAATTGACGTTAATGAGAAAAGTTTTCTATTTTAAATATTTGTGTGTCAATGTGGTAGATGTACAAAAATCAAATCGATGGAAGATTATTTTTAGCAAACAAGAATGGAAGGAGACATGTGATCCCCATTCTATAGAACAAATCCGAAAATTTTAAGAGTAGTAAGGTGATAAAGTTTTCTTCAAAAACAAAAAAGTTGTATCATTGACAAGTCATAAACTAATTCGATTGGCATAATTACTGAACTATTAAAATCATAATGTTTCTGCTAGAATCACACAATTTTTATCCACTCTTGTGTATCGTATAATTCCATCATTGTTATGCTCAGAATGGGCAATTTCATCTCGAGCCTAACCCGAACTTGAACACTCTGTGGCTTGAGTCTTATACTTATCGAGTGTTATTCGTTATTATCGAACATATAATATAAGAAATTTAAATATCTTATTACGTATCCTGGACTATGTAAAACTATTAGATGATTAAATAAAGCTGGTGATGTAATAGTTTAGCTAATACATCTTTAGTAAAATTCTTTTGTTTGCAAACTATAAATAAGAAAAGAATTAAACATGAGACATCACAAAAGTGAAATAATACTGATACTCTTTTCTTGTATAGATTCAATGTAAGAAAAATAATTCGCTTCGGACGTGGTAGAACACCGTCCTGAAGGCAAAAATTTCTCCACTGCCAGAAAAACGTGCTCGGGATAGAACAAACCAAAGAGAGAACAAGAGTTTACCATTTGCTATAAAGGATTCATGTTTATGTATATGCTTATACTCGTATGTAGGAAAGAGCTGCTAAGATAATGAGGTAATGTTGTTGTTGTTGTTTATGTATATGCTTCTTTTTTGAATTAATGTCACTGAGATATACTCTTTTTTAAGGTCAAGTTGATGGATGTAGAAAAATCAAGCCCTAAGATTTTTAGCAAACTAGGATGGAAGGAGCAGTATGATAGCCATTTTATAAAGCTGACTGTTACTAAATTGTTGTCGTTAAGTTCGATAAGAGGACGATTAAATTATCAAAACATGATTCTTTTTTTACTAAGATAGCTAGGAAAAGTCGAAATCGATCTCATAAAGAACGATGATTTTTATTTGTTGTATGAACTAATAAAACTAAATTATACTAATCAATGGTTGTGAAAACCGTTTATAATCTAAGTATAGACTAATTAGCATAAAGTAGTTAACATAATACAATTAAAGAGGTCATCTCGTTTAATATCCATTCTTGACTCTTTATCAAAATCATCACTGATTTTCTTTTCTTAGGTTTTTCGTTTCAAGCGAGCTCCATGGTTCGTTTCAAGTATTCCACGAACCGAACCCCCACTAATAACTAAGATTGCTCGGGATTGGATAATCTATCAAATGTTGATTAAGTGTGGAGGATATAGGTTGTTTAAGAAGAGAAAAGCGTTGACTGAAATCAAGAACAATGGAAGACAATATGGGAGTACTTTTTTCTCTTTAGTTCCAGTGTTCTTCATGTAGCACTCAGACCGAATGACTCTAGGAAATTACGTCGATACTTCCACATATTATGGGAGCGTTCCTGCGTTTCGGATATGAAGTCTCATTGACCTCGTTGTCATGAAAGCCCTTTCCTTACTCCTCAATATAGTCTATGAGAACGTTTTTCTGACCAACTCTCATGGCTTATTAGGAAAGTTAGCTGGGTAGCTGACCTTATGCAGACCAAAAGATTGGGGTTGTGCAAAGGGGGTACACTAAGTTCTTCATTACCAAAAATCGAATTAATATATGAGACAACTGAGTGAAACTTCTCAAATAATTGTGCATTTGCTAATGTAAATATTCAAAACGTTTATCCTAACTATATTGACTTGAATCGACTCAACTACACACTTGTGATCATTAAACTAATAATCCACGAGTGAATGGAACGCTCAACATTAACCTTCTTAGTTTGTCAATCTAATGAGTTAAAGCCAACAAATCTATCTTAGGTCAAAATGTAACCACCCAATCTATTTGTATCATAAATTAAGTATCAAGGAACTTCCAATCTACTTAATCATGTAATATATGGTAAATAACTATGTCAATATTTCTATTACTTTGCCTTCAACATCATAAATATCTACAACTAATGGATTACATGAATATACATCAAATGCTACTCAATCATAGCATCATCTAAGACATCCTTTGATTCTAAGCCAAAACTACAACTATATGAGAAAACTCAAATGAGACATCGATTGATCTATGTAGAGATCAATGGTAGACAGAGAATTCTTAACTTCTGACAAGGTCTACATCGATTGATTGGTGTATTCTTTTTAGAAATCAATGTGTACATAGATCAATTGATCTCTCTAATTTAAAGATCGGTGTCCTGTTTTTTCGTAACTTTCTCTTTTAAGTCATTTTCAAAGTGCAACTCATTTTTATTGAATTTTTTTGGAACATCTTTCATCTCTAATTTTTCAAACTCATCAAAATGTTTATACTCCAACATAATGTATGGTTTTAAGATTAAGAATGTAAGCATAGTCATGTAAGTCAAGGTCTAAGTCATGCCTAAGTCAAGTTCTAACTCAAGATATAAGTTAAAGTCAATTCAAGGTTAGGTCGAAACTTGAAGAATGATTAAGACGTCAACCTACGTATTAAGAATGGAAGTTAGATGTCAGTGATCGTCATATGAAACACTTACTTGAGCGAGTATAAGATCTTCGCGATAGCTACGTGAAATACCGCATGGATAATTTAGTAAAAAGAGAAGAAGAATTAAAGTCAATTCTAATTGATGAACGTGTCACCGATCATGGTGCGTAATAACCACTTAAAGGAGAATGTGATCCTTACCATAGTTGTATGAAATACCGCGGTGATGCCAAAGTTTTATAATTCAAGCTTAAAAGACAGATTGCTAACTATGTGCGTAGACAGTGAGTTGTTAACGGGTGAGGTACACCAGCCGACCTAGGCCACAGGGGAGGTACACTAGCGAACCAATATGATGCCAAAGATTTATAACTCAAGCCTCCAGGACATAGTCCATTTGTTATTCGGGTTGGGGATTGCCAACAAGAGGTCATGAGTTCGAATCCAGGGATGCGTACAGTGTGGGTGTTCCTCTGCTGCCAGGCCAAAGGACTGGTTTGTGGGGGAGCACCTTGTGCGGGTAACTGTGTAAGATCTCATCCAATCTAGGAGGCCGCTGGACTCCTGATTTACATCATCCACGCAGCTCCTTGGGTTTGGGACAGTGGAGACGCTTTGGATTGGGGTTCAACCTTTTGCCAACATATTTATAACTCAAGCTTGAAAGACGTGCTGTTAGCTATATGCATAGGCAATGGGTTGTTAATAAGCGGGGTACACTAGTGAATCTAAGCCATGGATAATAGTGGCAAGGCCCAACCCTTGGATATAATTATCGAGAAGTTCAGCTGAGTTCTAAATGGTCATTTGGTACGGATGAGATCTGAGGAGGCCTCATATGAGTCAAAATACGAGGCCTCCAATCACGCGATGCCACGTGTACAAAAGAGTTTTTTTAAAAAAGGAAAAAAGTAAACAGCGGGCCCTTTTGTGCAAGTGGCGTCGCGTGATTGGAGACCTCATATTTTTTTTCCAGGAAAAGGATCTTTATTTTATTACTGAAAAAACAACTGTACATGCAGAAAACAAACTACCCACTAGGGCGATCACTTAAAGGAGAATGTGATCCTTACCATAGTTGTATGAAATACCGCGGTGATGCCAAAGTTTTATAATTCAAGCTTAAAAGACAAATTGCTAACTATGCGCGTAGACAGTGGGTTTTTAACAGGTGAAGTACACCAGCCGACCTAGGCAACAGGGGAGGTACACTAGCGAACTAATATGATGCCAAAGATTTATAACTCAAGCCTCCAGGACATAGTCCAGTTGTTATTCGGGTTGGGGATTGCCAACAAGAGGTCATGAGTTCGAATCCAGGGATGCGTACAGTGTGGGTGTTCCTCTGCTGCCAGGCCAAAGGACTGGTTTGTGGGGGAGCACCTTGTGCGGGTAACTGTGTAAGATCTCACCCAATCTAGGAGGACGATGGACTCCTGATTTACATCCTCCACGCAACTCCTTGGGTTTGGGACAGTGGAGGCGCTTTGGATTGGGGTTCAACCTTTTGCCAATATATTTATAACTCAAGCTTGAAAGACGTGCTGTTAGCTATATGCGTAGACAATGGGTTGTTAATAAGCGGGGTACACTAGTGAACCTAAGCCATGGATAATAGTGGCAAGACCCAACCCTTGGATATAATTATCGGAACTTCAGCTGAGTTCTAAATGGTCATTTGGTATGGATGAGATCTGAGGAGGCCTCGTATGAACCAAAATATAAGGCCTCCAATCACGCGATGCCACGTGTACGAAAGAATTTTTTTAAAAAAGGAAAAAAAGTAAACATCGGACCCTTTTGTACACGTGGCGTCGCGTGATTGGAGACCTCATATTTTTTTCCAGGAAAAGGATCTTTATTCTATTACTGAAAAAACAATTGTACATGCAGAAAACAAACTACCCACTAGGTCTACGTAAAACTATCTTGTGAAATAGGAATACAAGGATCCAGTACTGCCGAATCTAAATTCCTAACTCGACTCACAACCATTGTAGCCACAGTTAGTGCCAACGGAAGCTGCGTGACGTTCCCATAAATGAACTGGTTTCGCCAAAGCCATAGGCATGACAGCATTTCTCGAAACAAATATCTCCATTCAACTTTTGTTGTTGTGTGGCGCCTGCGGTTGTTGACGTTATAATCCTTTAGCATTCTTAGGATAGTTCTCATCGTCGAGGGTGAACCCGCTCCACAACAATTCCACAATATTATGCGTAACATAGAGAAGACTTATAATGGGTTGGTAGACAAGGCCGCCTCAGATATGTCTACCTCACTGCCTTCCAACTCCATACCTTGTACATTAATATTGTGATCCACTGGGAATTCAGAAGCAATTTGCATAGGGGTCACATCCGGAGGTTGGTATTTGGTCTGGTCACCTACGTCTGTGTGAGGGTAGGCATCAGCGTTGCAAATAGGTGCGACACCATGCATGTTGTCAGTATGGGTTGGGCCTCTGTGAGAAGCATTGTTTGTGATGTCCTTTATTGGCCGTTGTTTGTTAGTTCTGGTCAATGTAGTCGAAAGTGAGTGCCAATCATTTGCAGTCCAGACAAATGCAGCATTTTGCTATGGATTGGACGTCTCAGCAATAGGTTGAGGAATGTGCCTATTGAAGGTGCGTCGCTGAGTGCCTTTTGGGGGCTGAATTTTAACCTTTGGTGCTTCCTTTAGGAATATGCCCTTACCACGTCGCTCCCGTATGTTCAACATCTGCTCTTTAGTAGCCGTACTAAAAGTAACAGAGGACCCTAAATCACGTATACTCCGGATATCTGCTTCCAATTGAGCGTCTTGCGCAGAGGTTGTGGGATCCACAGCTGCCTCAGCAATGGCAATGGCAGAGAAGCGAGAGCCAAGATGGATGTTCATTCGGTTTGAGTTTGATCCACGTAGGTCGCTAACTGGTCTGACAGGATACTGACCATCCTCAACATCCAGAGGATGGGGATCTGCTGCTCGAAAAAGGCCATTCCGACGGCGGGTATTATTACGGGCGATCATCCATGGTCCGAATGGGTCAGAAGGTGTCTCAACTAAGATACTTGCCGCATGGGCTGGAATATTGGGCATTTCATCAGTTTTACGCAAGCTACAGCCTTCACTGAGATGACCATATTTGCCGCATGTAAAGCAAATCATATGTAGGCTCTCATACTCCACTTACAACTGATGACCATTTAGAATGACCTGAGAAACAAGGGGCTTGCGTAGGTCGATCTCTACACACATATGTGCATATTTCTCCCGGATAACATGGTTGGTATTAAGGTCAATTTTTATGGCTCTGCCCAACTTATCTCCAATTCGCATGAGAACCTTTTCACTAAAGAATTCCAGCGGTAGACGGGGGAATCGGACCCATACTAATTTGGACGCAAGTTCAGTCGCGCATGGGTGGAAACCTAGTCTGAGTTTAGTAACAGTCAGATAATGGCCTTGGATAATCCACGGGCCATTCTCAGGCACATAGAGATAGTCTTCTTTGGAGGAGAAACGTACCACATAAAACCCATCTTCCATGTCGATAATCTCCAGTTTATTCTTCAAAGTCCAAAAATTGGGAAGACGTTGCGATAGAACACGATAAGAGACTGTCCGTCCCAATGGTTTCACCACTAGAGCGCGTCTCCAAGGAAGCCAAAGTTCTCTCCACTCATCCGAGGGAATTTCAACCACAACTTTCCCAGTGCCTGCCATATGTAAGGCAATATTAGGGTTTCCGGTGATCATGGAGATGTTGCCGTCTAAGCCGTCATCATCCTCACCCTCGCCTGTGTAAATACCGCCAGATGATATCTGAGGTTGTCCATGCTTAAGAATGTCGACCCATGCACTGGTTGTCGTTGGGCAATCACCACCTAGTGAAGGGAGGGCGTAGGGTGCTGGCCGCTTGTATTTTTTTACGCTGCGGTGGATCTGATCAATTTCCTCTACACTCTTCTCAACAGAATCCTCATCCATCAGGGATCAAAGTAGATCGGAAGAGTCAGGGGGAGCCGGCAAAGTCCACTGGGATGGCAGTTGTTGCCGGGAACAAATATGGGGACGCAAATAGCCTATTTGTTGAGAGTAGAATATGCAATTTTACATTAAGTATTTTGCTTTATACGAGGCCTTCTGTGATCTCATCTGTCCTCGTCACAAGATAAGAGGCGATATAGGCCTTTCGTCTATAGAGAATAATAGCGAAAATTGAACGTCGTATGTTAGCTACACATGGCCCTCTTCCCACTGCAATATAATTGTGGGATTGTAAAGACAAAATTAAAGAATAAAAGAATCAAGATTTCAAGAAGTCAATATGAGAAGAATCAATCATAATAAGAAAAGAAATTAAAGAAAGAAGAGAAAAGTAAAGAACTTTAGGAATACAAGAACACGAATAAACGAGCAAAATAAAAAAATGACATAGGACGTTACTGTCGATGTGGCTGAGATAGAGTCAAGAAAGAAATTAAAGGGGATCATATGCATTGACATAAGATTAAGTTTAGAGATAACTAAGAACATGACACAAATAAATGTGAATGTGCACGGCCAAATAGAAATAGATGTTGATGAACGCGTAATAGCTCAATTTTTATTATTTTGATTGTGTAGGTCAAAATGATCGAGCAAATAAAGCTCTAAGTCTAGTTGTAGATGTTATGTGCTAAATGTATTTGTTTTATAGATATACGAAATAAATGCTTCAGACTGTATAAATGTGTTAGTGTAAATTGAGATGATTTAATATTAGATATAGCAAAGCATATAATCCGCGGATGAGATCTGAGAAGGCCTCATATGAGGGAAAATATGAGGTCTCCAATCATGCGACGCCACGTGTACAAAAAAGCCTTTTTTAAAAAAAGAAAAAAAGTAACCAGCAGACCCTTTTATACATATGGCGCCGCGTGATTAGAGGCCTCATATTTTGCCTCATATGAGGCCTCCTCTGATCTAATCCGCAGAATCCGAGGACAGGTGGAACACACAGATCGAGACAGCTTGACCAGTAGATGGATGGTCTCCCCAGACCAAGAGTATAAGAAACAAAGAAACACTAATTTCATCAAGTTTTCAGATAAAACATAAATAATTGTTGGACCGTGACACCTGCAATAAACACCACTAGAGGGGGGTTGAATAGTGGTTAGCAAAAATTTTACTATTAAAAAAACTTTTCAAAACTCCTTTGAAAATTGATTCTGTAAATTTCAGAATCAGGGTCTGCTTTTAAAAAATTGTTTCTCTTTGTGTAGAACTTCAAAACTTTTGAAACTTTTCAGAAATAAACTTCAAGATGTTTTATAACTCTTGTAAAAATTTGAGAGAAATCTAAAGTCGTTTGACTCTTCAAAAAGGTAAAAACTTTTATTCTTACAGATTTTTCAGAACAGGGCAAAAAAGTTGTTCAACTTAGAAAAGCTAGAACTCCTTGTGTACTTATCCAAAAGGTGTGACCTTTATGTCAAAACAAAGCTTAAGAATTGTAGTTATGTTTCCAAAAAGCCTTGATCAATTATCCTAGTCAAATAATAAAGAATTGCAAAATTTTGAAGACGTCAATTTTGCTAACAGATTTGCGCAACTAACTTGCAATGACTGTTTGGCTAACTTTTATTTCCTCAAATCAAGTGATTCTTATTGCAAATGAAAGCTAACAGTCTGAAGTTGGTTGACACCAAAAATCAGAATTTTTGAAAACGTTTTTCTATTTTTTCTGAATTTTAGAAGTTCAATGCAGAAACTGTGAGAAAACGGGCATAAAGGTAAATAAGACAAAGACACCAAGCATTATACTGGTTCGGTCAATGTGACCTACTCCAGTCCCAAGGAACACATTTTCTTGGATTTTCACTATGGGAATAACACCTTACAACTTACAAAGTACTTGATTCTTGGGTTGTACACCAACCCTAACCGAGACTTGATCACAGCACCTTACAATCTCAAGAATGTAATCACCTCACCACCTATTGATATAGCCTTATAGAATGGATAATCAATTACAACTTTTACGAGTACAATAGGTGTGTATGCAACACAATAACAATCAAAATCACCTATAACATTAGCTACAAGAACAAGAATAGAGAATGAGGAAGAAAAAGAATAAGAGAAGAAGATAGCTTCAAGTGGTGTGTCTTCCTTCTTCAACTCCATTTCTATTTCTAGGTGTGAGCAGCCCCTTGTGGATTAGGATGCCCACATGTCACCTTCCATATCATCAATCTTACTTGTCTTCATTTGATTGGAAGACCACCTCATCACCTTGACTAGTTGACAATTTCAAGAAGCATGATTGGTCCATGTCAAGTGCTGACATTTCTGCAGGGATTTTCAGGAAAATTTAAGTGGCTTGGATGACCACTTCTTCATCCACCTTTTGCTCAACCTCTTCAACAACTTTGTTGGGATGTGGGCTGACCAAATCTGTAGATAAACAACTGCCAAAACCGAAATTAATGCCATCTAGGATGCCAAGAATGCAGCTCCTTGCAACATGTCATCTTGGAGTGTTTTGGTTGGTTCTTGTGATGTAGTCTTGCTCATATGTCAAAATTTAATTTGTCCACCTCATATACATATATATGAACATTTTTAATGTTAAAAAATGAGTAGAAAATCAGATAATAATGGTTGGATAATAGTGAGAATCAGCTGCATAATAAATATCACCATTTGACCCAACTACTTCCACTTTTCTCTCCTTCAAGTGTGGCTAATTGTTTCTCAACTTTTTGACCAATATCCATCTAAAATAATAAACAATAAGTCCCAAAATATGTGTATGATAACACCATGATGACAATATAATGTGACAAAATAAATGTCACAACATAAGAAGTCCGAGAAAACCAAAAACCATAGCATATATGGTTAATATAGATATGAAGTCCACAAATCACCAAGAATAATATGAAGATCATGGATATGATATAAGAGACATCCATATAAAACCCATTTTAGCATTACACAGAAAATAAATCTGTGTAAATGACCAAAATGCCCTTGAGCACCAATATGACCAAAATACCCTTGAGCGCCAAATATGTCAAAAAGGGTGTAGAGATACTCCAACTTTGTAATTTCATGCATATGGACATTCTCCATTTGATAAGACCCTGAAAAAGCTCAAACATACTCCTTTGCCCTTGTGGTAAGTTGTAATAACTTCATTGGCAAGTTAGTGAATAACACATATATGTACGAACTCATAAACTCATAAAATCCAAGTAATGAAACATGATAAACATATATGGAATGTTTAAAGACTCATTACATGCAAAGAAGATCACGTGTATATCAAAAATGAGTATTAGTTTGTCATATATTGGAGAAATTTTTCAGAATTATGCAGACATCGATCAATCCATGTCTCAGTTTCAAAGACTGAAGTATACGTCGATCGATTGACGTCCCTGCATTTGAGAGATCCATGTTTCACCGTAAGTTTTGTTTTTGATTCTGTGAGACGTGGATCGATCCATGTGAGGAGTTGACGTACGTCGATCGATCCACGTGAGGGACTGACGTACGTCGCTCGATCCACATGATAGATCGACGTCTCACAGTAAGGTTTTTGTTCTATTCTGTCCAACATCGATCGATCGATGTTCGGGGATGATGTACATCGATCGATCCACGTGTCTCTGCTTGAGAGATCGACGTCACTTTTTCACTTATTTCAACTTTGTTTCAACTTTTTGATACTTTTATAATATTAAGTGATACTTTTAAGCATTTAACACTTAAAATCATGCTTTTGAAAATTATTCAAACACAACATTCTCAACAATAATAACATGTCTTCGCCAGAAACATAAATAATAGTTGTTGTGTTTGACTTGTCTTTCATTATTTGTCGTTCATTATGTATCTATACAGGTATATATAGAGTCGGAAGTCTCACTGAAAGCGAGTTAGCTATCTTTTGGGATAAAGGTTTTGTTTGTCTTCCTCTCACATTCTCCAGATCCTAGTGATAACTTTTACTGTTGTTGAGATATGCTGGTTATGTATTGTTGTACCTTCGCCGGAAACAACGATAATATTTACTAAAATAATAATTAATATTTCATTTTCTGTAAAAGATTAATTTTTTTTCTGTAATGCTCTTCGATGAGATTGTGTGCATAATTTCGGTCTTTTTTCAGGCAATCTCCAAGTGCACCAAAATACCCATTTAGTGCAAAAAAACTCCTCCAACCAAGTACCAAATCGAACACCTAAATAGATGAAAATGAATAGTGTTGCATCAAATAGGTGCAATAGTGTTCATTGCACCAACTCACTATTCATCCGCCACATCACCATTTTAATTACCTTAAAAAATTTTGATTTCGTTACAAGAATTTCAATTTTGTTAATTTCGTTATAAGAATTTTCAAATTTATAGAAACACGTTAAGAAATAATCCACCTCAATTAAATTAATGAATAATGAATTAATGAATACTTACGTTAAATTTATATGAATGTTAAATTTGTGTTAAATTATTTATAATAATAAATTAAAAATAGAATGATAGAAGAATCTTTAAGGAATATCCTTATTTGGTGTTGGATTTGATGTTTATGGTTGGAGTAACTTTTACTTTTTTTTGCATCAGATTTGATGTAAAATTTGGTGTTTTTAGTTGGAGATGTCGTCGTGATGCTTAAACTTACAGACTTTGGCTTGTCCGGTACCTCTATCCAGAATTGTGTATTATTAGCTGATTTGGGTATGGTTTTGTAGTATTTTTTTGGGGGTATCCTGGGTGTATCATACGCTATGAATTGTAATTTGATCCATAATTTCTTTTGGAAACATGTACAGTATTTAAATGCCCTGCAAAAGTTAAATTGACTATCGTTTCAAAACCATGTAAAACAACATTTATTTTTCTCAACATATTTTTAACATAACTTTTTTTTTCACCCAAATATACGCAGGAAACTAATTTTTAGTTGCAGTATTTTCTTAATTGTATTATTCTTTTGATGTTAAATTTTCACATATTTTGTAGTTTGAGTTTTGTTATTTGTAAAATTTTAATTTTTTAATCATTATTTAATTTCATTGCCCTTTTTATGTCCGTGCCATTACAGGTGTTTATTAGCTAGTTGTATATTTAAATAACAACGACAACGAGTTTCTGGCATAGCTCAGTTGATACTCGAATTGAATTTATTTTTAGAAATACATGGTTCGATTCCAGGAACACGCATAGTATGAGTGTTTCACTGTAGCTGGGTCAAAGACTCAGTTTGCAGTGGACACCTTGGTTGTGTAAGACCTTACCAACCTAGCAAGCCGTTTCACTGTTGTTGGGCCAAAGACCTAATTTACAGTAGACACCTTGCATAAGCTTTGGATAAGATACCATTATGTTAGGAGAACAATAAACTATTGATTTAAATTATCTATAATGTTTATTGAGACTGGAACGTTAGTATCTGAATAACAACGACAACATGTTAACCAGCACCACTATGATCACGTTGCTGTGTTAATATAAACTGTCAAAAAGCTGGGCCCCTCTCTGCTCCTTTCCTTATTTTTTGTATTTAATAATTTATTTTTAGGCTCTCGACAGTCTGTGATCCATCGCTAATAAGAAGGGGGTCTAGGATCCGCTTAAGAGGTCATTCCCTCGGCTCCCGCTAAATAATTGACCAAAATAGAAAAATAGTTTACCGGTAGAAAAAGTTGAGTTTACGGCTTTTTTTTTTTAAAATAATGGTGGGCCCCAAAAACAAATTTTTATTTTTGAAAATTCAGAAAAACAAAAGATCTCTTTCAGGGGAAAAAAAAAGAAAGAAGTCTTCCTTCTTCCTCCAAGGCAGCCGCAACCATTTCCCCTTCATGGCACGGCAAAAACCTCCACGTCCATTACGGGTGGGATCAGAGAAACTAAATGTGAGATCAAAAAGGAGTCCGGGAATCAAAACCTGCCACGTGTCCTAGCTTCCATCATCATTTCATTGTTAAAAAATGTTTCTTTTTTAAAAAATCAGATAGGACACGTGTCAGGTTTTGATTCGGAGCTCCCTTTTTGGCTTTAGCCTTCTCTGATTCCACCTCTCTCCATTGTGTTATCGCTGGTGAATCCACTTTCCATTTTTACAACAACACATAAGTATATCCAAACTATGGTCAAGGTCTGTAAGGGTGAGAGACATCAAACATAAAGAGTTTGGATCCGGTCCACTTTCCATTATTCTTTTTCCTTAATGGCCTGTTATTTCATACCGGTCCTGCTGGTGACCGGTTACTAGCCTCTATTTCATCAAGTGGCTCTCATCTGATGAATCTAATCTAAGGGTTCTTATTAACCAAAGAAATTAGGGAGATTTCGCCTCAACCGCAGGCTAAAATTCCCGGCTAATGAGCATGATTTAACCGAGGAGTCTGTTAGTTGTATTGTCACTGATCCAAAAAATTTCCATTTGATATCTCTGGAGTCTGCGATCACCAATCTCAATCCAAAAGCTACAATGGGAGTCGAAGGAGAGAGATGGTGCGTGGTCACCGGAGGTAGAGGTTTTGCTGCTCGGCATTTGGTGGAGATGCTGATCAGATATGAGATGTTCTGCGTTCGGATTGCCGACCTAGCCCCTGCCATTAAGCTCGAAGAATATGAAGAAAATGGACTTCTCGGGGAAGCTTTGAAGTCCGGTCGCGCTTCCTATGTCTCGGCAGACCTTCGGGATAAGTCTCAAGTGGTTAAAGGTATAGAAAATGGCTCTATTTGTCAATTTCAGTGTTTGTTTGGTAAACTCAATTTACCTGCAATTGCTAGCTGTGATAACCAACGTCTTACTTCTAAGGACTCACATCGGAGAAGGTGGTAACTTCTAGCAGCTTGATGTAATATATTTTTCTTGCTCCTATTTATCATGGCAATTTTGTGTTGTTAGGCCTATATGTTGGTGCAATATTGTCATAATTACTCGAATATCTCGTGTATTTAAGGTTATAATTTCTTATAAAGTGGGATTGTAATTGACTCATTCAAACCTTTGTAACAAGGCCTTGGGAAAAGGAAGTATCGAATTAGTTTGCAGTGTAGTATAACCATCATGGGAGCAAATGGATATTCTGTGTTTTATTTGTCTTCTTAGTTGGTGTTAATGACGATTTGATAATCACCTCTTGTTTTACCACCCTGGTGTGATCACGGACAGAACTTGGTTTAGCGAGGGCAAAGAATACGATGAGAAAATTATTATTTTCTTTGTTAATTGTGATCAGTGAGAGAACACAATGGAGACAGTTGATTCATGTAGCCGATGTCATACCAAGGCTATAAGACTTAAGTGAGAATTTTATGTATTTAGGCTAAATCACGGTTGGGATGGTGTAGTAGTTTTTGAAAGATGCGGATTCTAAAGGCGCATATTATGCATTATTTATTAGGAGACACACAAAGAGGGTATGTTTTAAGCTACGGCTCAAAAAAAAAAAAAATAGCCGTTCCCACATAATAGGAAAAATCATGAGTGTTGTTGTAAAGTAGTATAGAATAAATTAGTAGGACAGGAGCTAATGGAACAAAATTAATTATAAGAGCACAAGCCTAGTCACAAGAGTCCACATACACTAGAACCTCTGTATGATCTCGTCACTATTACTCCTTAAAGATCTCCTCGTAGGGACCCCCTCCCCCCAAACCGTAGCATTATCAACTCTTACAAACTTCACCGCAGAAGATCTGCCTATGATGTTTTCTTTCTATTTCATACATCAAGATTCAATATTCTCATGCTGTTGCCTTTAAACTGTTGCAGCTTTCCAGGGAGCTGAGGTCGTTTTTCACATGGCTGCCCCAGATTCATCTATTAACAGCTATCAGCTGCACTATTCTGTTAATGTAAAAGGTATAATCCTCTTGGATCATTCTAACAACACTCCCGTGGAATTTACAGAAAAGAAACTCACATGAAAATCGAATCTCCTGTGCCTTTTTCTTGACCTGTAGGGAAAATATGAGATGAACTTCTCCTGTTGTCGGTATGTTGTTGATTGCATCATAATCATGGTTTTACAGGAACAAAGAATGTTATTGATGCCTGCGTTGAAGTTAAAGTTAAGAGACTTATATACACAAGCTCTCCAAGTGCAGTCTTCGATGGAGTTCATGGAATCTTGAATGGTGACGAATCTTTGCCGTACCCTTCTAAGGTATTGTCTAGCAAAAATCAATCTGATTTTGAGAAATTTGAAGCAGTGAAATTGTGAATTGCCCGTTTTTCTTTCTTTATACTCTTTCACCGAATGATCTAGCGTCTCTTTCCAATGGTGGGTTGATTTAGCTCGTTTCTACTTCTGTAGTTCTATCCTTTCAACAGATCGGTATGTTACTGTTCCTGTCATTTTATTGCTGCATATGGAATAGTAAATTTTAGCATAAACGTAAAAAATAATTTATGTTGGTGTTTATCGCCGATGATTCTTTGATATTCTGATCCCTGTCTGAAGAAATTGTTCTTAATTTGTTATTTTGTCCTGTAAATTATACTGTTAAGTTTGATGCATGTTTATATTGATTTTTATGATTCTGTTAGTCACTTATGTGATAACAATAACATGGCGAAAGTGATTGTTGAGGACACCTGCATTTGAGTATTGATCTGCAGTCAGTCAGTTGTTTCTGAGTCCTTCCACATTTACCTTCTCAGTATTGAGTCTAACCTGAGCTGCAGAACTACTACAAGGATACTTCTGTTTAGTGGTTTTATTCTTTGTTTCACTGGTCAGCTAATACTGTAAGAATAGGATAGTCAAAGAATGGAGGATCAATATCTCCTAATTCGAGTAATGGATCCAGTGGCTAGAAAGGTTAATTTTACTTTCTTTAGTTTATTCTGATATTTAATTGGCATGCTGGAGTTTTGTAAAAAACTCAATAATAAGGGCATGTAAGATCAATGGCTCTTACTTAACCTATCTTGTACTTATCTGGTCAGAAATTGAAGCATGATATCTTAAACCTCCTACTAGAGTAGATCAACTTACTAGCCACTGATTTCGTCCCTTCACTATAACATTGCTTATAATGAGAGGAAATCTCAGACCTAGAGGTTGAGGGGTGGAGAGAAATTCCTAGGTTAAACATAAAGTTTCTTGTGGAGATTTCTTAGTACTTTATCTTCTCTTAGCTGTTAACAAAATTTAGGTTTTCTTGTTAATATTGAAGTACTTATACTAATTATTTCTCAAGCTTCTTGTTTCAGCACAATGATGCATATTCTGCTACTAAAGCTGAAGGGGAGGCACTAGTTATTAAGTCAAACAGTATGGATGGACTTTTGACATGCTGCATAAGACCTAGTGGCATTTTCGGGCCAGGTGATAGGTTACTTGTTCCTAGTTTAGTTGCTTCCGCAAGAGCTGGGAAATCTAAGGTATTGTAATCATTATTTTCGGCATGCTTGTAAAATGATATATATATATATCTAAGGTATTATAATCATTATTTTCAACATAGGCTTGCTCGTAAAATGACATATATATATATATATATATATATATATATATATATATATATATATATATATATATATATATATATATGAGTCTGTTCATAATGAAATTCAGATACTTTGATGGATTCCACCGAAAACAAATCGTGATTTTTTTATATGTTTGCATGTTTATTGAGATATAGCTTGTCACATCTTACCGCTAGCTACCTTTGGTGTGGTGTCATCTGGAGCTAGTTTTTTATTCTTAATTACAAATAAAAGTTTTTGATTCTCTGATACGTTTTCCTTCAAGTAAAGAAAACAAAGAATGTTCTTCCTGTCCTGTTTCCATAGGGTTGATGAGCTTAAGTGAATGCATCACAGCTTGTCAATTAGGTTTCTGTATTAATTTGGTTTTGTCTTTTGGTTGTGATACTCATTTTGAATAATTATTTTGCTTTATGAAAATTTGCTGAAATTTATGTCTTCGCTCTTGTATTTCTTATGGTAGTTCATTATTGGTGATGCCAACAATATGTGTGATTTCACTTATGTGGAAAATGTTGCACATGCTCATATATGTGCGGAACGTGCGCTGGCATCAGGAGGAAATGTTGCAGAGAAAGCTGCAGGGCAGGTGAGGACTCTCTGGTTTGAAACTGCTAAGCGCCTTTCGAAATTTTGCTTCATCTTAATATTTGTATCTTTGTTTCTGTTTGACTAAAGTAACCACCTGCTTTATGAATGTCAAATTTAAATAGCATTAGGGTGATATATCTATTGTTAGTATGAATCGCTTCCTGACAAATAAGCTTAGGAAATCATTTCCTGACAAGGCCTGCTTGCAATCTCCACTATGTAAATCCTTTTACATTTATATAATTTTAACTTACCAAAAAAGGTAAAAAAACCTGAGGATAGTAGCGGACTAGGTGTAAATGCCATACCCTAAATAGGGAGTAGGCTATTATATTTATACTCATCAATTATAGTGCAACCATTACAAGTATTTTTTTGTAAGTAAATAAATTTCAGTAAAAGTCCATAATGGTAAATTTTCAAAAGATGGCGCTTAAAGATAACGTGATGCGTGGATGCTACTAAATATAGGTGGCTTACAATGTACTGTCCAAACCGATGCCAACCTTTACAAAACATGCCCTAGAAGGCGACAAGAGCCAAGCATGTACAAGATATAATAAGGCAGATATTTAGTCTATGACTACCACTTCCTCCTTACAGTAACCATTTAAAATATACTCAGTACAAATGAGGTAAGAGAGGCAAAGACGGCCTTAAAAAGACCAGACATTCATCGTATGCCAGTAAGCCAGCATCAGAGGCCCCGATGATTCTTTTTTGTCCAAATTGAGTGTATCGGAGTTAAGAAGGCAAAGTAGACCACGTCCCTCTGGAGAGCCAGGAGTTTCCCAGCAGTCAAGATTGGATGTTGTCCTAATAGTATGGTTGGTTTTTACACTGCAACCGCGTCAAGGAAGGTCTCCAAACTGCATTAGAGAAGCTACTGTTGGGATATGAAGAGTTTTGATGAAGTTAAAAGATGTTTTTGGAAAAGACAAAAAAGAAATTAACACTTGGAATTTGAAGTAAAATGAGAAAAACACATTGTGAGACATCGATCTCTAAACTGAGAGACATCGATCGATCGATGTATACATCAGTCTCTTGAAGAAGAGGCATCGATCTATTGATGTGAGACAAAACAAACTCAGGAACTCTCGGTGAGACATCGATCTCTAAACTGTGGGACATCGATCGATCGATGTATACATCAGTCTCTTGAAGAAGAGACATTGATCGATCGATGTCTGACAGAACAAATCCAGAAACTTTCGGTGAGACATTGATCTCTAAAATCATGGACATCGATCGATCGATGTATACATCAGTCTCTCAAGTAAGAGACATCGATCGACCGATGCACTGCAAAATTCAAAATTTTTTTGAACGTTGGAACAAAATCCAAGGGAGATTTATGATGTTTTCTCTCTCCAATCTTGCTCAAACTTCTTGTGGACTTTACTCCAGCATACTACATGCTTCATTGACTATTTTATCCATGTCTAAGATTCTCTAGGGTGGCTATGGAAGATCAAATCACTCCATAGGGTGGCTAAAGGCTATTTTCAAATTTTCAAGACTTGGAGATTGACTTGAAGACATGGTGAAGGCTCCAAAACGTGGTAAACTTCGTCTAGCTTGGATGAGGCAAACACACACTTTCACCATCATCTAGCTTCATTAGTCATTGTTGTATAGTTCTCACATTTGTAAAAGTGCTTAAAGATTGTTAAGCTTTTCTTTGTTCTTCATTGTTGTATATTGGGAGATAGAGAGTCTAGCACAAGAGGAACCATAAATATTTGATCTCTTGCTTGTGCTTGGACTAGTGAAAAAGTGTGAACCTTACTATTTCCTTCAACCCACTGTGAGAAAGTTCTTGAGAGAACTTTGTTGAAGCTGTGAGGTAGCAAGAAGTTGTTCTTGCTAGAGCTGTAGTTGCCGTAGTTGCACAAGTGTATTTTGTGCAAGAAGTTACTGTTGTTGTTGCTTACACTAAGGTGTTAGTGTAAGTATTGCTGTGGTTGTACTTATTATCTATAATAAGAAGAGTAGTTGTTGAAAATCCACTTTGGCAACAAAGTGGTAGTGGAGTAGAATCATTTACGATTCGAACCACTCTATATCCGGTGTACTCATTCGTTGCTTCTCACCTCCCATTCTTGCTTTGATTTTGAATTTCATTTGAGTTGAGGCAAACAAGAAAATTCCGCAAAAGTGTCAAACACTCTATTCGTCCCCCCTCTAGAGTGTGTTTCAGACCTAAAAGCTACATTGAAAAAAAAAAGATGTTCCTGGATCTCAATGGACCTGCCACAAAACAAACATAAATCAGAGTCATAAAAACCCCTCTGGACCATCTTGTCTTATGTAGGAAGCCTATTCAAATATGCAATCCATAAAATGATAGCATATCTAGGAAGATGATCCCTGCACCTAACCACCTTGGATCAAGAAACCTTTCGAAGGTTAGGGGTTGCAATTTCTATGGCATTATGGACCGAGAACTTTTGATTTGGGGTCCATTTCCAGTAATCTTCACCTTGGTAATCTGGATGGATTTACAAACATTATAAAAGGACACAGCTTGGTTATCCCAACCCCTACCATATGGTAAGCTCGAGTTATTTCCACTTAATACCTCTACTACCCTGTCCTCCTTTTTGATAGTAAGCTTGTGTATTGATTCTAGACAATTTTCTAGCAAAGGACCTTATGGATGCCACGGGTTAAACCATAAGGATGTGGATGACCCATTACCTTTAATTTTCTTTATGTGTTGAGAATATTTGTCCCTGATCCAAAGTAGCATCTTCCACATCAATAAATCTAATTGTTTAAGCTTGACCTCCCATAGGAATTTACATTATAGTATAGCTGAATGTGCACATTTTACCCACAAACTTTTCTTTTCCTGACAGATGTTCCAAACCAGTTTCACAAGGTACGTATTGTTCATCCTAACCAGATTATGAATGCCTAGACCTCCTACCTCCTTTGGTTTACAATAGATGATCGTTTTATCTTTGCCTTTCTAGTTCCACCCCATAGAAAACACCTTAGTGCCTTCTCAGTTTCCCTAATTACTTTCCTAGGGATGAAATAGGATGCTGACTAATACCTTACGATGACTATAAAGAATGAGTTAATAGTTGTAACCTGCTCCTATAGGATAATTTTGAAGAAGACCAGCTAGAAATCCTATTATTTAACTTTTCCGGTCGAGGTCTACAATCAAAGTATGATAGCTTTCTGTTTAATAGAGGAAATCATAGGTATTTGATGGGTAGGGCATTCCCAGGTTTTCTAGAATAGATTATTTCCTAGTATTTGTTATACCTGAAACGAAGACTTCGCTTTTTTGAAGGTTAGGTTTTAAGCTAGACGAGTCACTAAACGTTTCCAATGCAGCTTTAATGGGCTTAATAGATTGTTCCTCACCACTAGACAAGATAAATAGGTCATCCTCAAAGGCTAAGGAGCAAAGTTTTAAATTTTCACATCTGGGGTAATATTTGAATAAAGAATCTTCAATTTTTATTTTTAAGAGCTGTGACCCTCCATAACTAATATAAACAGACAGGGAGAGAGAGGATCCCCTTGTTTATACCCCCTGGAAGATTTAAAGTGCCCAGTTGAGGACCCATTTAGACTAACAGAGCATGAAGCCATAGATATACATAGATGAACCTTGTTCCTAACGTGTTTTGGGAAATTCATCTGGTTTAGAATAGCCATCAAATTGTCCGACAGTGTCAAAAGCCTTTATAATATTTACCTTAATTGCACAACTACTAGGTCCCCCCAAGCTTTTGGTAGTTTTTAACAAGTTCATGCATTAATAGTAGATTATTCTGGATTGTTCTGCTTTGGATGAAAGCAGACTGATTAATATCAACAAGAGAGGGCATGAGAGGCTTGATTCTGTTTGCCAGAATCTTTGAGTTGTATCTTATTCTTCATTAAAGGTTGTGATAAGACAAGTTTATTGATGTAGTACATGGAAGAGAGTTTATCAAAATGGACGATTTACAACCGACATGACTCACATTAGACTTTACTTACAACATTATAAGAGACTAATATTATGGTTAAAGGATTTAATTATATACTAAAGTGCACATTGTGGTTTTATAGATCATATAAGATGTCGTAAGGAACAAGTTGTAGAATATAATTTGTGTCCCTTGTGAATAATGGTTGTGTGATTTATAATTAAATCCTAATTGGTCGTTTATGAAGAGTAATCTTGAAAAGTTATGTCTTTTAAGTCTAAGAGACAATTCTTTATTAAAGAGACATGTTCATTTATCAAAGGGGTGTGAATTCAAAGGTTATGAAGCACGTACCTTCTGCCTGCTTACAAATATGCATAAGGTCCTCTCTTCACCCTTGCTATTTATATTTATTTATCCATCAAAGTAAACATTCAAGAAAAGGTTAGTGGAAAAAACCCTACATTCAAAGTTGGGATTGTCTACATCAAAGTTAGTGCTTTCGTTCATCAAAAACGTTTCCGTTCACCGAAGCTTAGAGAAATGTACGATTTCTCTAAACATCATCTTTTAGTTATTGTGAAATAATTGTGTATATAAAGACAGATTTTTAGATCCTAAAGAATTATTGCTTATACAGCCACCAGCAGCTGTCTAACTATACCAGAGGCGGGGTGGGATCCTCTCACCGCCTCCAATGTTACCCCCCACGTGACCGTCCGCCACGTGGCAGTGGAGGGAAGTGGTGAGGCTGAGTGAGGTCACCTGCACCCAGCCTCACCACCCCCCTCCCCTGCCACGTGGCAGGGGGTCATTTGTTACCCCCTTAAAAGGGGGTGAGGAGATCCGGGCTCACCAGAGGCCTTACATAATCATTACCCACTATGGATTCCGGTGAACATCTCCAACTCTCCCACCCAATCTCTCTTTTTTTTCTTTTTCTTTTTTTTTTGGAATATTGAACGCTTCATTTTAGATTTTAAACTCCCTGACAAGATGGTCACGTAATTAAACATACAGAACGGAGACGCGACAGATGCAATTTTGTAGATATCTTATCAACTTGAAAAGTAATTTACAGTTAAGGCGATACATTAGGCTATTAAATTACATGTCAAATGAAACAAAACCTGAAGCCCCGTACCATAACACAGACGCCCCAGAAAAAACAGGTAACGGAAAGTACAATATTCCAATAACTCCACTAAAACATTTACTCACTACAAGTGTACACACAGTAATCATAAATTTAGCCGTTCCACAGGACTTCAGATCTATAACCAATTTAACAAATTACTATGTGTAGTATTCATCCATTCCGTATGTTCATCCTTTTGTTTATTTTGGTCCGACAGAGGGGCATGGGCCCCTGGTTTAACACCAGTACAATACCAAAACTGCCCACAAAACACAAACAGATGACCCGAAGGGCGGTTGTCAAAGTGCATAGATGTACTGGAATAAAGCTATGCCCTAATAGGAAGAAGGCATACATTAAAACAATTGATTGTGTTCATCTCAAGGATGATGTCCAAGAGGGTCTACAGAATGGAATATCCACGGAATCCTGGAAAAACCTGCCACTAAGAATAAGAAATGCCTTGCCTCAAATTGGATATTTGACGTTACCGTATGTACCTCAGCAGGGTATATCAACTATCAAAGAAAGAGCATAATTCTCGATTCATATCGTGCTAATTGAGGGGATTGCCACTTCACAACACTTCTATTTTGTCAGTGAGCAGTTTCCTTCTTATCATTTTGTATTCTTGCCGATTAATGTAATAGTCCTGCCACAATCGCATGGCATATTGAGTCTCGATCAACGATGGCAGTCGATCACAACTCCTCTTTTGGCGTAACTAGTTATTCCCTACCTCCCATGTGTGCAGATTCTGTGCTTCAGGTCATTACCTGACTGAAAAATCAAATTTAGATTCCAGGTTTGCATCATAATATAAAAAATTTTGATTAAACTCGTCTCTTGGTGAGATCAAGTCATTAGATGCATCTGCATGTTTACACCACTAAATATTTGCTAAAATTAATGCTTGGAAAGTAATCAACGTACCAAAAGACATTGTGGCTGACATCTATCCTTAAACTGGAGGAGCCACTTTGCACACCTCAACATTAAGTCCACAGTCCAAAAGAAAAAGCAACCATGCACGTTGCTGTTCAGAGAGTCTATCCCTGGGACCTTTTACTTCCACGAGCTTGGCCTCACCCCTATAGTCATCGAGGAAGCGCCAAAGCAATAGATCAGGCATGCCACTGGACCAACTTCGATAATCCTGGGCCAAATTTCTGCAAATTGATGCAAGACACGGACCCCCAATGCATGAAACAGCAGCTCGAAGCTCAGATATGGAATGTTTCTCCCAGTTAACCCCCCTGCACATCGTCCCCACGTGTGATTGCCATGCAGCAAGTAAAATTTCTTCTGCCATGCCACCCTCAATCTTTTGCAGTTGTGGCTCTATAAGGTCCTTTCTGATAACATAGAAGCGATCAGTCTCCAGATCTAATGGGCCAGTCTGCAAAAGGATGTGACACATTTAAGTTCCCGAAGCACCAGAAAAAATTATTGAGAAACGATCGATAATTAAGGAATGCCATGGTTTGACATAATTCTAGTGTGAAAAGCTGTTGATCTCTAATAACATACATACGTACAACAAAGTCACCCAAGCACCCAAAATACATCATAGCTTTTACAATCCAATGTAAAATATAGTCTATAGCATCAATTCTCGTTCTTTTTTCTTTATCACTTTTACCAGGAATATATTCAAGTGGACAAATAAAAAGCATAATTCTGAAAGTGAATAAGACTCTACATATACATATAAATGCATGTTAACAAGAAAAGCATTCTTGGGTTTTTTTTTTTTTTTTGGTGGATTGGGGGGGGGGGGGGGGATGCATGGATAAATTCAATCAAAGATCATAGGACTGCTTTCATATGATAAATAATGGTTTGGACTACCTGAAATCTGGTGCAAAAGGCATTCGGCACATCAGCAAAGACAATATCCCACATCAAGAGGGCAAAGATAGTCAACCATATCCCACTCTCTGTATGAACACCCTGCCAGGCACCTCCTTCTCCAGCATAATAGTGCAAAGCAAGTTGCTCAACTCCGCACTGTTCTCCATCTTCATTATAAAATATGCTCCTCATACCCATTTCAGAATTAACAGGTCTACCTTGAATGTTGACCTAAGTTACCATCAATGAAATTGAGAACTTTGGTGTGGAATCAAAGCTAGGATGCAAACCTAGAATACCTAATCCCTAGAAATGGACATAGTAAAAATAAGGGTGCTTCAAATTGGCAGAAAATTCAGTCAACTGTTTACCTCAGGAATCTTCCTCTTGACAGATTTTGCATAAGAAGGAACTCGCCAGCGCCTTGGTGGTTTCCCTAGTCGTAGAACCCGCTTTTGCAGGGCCACCCTTGGACCAGCACGAACCCATGGATCAAGTAGAGCATCCTCAGCAACTTGAAGGCTATCATCGATATACCCTTTGTGTTCTAAATCAATTGAAAGCCTAAGACTCCAATATCCCCTTCTTCCATCAGACGTAAAAGTTTCCAGAAGCCGCTTCAGAAGATTTATTGCATTACCATAACTGTGAAACGTACTTAACATTTTAGATGAAGATAATGTACTTTCGCAAGGAAAGGAATATCAAATTTAAATAAATGTCTAGCAACACAAACTCGACATTAGTAACTAAGACAATCTTAGCAGCCAAACCCCAAATAAACAATGCCTTCCACTAGGCCAAGAAATTTGCTGACACACACAAGTACATGTTGGAATATACGGTCATAACGTACTATAGATTGTAGAACATGTAAGTTTGCAGCACACACAAAAAAATACTTTTTAATTCAAAGAAAACTACATATTTATAGTACATTTTCATCATATCAGTCCCTAACATCAAGGGATTCTGAATTGGTATTAACTACCGTATCAAATATACACTTTCCTATCTTAACAGAATAGTATATCTTAACAGAATATACACAAAATCTCCACTTATCCGTTTGTTTCAACACTCCTCAAATTGGTGCATAGATATCTATCATGCATAACTTGCTGAGTAGGTCTTCAAATCATGGTCTAGACAGCCCCTTGATGAACAAATCTGTCAATTGTTAAGTAGTGGGAACAAACGGAATACATATCAGTCTACTGTCAAGTTTTTCTTTTATATAATGTGTATCAACTTCAATGTGTTTGGTCTTATATTATTGAATAGGATTATAGCCTAAATTAATGGCAGCTTTGTTATCGTAGAAGAGCTTCATAGGTCCTTGTATTGGTAGTTCTGCCAGGATTCTCCTATGCCACATTATCTCACATACTCCATGAGTCATGGACCCGTAATCAGTTTCAGCACTGCTCCTAGCTACCACACTTAGCTTTTTGTTTCTCTATGTGACTAGATTGTCCCATACAAATGTAAATAACATGTAGTTGATCTTCTGTCTATAACTGATTTAGCTCAGTCTGCATCAGTGTAGGCTTCAATTCCTCTCTGGTCTGTCTTTCCAAAGAACAACCCTTTACCTGGTGTGCCTTTAATATATCTCAAGAATCTGTAAGTAGCCTCCAAGTGTTCTTCCTATGGTGAGTGCATGAATTGGTTTGCTAAACTTACAGCAAATGTTATATCTGGTCTAGTGTCAGATAGATAAATGAGTTTTTCCGCTAGTCTTTGATATTGCCCCACTTCCACTGGTTTATACTTCTTGCCTTCAAACTTCTTATTCGGGTCAACTGAGGTGTCTAATGGTTTACATTCACTCATACCTGTCTCTCCGACAAGTCCAGAACATATTTTTGTTAGGACAATAATATTCCCATTTTTGACTGTGCCACCTCCATGCCTAAAAAATACTTCACTTGCCCTAGGCTCTTTACCTCAAATTCCCTAGACATATCAGCTTTTAGCCTTTTAATTTCTTCTTTATCGTTCTCTGCTAAGATAATGGCATCTACATAAACAATCAGAATTTATAATCTATGGTGAGCTAAGTGTTTGATGAACAAGGTATGATCTGCTCCCCTTTGTTTATATCCTTCTCTTTTGATAAACTGTGCAAAACGCCCAAACTAAGCCCTAGGTGACTGATTCAACCCGCATGGAGACTTTTTCCAGCCTACATACACGAGTTCCAAGCCTGGTTTTAAATCCTGATGGTGGACTCATATGCATTTCTTCTCCTAGATTACCATTTAGAAAGGCATTCTTTACATCCATTTGATGAGGGGGCCAGTCTATGTTAACAACCAATGACAAGAGAACTCTGATTTTGTTTAGTTTGTCTATGGGTGCAAAGGTCTCTAGATAGTTAATGTCATAGGTTTGAGTGAATCCTTTAGCTACTATGCGTGCTTTATACCTGTCTAACGTCCCATCAGCTTTATACTTCATTGTAAATACCAATTTGTACCCAACTGTTCTCTGCTCTGATGGTAATTATGTCACTTTCTGATACGGCCATAGGGACACAAAAAAGGAAGCCTAAAGTTCAACACTATGGCCGGCCAAAGAAAGGAGGAAAAGAAGGAGAATTGGAGCCAATTCCAAATCCAATCAAGATGAGATTGCAATCAACCTTTTGAAGATTGAGACAAGATTATCATACTAAAAATTGATATCCAAAGTCCACAAAAAGGAGGAAATCGACTGATCTTAGTAGGAGGAATATTCCATTTTCAAGATAGTTCTTTTAGGAAAATTGCAATTTATCTCTTTTAACTTTTTGGTAGGTTTTTGAGATAGAATTTATCTTTCCTTTTGGATTATTTTTGGCTGAAAATTTCAGCCTCTATTAGGGCATCAAGGCCGCCGGCCTACACTACCTTTTCATCAATAATATTTTGTGTGTTTTCTTCTCCAAGTGAGTGAAACTTTGTTTTCTTGATTTTGCACTAAAAATCAAGGCTAATATCTCTCATTCTTGAGCAAATTGAGGGTGATTGCCAAGGGTTGAAGTGACCGTCTAAGAGGGCCTTGAAGGTTTGCCTACAAACGCACACTTGAATCTAAGGTATTGCTTAAGCCGACAATTTCTACACAACGGAAGCAAGGAGAATTTTACTTCTTTGTGTTTAAACCCTTGTGGAAAGGTTGTTGGAGGTGGAAGAGTGGATCCTACCCTTGTCAGCTTGCATCACTTTCCAGGTGTCATTTTTTTCTAAGGCTTTCAGTTCCTCAAGAATAATCTCTCTCCACTTTGGAACTAGCATGGCATCCTGTATACCCTTAGGTATTGCTATACTGGAAAAATGAGAGGTCAAGGTTGAGAAGGATGAGGACTGCTTTCTGGTTGACACATGGTTGGATAATGGGTATTTGACACACTTTTTACTGTCTTTTCTCAGGGCTATAGGTAAATCAGGGGTAGAGTAGTTAACTGGACTGCTTGGCTGAGTGGACAATATCTGGCTCAGATTCAGAAGTGACTGGAGTGACTTGAGTCTTCTTTCTGGACCCTTTTTCCTCCTCTTATACACAATAACATCCTTTACCTTTCTATTTTCTTCAGGTCCAGTGTTATGTCTTGGCATTAATACACTCTCCCTTTTGGCTATTAGTCTTTATGTCTTCCACATTTTTGTTGATTAGGAAATTTACACTGTTATGTTCAGATGCTAAGCATAAATCTGAGTGTGTATTTCCAGTGTGTTGTACCTCAATAAGAACACAGTAGCCTTCACTTTCCCCCTAAAGATTAGACTTAAAAGTATAGGATGTGTTAGTGTATGTGCCCTAGACCATGATTTGGATGTTTTATGTTATACATTTATTATTAATAAAGAGGTTTTATTATCATTATTGTTGGTTAGTATGTTACACAATTATGATATATGTCCCTGGTTCATTATTGTTATAGAGATAAAATATGAGTATTGATTTGATAATCATGAGATGATTATGTGTATGGTGATACAAATCAACCTCATAGATACTTGTTAGAGAACAGTGTATTGGATAGACCCATCACGAGATTACTACATGGATTAGCGTCATAAGTAAATCTCATGGTAGTCATGTTTTAATCCTTAGACTTGAAATTGTCATAGTTTCCAACATAAGGACTATTATATTTTGACATGATCAAACGTTATCCGTAACTGGATAATAATAAAGGTCATGATTGAATATGATAGAAATTATGTAGAGGATATTGAACAATCAAGATAGAATTTGTCCCTCTCTTTTGAGAGAGATATCTTTGGGCCCCTCGATTAGTGAGAATGTAAAATGCATGGCCGTGCTCAAATGAATTGATAGTGTGACCAATGTCAGTTGTTTTATCAGTCTACTTAGAGAACGAGTAATCATATGTTTGAACAATATAAGTATGACGCTGACCATGACTTATGTTCAAACTAGATATCGTGTGACAAAAGAATTAATGCATGTACTATTATTAGGCTAGTTGGACTTTACTCGTATTAATTGGGTAGTCGTAATGTCTTGCTAGAGACCAATTACGACTTGTTGGTTTGATGGAGATTTAACCAACTGCCAATTAATATGGGCCTATCGGGTCACACACAAGAATGCGTATGGACCGATATTAATAATATTAATAATATTAATATTAGATATTAATTATTATTATTGTTGTTGTTTTTTGGTGATTATATATATATAATATATATATATATATATGTATGTGTATTATCGGATAATAACTAAGAATCCATATCTGATATGGATTTTGAATATCCTGATAGAATCCATATTTGATATGGATTTTGATTGGCATCAACTAATCCGATTAGGACTCGGATTTTGATGTCCATATATGTGTATATATATACTGTGTATCTCGTATACAGAGACATACGAAAAGCACGGAATCATCAGAAAAACCCTAGAGCCGTTTTTGGAGAAAAACAAGTTCTCTCAGCCGCGCCGTTCAAGAGCTAGCACTCCGGGCGGAAGCATTCGTGCGGATAACGACAGAGGGTGTTCGTGATTTCGCACCTCTTCCATTTGCGGATTTCGAATCTTCAGAGGTAATTTTTGAGTTTCTTTCATCGATTAAACGAACAATATGGATCCTTGGTAGGAAATCGGAGATCAAGTTTTGTTTTTACGCTGCGCGTTTTGCAGTGATCTTGTCAAATTTCCTAACAGTGGTATCAGAGCCACTTGTTGTTCTCGTTTAAATCGATTATATCATGCTTATGTGAATATATGTTTTCTGTTTGAATTCGTATGGCATGATATATGTGCAAACCCCAAGTCGGATTTCATATAATGAGAGAAGAATGGTGTTTTTCAATACGTTTTCATGAGATAATTTTGTATATGGCAGAATTCGTTTGGCGTATGATGATTAAAACGACTATGTTTATATTAGATATAAACACACGATATGCCATGATATGTGTAAAACCATATTCGAATATCATCTGATGAGAGCGGATTGGTGTTTTCAAATCATTTTCATGAGATGGTATAATTCGAGATTGTTATATGTGATATAATGTTTTCGTTTTTCATGTGATGATCAAAACGATTATATGTTTATATCGATATGAACAACCGATAATGATTCTGTAAGAGTTTATGCATATTCAAAACACACAGATTATCAATTCGATTGATGATTCTATTTTCGGATTTTGAATGACAG
Organism: Eustoma russellianum; assembly: GCA_036186865.1. Lineage (NCBI taxonomy): Eukaryota > Viridiplantae > Streptophyta > Magnoliopsida > Gentianales > Gentianaceae > Eustoma > Eustoma russellianum. The sequence continues at coordinate 37,403,543 of AP025046.1, read as the reverse complement.
ATTATCAATTTGATTGATGATTCTGTTTCGGATTTCGAATAGCAGATTATCAATTCGATTGATGATTCTGTTTCGGGTTTCGAATAATAACTCTCGGTTTGATCGATGCTTCTATAAGGGCTTACACGTATTCAAAACAGTAAGATCGTTAATAAGATTGACGCGTCTGCGTTAGGGTTCCGAAAAGAAAATTATCAATCTGATTGATGTTTTCTGTTTGGCTTCGAGGGGCGCTGCCCCTCGAAAGGAACCCCGCCTGCTAACCGGCTAGCGGAATCGCCGTATGCATACGCCCTATAGTTCGTAATCGTGACATTAAGAATGTCAATATATATTTATTTGTTATAATATGTTTGTGTAAGATATATTATAATTGTTGATGTCTTTGCATGGTGCATAGCATAGCCTTAGGACCTATGTGATTGACTTAGTCATATTTCTATTTTTGGTTATTATGGCTTGCGTGCCGCTGTAGTTTTTGTTGTATTTTATTATACAAGTAGTTAGGTTTTTCTTTGTTATTGTAATAAATGAAGAATCAAGCTACAAAAATGGTGATGGCGACACATATCAAGGACGAGTGGATTCCATGGAGATGAAGGCACGAGCTCAAGAGTAGAAGATATGTATCATTGCAAATGTTGTAATAGGAAGTCTTTTACATAGGGTTTCCTTTATGATCTTCATTTGTTCTCATGAAGATCATATTTAGTTTGGACATGCTATGTCACGTTTACACATTTATCATTTTGTATGAGATGCGTGGATGATAGATAATATATGTTAGGTCCGAAATACACTCTAGAGGGGGGTGAATAGAGTGTTTGTCTCTTTTGCGGAATTTTCTCGTTTGCTCAACTCAAAAAGGATATTCAAAATCAGAGCAAGAATGGGAGATGAGAAGTAGTGAATGAGTACACCGGATATAGAGTAGTTCGAATCGTAAATGATTCTACTCCACTACCACTTTGTTTCCAAAGTGGATTTTCAACAACTACTCTTCTTATTATGAACAATAAGAACAACCACAGCAATACTTACACTAATACTTTAGTGTAAGCAACCACAACAGCAACTTCTTGCACAAAACATACTTGTGCAACTACAGCAACTACAGCTCTTAGCAAGAACAACTTCTTGCTTCCTCACAACTTCAACAAAAGTTCCCTCAAGAACTTCTCACAGTGGGTTGAAGAAATATGGTAAGGTTCACACTTTCTCACAAGTCTAAGCACAAACAAGAGATCAAATATTTATGGTTCCTCTTGTGCTTGACTCTCTTTCTCTCAATATACAACAATGAAGATCAAAGAAAAGCTAATCAAGCTTTAAACAAATTTACAAGTATGAGAGAAATATACAACAATGGAAAATGAAGCTAGATGATGTTGAAAGTGTGTGTTTGCTCCATCCAAGCCTCCTCTATTTATAGATGAAGTTCACCACGTTTTTGAGGCTCTCCACCAAGTCTTCATCTTCAAAAATGTCAAGATAATGCCCAAATAGTCTCTAGCCACCCTATGGAGTGATTTGATCTTGGATAACCACCCTAGAGAATCTTAGACATGTATACAATAGTCAAGGAAGCATGTAATAGGTTGGGTTAAAGTTCACAAGAAGTTTGAAGAAGATTGAAAAAGGAAAACCTCAAAAATCTGCCTTGGATTTTGTTCTAACGTTCAGAAAATTTGAATTCTGGGGGACATCGATCGATCGAAGTGCATGGGGTGAGAGATCGATGTCTTCCAGAAGCATTCCAGTTTTTGTTCTGCTGACATCGATCGATCGATGTCAGAGGCTGAAGTGACATCGATCGATCGATGTCTTCAGCCTGAGAGATCGATGTTCTCCAGTAGCCTTCGAGTTTTTATCCTGCTGACATCGATCGATCGATGTCAGAGGCTGAAGTGACATCGATCGATCGATGTCTTCAGCCTGAGAGATCGATGTTCTCCAGTAGCCTTCAAGCTTTTATCCTGCTGACATCGATCGATCGATGTCAGAGGCTGAAGTGACATCGATCGATCGATGTCTTCAGCCTGAGAGATCGATGTTCTCCAGTAGCATTCCAATCTCAACCATTTTTGAGATAATGTATTTGTCTCATCTTGCATCAAGTTTCAAACATTAATTTAACTTATTTAAAACATCTTTTCATCATCAAAACAATTTATTCTTTAACAATATATGCATATAGGATGCTATGATATAATGACATGCAACGCAAGACATAAACTAAATTGAACCCTCATTAATAATTTAAGTCTTTATGCCATCCATGTCTTAAACACCTATTAAAACTGGAATTGTATTAAAGTAGGTATTGCCAAAGCAATGTGCTTTAAACATTCCTAGCTACGTAGGATGAGTAATAGTGCTACTCATATGTTTAAAATTGGTTAGACTTAATTGGGCGATCAAAACAGTTTTGGGCCCAAGGCATTAAATGGAATCTAATATACAATGATATATGATGTCATTATTCCATAAAATCTAAGAGTTGCATGAGATGTAATTGGTAAAGAAGTTACCTACCTAAATAACTTAATTTTAAGCGACATGCCAAAGCTGAGTTTAGAATTAAGTCAAATATGGATCTTAGCTCACTAAAATATTTCATTTGAGGGTTATGTTTTAGTGGGAGTTTTATAAAGTTTTAACCTCGTTACTAATTAAAGTGTTACTTTGCATGTTCTGTAGATCATAAATGGCTACTAATAACAATTCCACCTTATCGCTGCGATCTATCCTTGAGAAGGAAAAACTGAAAGAATGTGAGACTAATTTTGTTGACTGGTTTCGAAACTTGATAATTGTTCTCAAGCAAGAAAAGAAGTCCTACGTGCTCGATGACCCTGTCCCTGAACCCCCTCATGCTGATGCTTCTGTTGCTGCTAGGAATAAGCATAAGAAGCATGTGGAAGATTCCAACGACATAGGATGTTTCATGTTGGCAACTATGTGTCCACGACTTCAGTAGGACCTGGAACACTTAGAAGCTTATGAGATGAGTGTGCATCTCAAACAAGCTTTCCAACAACAGGCTAGGCAGGATAGGTTTGACACCGCTGTTGCACTATTTGATTGTAAGATGTCTGAAGGTGAATCTGTTAGCACTCATGTTTTGAAGATTAAAGGCTATATAGATCACCTTGCAAGACTTGGATATCCCCTAAATTTGGAACTCGCTACGGATTTGATCCTACACTCTTTACCTAGCAGTTTCTCTCAGTTCGTCATGAACTACAATATGAATAATATGGAAAAGTCCATTCCTGAGCTACATAGTATGCTCAAAACCGCTGAGGGGAATATCAAAAAAGCCTACCCAAGTATTAAGTGTCAATATCAAGCCAATGAAAAAGAAAGGTAAAGGCAAGGGTAAGCCCAAAGGTGCAAAAGGGTCCAAGGGTCGAGCTAAGCCAAAACCTGGACACAAGGCAAAGGTTACTAATGAAGGAACTTGTTTCCATTGCAACAAGCCTGGGCATTGGAAAAAAAATTGTGATGTTTATTTGGATGAGTTGAAGAAGCTGAAGGGTAGTGTGACTACATCTTCAGGTATTTATGTTATAGAAATTAATTTATCTACTTCTTCTTCCTGTGTATTAGATACTGGATGTGGATCCCATATTTGTACAAATATGCAGGGGCTCAAAAGGAGTAGGATGCTGAAGAAGGGCGAAGTGGACCTACGTGTTGGCAATAGAGCAAGAGTTGCTGCTATAGCTGTAGGGACCTATGAGCTTGTCTTGCCCAATAGGCTTTTGTTAGTTTTAAACAATTGCTTTTATGTTCCTACTATGAGTAGGAATCTTATTTCAGTATCAGTTTTGGATGATGAAGGTTATTCATTTTTAATTAAAAATCAGAAGTGTTCTATTTTTGATAAAAATGACTTGCTTTATGGTATTGCAAGTAGTTATAATGGCATTTATGTCCTTAGCATTGATGATTCCAATGACAGTAATATTTATAACATATCTTCAAAGAGAACTAGGCCAAATGAATTAAACCCTACATATTTGTGGCATTGTCGCCTTAGCCATATAAATGAGAAGTACGTATCTAAACTCCATCAAGATGGATTATTAGATTCATTTGATTTTGAATCATTTGAAAATTGCGAGTCTTGTTTGCTTGGAAAGATGACAAAGGCCCCTTTTACTGGACATAGTGAAAGGGCTAATGACTTATTGGGCTTGGTACATACAGATGTATGTGGCCCGATCAGCATTAGTGACAGAGGAGGATTTCAGTATTTCTTAACTTTTACTGATGATTTCAGTAAGTATGACTATGTCTACCTAATGAAACATAAGCATGAGTCTTTTGAAATGTTTAGAACTTTTCAAAATGAAGTACAAAATCAACTTGATAAGACAATTAAAACGCTTCGATCTGATCGAGGTGGTGAATATTTGAGCCAAGAATTTGACCAGCATCTAAAAAATTGTGGAATCATTTCACAGTTGACTCCTCCAGGAACTCCACAATGGAATGGTGTTTCTGAAAAGAGAAATCGAACTTTATTAGATATGGTTCGATCTATGATGGGTCAAGTAGATCTTCCTTTATCTTTTTGGGGTTATGCCTTGGAGACAGCTGCATTCATTTTGAACCGTGTACCATCTAAAGCGGTTGAAAAGACACCATATGAGATATGGACTGGTAAGAGACCCAGTGTCTTTTCTTAAGATTTGGGGTTGTGAAGCTTATGTGAAAAGATTAGTGTCAGATAATCATCATCATCCGTACCCAGTATATCTCAACGACAGCAAACGTTATCGCTAGGGTCTTGGGATTAGTGTCAGATAAGCTAGCTCCAAAGTCTATAAAATGTATTTTTGTGGGGGTATCCTAAGGAAACTAAAGGGTAATATTTCTATATTCCCTCAGAGAACAAAGTGTTTGTTGCTCGAAATGGAGTCTTTTAGAAAAGGAATTTCTCTCTAAGATAACTAGTGGTAGTATAGTACAACTTGAGGAAACTCAAGTTCCACAAGATATCATTGAACCGTCTTTAGAGACAATTTCAGAACCACAAACAGTTGTGGAGCCTGAAAAGTAACGCAAGTCCAACGCAGATCTAATATGATACATCGTCAGCCAGAGAGATATGGATTTCTTGTGACTGATGATAGTGAGATTATGCTCATAGATCAAGATGAGTCTACTACCTATCAAGAAGCTGCGTCAGGTCCAGATTCAGATAAATGACTAGGAGCCATGAATTCTGAGATGCAATCCATGTTTGATAACCAAGTTTGGTCCTTAATTGATCCTCCAGAGGGTATCAAGACTATTGGTTGCAAATGGGTTTTCAAGAAGAAAACTGACATGGATGGAAATGTGCAAACCTACAAAGCAAGGCTTGTTGCTAAAGGTTTCAAGCAAACTCATGGTATAGACTGATGAAACCTTTTCACCAGTTGCTATGCTTAAGTCTATTCGAATTCTCCTTGCCGTTGCAGCATACTATGATTATAAGATATGGCAAATGAATGTCAAAACTGCTTTCCTTAATGGAAATTTACTTGAGAATGTGTACATGACACAACCTGAGGGTTTTTTTAGATCCCGAGAATTCAAAGAAGGTTTGCAAGCTTCAAAGATCCATTTACGGGTTGAAGCAAGCATCTCGAAGATGGAATCTTCGTTTTGATGAAACAGTTAAGAACTTTGGTTTCATCAAGAATAAAGATGAACCTTGTGTTTACAAGATGGTTAGTGGGAGTGCAGTAGTGTTTTTGGTTTTATATGTGGATGACATATTGCTTATTGGGAATGATATCCCTACCTTGCAAAAGGTTAAGGCTTGGTTAGGGAGTTCTTTCTCAATGAAAGACTTGGGTGAGGCTACCTATATCCTTGGTATTAAGATCTATAGAGATAGATCTAAAAGGATAATAGGCTTGAGTCAGAGTACATACATAGATAAAATGTTGAAAAGGTTCAACATGCAAGAGTCCAAGAAAGGATTCCTGCCTATGTCTCATGACATTCATCTTAGCAAGAATCAATGTCCTCGGACATCTGATGAGCGAGATCGAATGAATAAAATTCCTTATGCTTCTGCTATAGGATTGATCATGTATGTCATGCTATGTACTAGACCAGATGTCTCATATCCATTGAGCACAACAAGTAGATATCAAGCTGGCCCCTGTGAAGGTTACTGGACAGCTGTCAAGAATATTCTTAAGTACCTCAGAAGGACTAAAGATGTATTCTTGGTTTATGGAGGTTTGGATGACGAGTTAGTTGTAAATGGTTACACAGATGCTAGTTTCCAAACCGACATAGATGATTTCAGATCGCAGTCTGGTTTTGTATTCACATTGAATGGTGGAGCTGTTAGTTGGAAGAGTTCAAAACAAAGCATTGTGACTGATTCTGCAACAGATGCTGAGTATATAGCAGCATCAGATGCAGCTAAAGAAGCAGTTTGGTTGAAGAAGTTCATCACTGAGCTAGGAGTGGTACCTAGCATTGCAAATCCTGTGGACATTTATTGTGACAACAATGGTGCCATAGCACAAGCAAAAGAGCCTAGGTCTCATCAGAGATCTAAACATATACTCAGGCGCTACCATCTCATTCGAGACATCATCAATAGAGGAGATGTCAACATATATGCAAAGTTGACACAAACGATAACATAGCGGATCCATTGACTAAGCTTCTCTCACGGGTCAAGCATGATCAGCACACTAGATCTATGGGTCTCAGATATTTGTAGGCCTAGTAAAAGTGGGAGATTGTTAGTGTATGTGCCATAAGCCATGATTTGGATGTTTTATGTTATATATTTATTATTAATAAAGAGGTTTTATTATCATTATTGTTGGTTAGTATGTTACACAAGTATGATATATGTCCCTGGTTCATTATTGTTATAGAGATAAAATATGAGTATTGATTTGATAATCATGAGATGATTATGTGTATGGTGATACAAATCAATCTCATAGATATATTAGAGAACATTGTATTGGATAGACTCATCATGAGATTACTATATGGATTAGCGTCATAAGTAAATCTCATGATAGTCATGTTTTAATCCTTAGACTTGAGATTGTCATAGTTTCCAACATAATAACTATTATATTTTGACATGATCAAACGTTATCCGTAACTGGATAATATTAAAGGTCATGATTTCATATGATAGAAATTATGTAGAGGATATTGAACAATCAAGATAGAATTTGTCCCTCTCTTTTGAGAGAGATATCTTTGGGCCCCTCGATTAGTGAGAATGTAAAATGCATGGCTGTGCTCAAATGAATTGATAGTGTGACCAATGTCAGTTGTTTTATCAGTCTACTTAGAGAACGAGTAATCATATGTTTGAACAATATAAGTATGACGCTGACCATGACTTATGTTCAAACTAGATATCATGTGACAAAAGGATTAATGCATGTACTATTATTAGGCTAGTTGGACTTTACTCGTATTAATTGGGTAGTCGTAATGTTTTGCTAGAGACCAATTACGACTTGTTGGTTTAATGGAGATTTAACCGACTGCCAATTAATATGGGCCTATCGGGTCACACACAAGAATGCGTATGGGCTGATATTAATAATATTAATATTAGATATTAATTATTATTATTATTATTTTCGTTTTATATATATGTGTGTGTGTTATTGGATAATAACGAGAGAATCCATATCTGATATAGATTTTGAATATCCTGATAGAATCCATATTTGATATGGATTTTGATTGGCATCAACTAATCCGATTAGGACTCGGATTTTGATGTCCATATATGTGTGTATATATATGTGTATCTCGTATACAGAGACATATGAAAAGCACAGAATCATCAGAAAAACCCTAGAGCCGTTTTTGGAGAAAAACGAGTTCTCTCAGCCGCGTCGTTCAAGAGCTAGCACTCCGGGAGGAAGCATTCGTGCGAATACCGACAGAGGGTGTTCGTGATTTCGCACCTCTTCCATCTGCGGATTTCGAATCTTCAGAGGTAATTTTTGAGTTTCTTTCATCGATTAAACGAACAACATGGATCCTTGGTAGGAAATCAGAGATCAAGTTTTGTTTTTCCGTTGCGCGTTTTGCAGTGATCTTGTCGGATTTCCTAACAGGATGGACTCAAAGAATGTAACATCTATAGATACTAGCATTTTCTTGGAAGACACATCAAAACATTTACAACCTCGTTCATAACGTATCCAACAAAGATACATCTTTTGGCCGGGGGGTCTAGTTTAGCTCTATGTGACTCATGAACATGGACAAAGACACTGCAGCCAAATACTTTTAGGGGAAGTTTTGCAGTAAGTTTGGGATTAGGACAAACAGTTTGCAGTGCTCGTAATGGGGTCTTATATTGAAGGGGTTTGGAAGGCATCATATATGTAGCAGTTATAGAGCTTACCCCCAAAGATATTTAGGAAAAAAGTTGGTAAATAGTAGGGTTCCTGGTTACTTCTAGCAAATGTCGATTTTTGCTCTTCGCTGTTGTGGTGTATCAGAACAAACACTTTGATGTATCATGTCATTAGCCAAAAACAGATCCCCGAAGACGGAGTTATAATATTATCTTCCATTGTCGGTTTTGATAATCTTTATATTTTTCTGAAACTGAGTTTGTACCATTGTGTGAAATGTTTTAGACACTTCTTTAACTTCAGTTTTGTCTCTTAGGAGATATGCCGAAGTTAGTCGAGTGTGGCCTTCTATAAAGCTAACAAACCACCTCTTTTCATACAGAATAGGTGTTTTAAATGACCCCACACATCACTATGCAGAACATAAAAGGGTTCAAAAGGAGTGTGTTTTTGAATGTAACACAGATCTGTGATGCTTAGCTAACTCACATACGTCACGTTTGAAAAATAGATAACTTTTATTCTGATATAAAATAGGCATCAAATGTTTTAAATAGGAGAAATTGGGATGACCTAATCTTTGATGCCAAAACATAACACTGTCATGTGCCAAACTGAAATTATATAAGGATTCCGGTTCATTGTTAGTGTGAGTAGGAATAGGACAGTCTTCAATTGTATAGAGGCTTCCACCCTCTCTAACATAGTCAATCATCTTCCCCAAGGCTATGTCATGTAGAACACATTTAGACGGTTTAAACATAACACAACAGTTTAGTGAAGTAGTAAGTTTACTGATAGATAGAAGGTTAAAGAGAGTTTAGGTACATGAAGTACATCATATAGGGCAATGAACTCAGAGAATCTTATGCCTGTTATAGCAACTGCTGAGTAAGAACCATCTGCAATCTGTATTTTTTTATTTCCTGCACATGGATAATATGTGTTAGTGTATGTGCCCTATGCAATTGATTTGGATCTTTATGTTATACATTTATTATTAATAAAGAGGTTTTATTATCATTATTGGTGGTTTCTATGTTACACAATTCTGATATGTCCCTGGTTCATTATTGTTTCAGAGATAAGATAATTTATAACCAGTATGTGTATTGTTCGATAATCATGCAATGATTATGTGTATGGTGATACAAATCAATTTCATAGATACTTGTTAAAAAAAACAATGTATTGGATACACCCATCATGAGATCACTGCATGGATTAACGTCATAAATAAATCTCATGATAGTAATGTTTTAATCCTTAGACTTGAGATTGTCATAGTTTCCAATATAAGAACTATTATATTTTGACATGATCAAACATTATCCGTAACTAGATAATAACAAAGATCATGATTGAATATGATAAAAATTATGTAGAAGATATTGAACAATCAAGATAGAATTCAAATCCCTCTTTTGAGAGAGATATCTTTTCGGCCCCTCAATAAGTGAGACTGAAAAATGCATGGCCGTGCTCAAATGAATTGATAGTGCGATCAATATCATTTGTTTTATCAGTCTACTTGAAGATCGAGTAATCATACGTTTGAATAACAAAAGTATGATGCTGACCATTGCTTATGTTCAAACTAGATATCGTGTGGCAAAAGGATTAATACATATACTATTATTAGGCTGATTAGACTGTAACTCGTACTAATTGGATAGTCGTAACGCCTTGCTAGAGGTCGATTACGACTTTTTGGTTTAATAGATATTTAACCGACCGGCAATTAATATAGGCCTATCGGGTCACACATAAGAATGCGTATTGACTGAGATTAATATGAGTGATATTGATAATATTAATATTAGATATGTTAGTGTATGTGCCCTAGACCATGATTTGGATGTTTTATGTTATACATTTATTATTAATAAAGAGGTTTTATTATCATTATTGTTGGTTAGTATGTTACACAATTATGATATATGTCCATGGTTCATTATTGTTATAGAGATAAAATAATTTAAAACCAGTATGAGTATTGATTTGATAATCATGAGATAATTATGTGTATGGTGATACAAATCAATCTCATAGATACTTGTTAGAGAACAGTGTATTGGATAGACTCATCATGAGATTACTACATGGATTAGCGTCATAAGTAAATCTCATGATAGTCATTGTTTTAATCCTTAGACTTGAGGTTGTCATAGTTTCTAACATAAGGACTATTATATTTTGACATGATCAAACGTTATCCGTAAATGGATAATAATAAAGGTCATGATTGAATATGATACAAATTATGTAGAGGATATTGAACAATCAAGATAGAATTTGTCCCTCTTTTGAGAGAGATATCTTTGGGCCCCTCGATTAGTGAGACTGTAAAATGCATGGTCGTGCTCAAATGAATTGATAGTGTGATCAATGTCAGTTGTTTTATCAGTCTACTTAGAGATCGAGTAATCATATGTTTGAACAATATATGTATGACGCTGACCATGACTTATGTTCAAACTAGATATCGTGTGACAAAAGGATTAATGCATGTACTATTATTAGGCTAGTTGGACTTTACTCGTATTAATTGGGTAGTCGTAATGTCTTGCTAGAGACCAATTACGACTTGTTGGTTTAATGGAGATTTAACCGGCTGCCAATTAATATGGGCCTATCAGGTCATACACAAGAATGCGTATGGGCTAATATTAATAATATTAATATTAGATATTAATTATTATTATCATTATTATTTTCGTTTTTTCGGTGATTATATATATATGTATGTATTATCGGATAATAACGATAGAATCCATATTTGATATGGATTTTGAATATCCCGATAGAATCCATATTTGATATGGATTTCGATTGGCATCAACTAATCCGATTAGGACTCGGATTTTGACGTCCATATATGTGTATATATATCTGTGTATCTCGTATACAAAGACACACAAAAAACACAGAATCATCAGAGAAACCCTAGAGCCGTTTTTGGAGAAAAACGAATTCCCTCAGCCGCGCCATTCAAGAGCTAGCACTCTGGGCGGAAGCATTCGTGTAGATGCCGACAGAGGGTGATCGTGCCATCGCACCTCCTACGTTCGCACCTCCTACGTCTGCGGATTTCGAATCTTCATAGGTAATTTTGAGTTTCTTTCATCGATTAAACGAACAACATGGATCTTTGGTAGGAAATCAGCGATCAAGTTTTTGTTTTTCCGCTGCGCGTTTTGCAGTGATCTTGTCAGATTTCATAACAAGATATTAATTATTATTATTATTATTATTATTATTATTATTATTTTCTTTTTAAATATATTTATATATTATTGCATAATATCAACAGAATCCATATCTGATATGGATTTTGATTGGCCTTAACCGATCCAATTTCGAATCAGATTTTAAGATTTATATACATATATATACATATATATATATATATATATATATATTGCTATATCATGTAATAGTGATCAGTAGAAAAGAAAAAATAGAAAACCCTAATCCATTTTTGTGAGAAAAACGAGGTTCTTTCAGTCGCGCCGTCCAAGAGATCTAACACTCCAGCGGAAGCATTCGTGTGGATACCGACAGATGGTGATCGTATCGTCGCACCTCCTTCGTCTGCAGATTTTGAATCTACAAAAGGTTAGTTTTTGAATCTCTTTCATCGAATTAAACGAACAAAATGGATACTTGGTAGGAAATTAGAGATTGAGTTTTTCCCTTGCGCGTTTTTTTGATAGCAATGATCTCGTTGATTCCTAACAGTATGTAGATAAGAGAGTAGGGCAACCTGTCATGTGATTTGTTGCTCGAGAATCAAGAATCCAGGATTTAATTATTGATTTACGTGAACTAGCAAATGCTTTACCTGATTGAGCAAAAAAAACACAGAATCTAGCTGAGTTGTATTAATCTGAGAGGACATGAGGATTTTATACAGATGTTCCAGCTGGTCCTTTGTGAAGGGAGGTGATATTTGGGCACCCTGGGAGGAGTAGGCTCTACTGTCTCGTAGCCCCCTTTTCTTCCAGTTGGAAGGCTTACCATGGAGTTTCCAACAGGTCTCCTTGGTATGTCAGAGTTTCTCACAATGGTCATACCAAGGTTTTTTTTCTTCTGCCACTCTCCTCCTTCCTGGTCACAGCAAAGGATGAGTTTTCATCCACACTCTGAGCTCATCATTACTCTTGTCCTTGTCTCCCCTTCTGATTTCTGAAAAAGCTTCTCTCAGTGAGGGAGTGGTTTTCTTCCCGAAATTCTGGACCGTACTTCATCAAGTATTTTGTCTAAGCCTGCTAAGAGGAGATACACTCTATCACTTTCCTCTTTCTTTAAGAATTTAGCATTATTAGTAGGACAGCTCACCTCATCACTATATCACTGATCCAATTCTTGCTATAATGCGACCATTTTATTGTAGTACTCTATCACCTTTCTCCCATTTTGCTTGCATTGCCAAAGTCTAGTTTTTACCTCATGGATCTGTGAGAAGTTTTCAACATCTGAGTTAGTTTCTCGAATAGCATCTCAAACATCTTTGGCAGTAGAGAGAAAGAGGTATGGCATGTCTGTTGACGGCTCCATGGAGTTGATCAACCATGTCCGGACAAGAGAGTCTTCTATTTGTCAGTGATTGATTCTAAAGTCTCCATCAACTGGATGCTTTATGGTACCAGTAAGGTATCCTAAATTCTCTCTCATCTATTGCAAGTTTAACAAATCGTGCTCATTCAAGGTAATTCTTTCTGTTTAACTTGTAGATGGTTAGTTGGAAGGATAAATGAGAAGCATTTCCTCTATGACTGGTGGTTTGGGAGGATTCACCACCAGTTATAGAGGTGTTATTCTCATACGAAGGGTTGGTAGTGGTCATATCTGTTTAGTGTTCTTTACCATGTAAATTTGGAGCACGCAAAAAGAACACTTTTTCATTCAAAGAAAACTACATATTTATAGTACATTTTCATCATATCAATCCCTAAAATCAAGAGATTCTGATTTGGTATTAATTATGGTATCAAATATACACTTTCATATCTTAACAAAATAGTATATCTTAACATAATATACACAAATCTCCACTTATCTATTTGTTTCAACAGAATATACTATATTAATTAGGAGAATATTCTATGAGCTCTATAAGAGATTTATGGATACGATAGAATCAAGGAAGTTAAGATGCAATCATGATAGATACTCAATCCCTACATTCACCGCATTTGATATTGGCTAGATTGATGTATTTATACAAACACTAAACCCAAGGAAAAAGATACTTCTTCTCGATTCACTCATCAGCCTTCCCACTTTCATGATATCAGAGCCACCGGCTCAAAACTGGCCATACACATCTATTGTCAGGAATCTCGATGAGTTTAGGAGAGAAAAACTGTGGGTCAGTAGAGACTTCCTCTACTACCAAACTAGTGATTGTGTCACAGTCAGACACTTCTCTTCAATCCCTTAATGAAGGGTCATCCCTCCAAATCACTAACCATAAACTGAATGGAAAAACTTCCTCCTTTGGTCTCAACCAGTATTTATGGCGTTAAGAGGCAGAGACAAACTAAGCTTTTGTCTCTTGTGATATACCACAACACGATGTCTTAGACCCACAGTACCAGAGTCGGGAACTTAACTCACTGGTCATGTCGTGGCTGATCAATTACATTGAGCCACATATCAATCGTACTTATATGTTTCTGAGGACTGCCAGGGCCATCTGGGAGGCAGTCAAACAGAACTACTCCGACCTTGAAAACGCATCGCAAGTGTTTGAAATAAAAACAAACTCAAGGGAATGCGGCAAGGTGATCTTGGCATCACAGAATACTAGAATGTCTTGTAAACTCTCTGCAAGAGCTAGATATGCAGTACAAGGCTGACTGGGATGACCTTGAATAGCAATATCAAGACAATAATACTATACATTATACAACTATAAGATACTTTCAATACTCACTCTCAAATTGAAGCACAGATATTTATCGTGTCCACTTTGTTACAAAAAGTTCTCACCATAATACCATATAGTGCTTTAGTAAATAAGTCCGCTCATGAATTATTGGATTAGAGGTTATATATATGGCTGCTCACAGTACAGCTGCACACGATGATGTTATCTAACCCAGCATCTTCCATCAAGATTTTTGTCCAAATCATCTCACAAGTTGTATAGGCTTAGAATTGTAAGTGATCCTGAACTTGAACTCCGTTCATCCACAAGTGTAATTGCCTGACTATTTTTTTCATTTTGGGGCAGTGTACCTTTGCTTTGGGCCCCCCACCGCTACTTTCGTAAATCCAGTATGGAATGAAATGTTACTTAGCACAAGAAATAGAACTGAAATTCAACAGTTCGTAAGCTACTTAATTTAATTTTCCACATCTTTCCATAGGATGGGACTTTACCTATTCGGTTTTCCGAGTAAGCGTAAGATGTAGGCATTGTTCCATGACCTCATACTGGCTTTTAGACGTTATAAGAAACCTTGAGAAAAGATCCATTTTCAGTAGTTTTTTTTTTTCGTAATTTCATTTTCAGTAGTTTGATTCCACGTGCATCTAAAACTTCTCTCATATTACCACATAGCCTGCTAATTGAAGCAGATGGGCTCGCCACTTCTCTTCACTGCCAGTGACTTAGAAATGCAGGATTCGCTGGTCTTTAGAACTTTGTCAAATCCTGACAAGAGATGATGGAAATGGGGCTTGGTCGAAGAAAGGAACATATGCATATGTTAATGACAAGGACAAAATTGGAGTATATGCCTGTCATGCCATGTTCGCATATGGTTTTGGAATTTTCTTTTTCATGTGGGTGTTACTTTTAGCTTGGATAACATCTTACGAGCTTTAGCATTATAGAAAGCAATCACCTGTTTATAGACATATAATAGTAACAGAATAGTTGTTGTTGTTGTTATCTTCGTCCTAACTATTACTACTACCACAACAAGAATACCTACTATTCCACAAATTAGAGAAGATGACAATGACGACGAAGATGAAGAAAGGGGAACAAATATTTTTGCATAGGCACAACACAGAAGAGAAGTTAAAAGAAAAAAAAAAAAACAGAACAATACAACGTAGCATATCAAAGAAAAATAAAAAAGAAAAGGACAAAGCTAAGGAGTGGACATGCATCCATAAGATGCAACTTCCATACCTCTGCTCCCGCTCCAAAAAGGAAATGCCAAGTAACACCACCTTGGAGTAGACCCAAGAAGACTGAAAGCATGACAAATGAGTAGCTGTTGATTGGATTGCTCCTAAATTACTAGATATTCGCAAGGCAGCAATCTCTACACACCTCTTCACCAAATCAGATTTATTTTCATCAAGAAATTCATCCATAAGTTGTGCAACCTCGATTGCCTGTTGCAGTAACAGATCTTTTAAGAAATAATAAGGTACACCAAATAAAATAATAAATCACCAATGTTTTAAAATCAAGCAGACCTCCTCGTAAGAAAGAAGATCACTTCTACTTCGAAAAAACTGATCTGCTTGCATACAATTGTAAGAGGGATATTTGACAATCCCTAAATCAACAAGTAAAAATGCTGACAAATCCTGCTCTCCATTCAAGAAGAACAGCCTCTGCACAAAAGTAAAGATCAAAGACTTTTAAATTACAAAAAAAAAAAAATTCAAAGACCTGGAGAGACATCCATTACGTAATTTTTCAAAGTAAAATCTGAAAACTAAAATACCTCGACCCGCCACATCAGAGAAGCAGCTGATACAGTTAGCCGCACACATGAAGAAGTTTTCTCTAGAACCAAACTTGTCAAGTTGGAGCTAGTAAAATGAATAAGAAAAGCCACGTGTAAATTAATTTTAGATAGAAGTTTCTCCAAAATGGTAGAAATCTATAGAAATAATATCAACGTTCAGTTACCATGCACCACTTTTATATGAAGATAGGAGGAAACCAATTAAATCTCGTTTCTTCATTCCACCGGAAACCTTCTTGTTTTGTTCTGAATTGAACCAAAGGATTCTATTATTCTTAATATAAGAAAGGAACAATCGAAGCGAGAAAAAAAAAACGACAGAAGAACCACAAGATTAAAAAAAATCAGTAAAATATGAGCAAGCAAGCAAGCATTTCCATGGAAGCAACTTGAATACCCTTACAATTACATAAATCAGCAGTAAACAACGAGCCAATTACTAATTACGCTCTGCAGTCAGTTTGATTGTTTCATAAATAACAATAAAAGGGAGAAGGGGGTGGGGGAGAAAGACATTAGGATCCCACCCATGGATCTCTCTTTTTTTTTTTTTTTTTTTTGCATCCATGGATCTCACTCCGAACAATAAATCAAAGAAAGTTGTTCCTGAGGATATGTATCATAACGGAGAGCTTTTTCACTAAAAGTATTTTCTGCCTGGCAAACAGTGAGAAGTTCAATAACCAGTCTTGCATTAACATCATAAACCTACCACAATATGACATATTCAACTCACAGCAGTAAATGAAGAAGATGCCGCAGACTCCGATCATGGTGAGACTGAAAGCCCTGAATGAACCATACTAAGAAAACAAGTACATTTCTACCCTCAGCATGTTGACAGCAAAACAGCTATATGAAACACAACATTAACCAACTCTTACAATATGACATATAGAAACATCACATTGCTTCAGTTCATTAACTAATGAGGGCATGCTTGTAAGAATCGCTGATGCTTCCATCAAACTGCAATTCCTAAAGCTTTTCAGCGGTTATGCCTTAAACAGCACGAGGAAAACATGACCAAACAAACAATCATAAAGCTAATCAGTTGGTCGTATGATTTTACAAGAAACATAGATGATAGCATAATGACTTCTTGAGAATCACTATATGACTAAAATTGAAAACGTCATTCACAAATGCCCTTTTTTTTGGTGCAAAATATTTGGCCCGTATCTGTCTGCACAGTAAGTCTTTTCCAGTGCAGTCATCAGAAGCCATTCATTTACTTTTGGAGCATAAACTATGGTAGCAAAACAAATTTAGAAGGAACCATCCGTAATGCTCCATCAGTTGTAGACTGATTACAAGACAGGAAAAACAACTGAAGATAAGTAAAAGGGCACCAGACAAAGAGAAAAGATGCATATTACAACGAAACATGTGCAGGCGCATCAGTTAATGACCTGAAACACCATTGCAAGCTTTATCAGAAGAAAAAATCCAAGAGATTCATCGTGAGCAAAGTTCATGAACTTAGGATGCTTGAAGATAAACCAGTTTTGATTTTCATCTGACATATCAAAAGACTGATTCAATCAGAGAAAAGGAAGAGAGTATAGCACAGCACGAAAAAAAACAGCGAATAGTATTTAGACCATTCTCTCCGGCCCATGTTGATGTCTCAGTTCTTGTTACAAGCAAGAACAGAACAAATCTCAACAATGCGAAAAGGTAAATCTCTAAATGCTTTTTCACTTCTTTTGTGGGTTAGAACAGGGGATAAAAGGTGCAAAGTTTGGCTAACAAGGATTGAGACTGTCCAGATTACTCACGGTAGGGAAGAAGGAAGCCAAGAGGGAATAAAATTTCTGGACAACTTCGAAACTCAAAAACCGTTGGAAGCTTCCTAATCAATCTCCTCTAACACTATTTAAATTTTTGAACTTCTGTTTCATGTTACCATCAAATACCCGCTCAATGGATAAAAATCATTGCACTTGAGCTTTCAGCTGTGGAGGTACTGTTAAGCACTATCAAGATCATTGCTTTATACTTCTTTCTTTCTTTCACCCCTCCCCCCCCCCCCCCTTCTTCTCTCTTTTTTTTGGGTGAATTAAGTATCAATGATAATAAGGATTTACAATAACAGAGACAGGCACCCAAAACCAAAACTTGTGTCACTAAAAAATTGAGATATGTGCACAATCAGATTTTTCCTTTCCAATCCCTGTCTAGGAATTACAAAAAGTGTAATGGCTATCTATTACATCCTGAATTGTTCTTCGCTGTCCTTTTAGCTGATAGATCTTCTGGTTCCTCTCTCCTGAAGCCTAAACCGCAACTGCCCTATGCACCTAAGACCTTTTTTGGTAAGCAAATTATACAGCAAAACCAAATTAGGCATCTTTTACATAAGTTGTTGCTAGAAGCAAGCAACAGTAAGCATGCTTGCTCAAAATACATACGCACAATACAACATATCATCGCAAATTCTAACCTGGGTCTAGTGCCAGCAAGTGTAACTTGCTCAAAATACAAATGGCACGGTAATTTACCGACAACATGTCACGCAAAAAACTTACCCCATCCAAAGTTAAACCTAATTACAATGACCTCACATGTCCAAATAAATACTAATAGAAACAATTGGTAACTAATACAGTTGAGGGTTGCAAAATGCATCCAGACATAATTGAACGAGCTTAGCATGAACAAAAACACAGCTTAGTGCCACGGGTGCCAGATTGGTGTACATTTATAGGATATCTCCTGAAAAGCATAGTGGTCCAGCAGGGAGAGCTGTAACAACCAATAACGGCATATTGTACGGACTTTTTTTTGTAAGCCAAATTTCATAGATATGAAAATATGCATACACGGTAGCCAATATAATACGTAGTACCACAAGAAATTGCTCAATGTACTTTCAAACCAATAATAGGCGAAGCCTAATTCTAGGAAACAATTCAAAAATCTATCAAAATGGAGACCAACACTACTGCTTTGGTCTCCTTCCCCTGTTTATATCTCTACTATACTGCTTTACAACCTTTGCAGTCGTGCGGTACGTTAAGTCAACCACAGCTGTTGAATTTCTTGTTTTACCTCAGCTCCTTCCTCATGAATGAGGAGATTCCTAACTTGAGACTAAGGGGAAACATAAATATTCAATTCATGTTCAAGTTGCACTCTATCTCTATTTCTATTTCAAGTTCAATTGAGACATTTCGCAATTTACCTCTTTGGCTCTTCTTCGTTGGGTTGTCTTCTGCATCCTGAAAACTTTGTTTTTCTTCCATTTCATTGCCTCCATCTTCTGCTTTAGTGTCTTCAATTCTTGTATCTTTGTGATGTCTCTTTGTAATCTTCCTATCAAATATACCAATTTCAGTCGATGTTGCTTCCAGTTGCTGAGTGATATTTCTTTCAGTTTAGTACTTTGCTCATTTCTTTCTTCTCAGCCAACTTCTTAGCCGTATTTTCTTCTGGTTTCCTGTTTTCCTTTCCTGCTTTTCTCGGCTTTGGTCCTTATCTCCATAATCAGAGGGACAGTTCTTCTTCAAAGTATATGTCTGGGACATAACAATCCTCACTCACCAGGCTTCAAATTTGTTTTTTGATGTCACTTTCTCAGGTATTTCCTGTGCTATTTTCTTAGGAGGCTTGGCCTTAACCTTTGACGAATGCCAACTGGCAACCGTCCAAACTTGTTCATTTATACCCTTCTGTTGGTGCTTTACTGTGGAGACTGCTTCATATTAATCTCCATCTTCATTCTTTAGCAGGCAAGGTGGATGATCCTTTGTTGAATTGCATTAGGACAAGAACATTGAACAAATTTAGAATAAGGAGCAACTGTAATGGGTAAGCAGTAGAAGAGAGAAACTTGTGAGGAAAAAATATTTCATTAAAAACTAGAATATACAAGGAGACTACTTTATAGTGGACAGGTTACAACAGTAACCTTCTAAATTGTCTTTTTCCTTTCTTACTTCTAAAAGTATCTACCTACATAGTATATACCTCAGTATATATATACACGTATATATTTACACCCTACGAATATCGTATTTACAAACCCTACGAATACACAATGCTAATTATTTCAACACTCCCCCTCAAGCTTGGTGTATATATTTATACAGCCAAGCTTGATTACATGATTAAGGAAAATACGTGTAGACACAGGTTTAGTAAATATATCTGCAACTTGAATGTTGGTGGGAACATATTCGAGTTTAATGATGTTGCTTTCAATCTTCTCTCGAATAAAATGTCTATCAATCTCCACATGTTTGGACTTGTCATGTTGAACGGATTTTCAGCCATATTATGGAAGAGATATTATCACAATATATTCTGATAGGCATGAACACTTCTTGGTGCAATTCTTTGAGTATCCTTTGTATCCACAGTCCCTCACATACTCCAAGGGCTAAAGCACGTAGTTCAGCTTCTGCAATACTTCTTGACACCACTGCTTGTTTCTTGCTTCGCCAAGTTATCAAGTTACCCCACAAAAATGTACCATAGCCAGTAGTAGAGGGCATATCTACCTTAGATCCGACCCAATCTGCGTCAGTATAAATAAACAACTGTCGGTCAGTATTTTTAACAAAAGACAACCCTTGCCCAGGTGCTGCTTTCAAATATTGCTGAATCCTTAAAGCTGCTTTAAGATGTTCAGTAGTTGGATCATACATAAATTGTGAGATATAGCTAACAGCATAACATATATCTGGACGTGTACGAGATAAATAAAGAAGTTTCTCTACTAACTGTTGATACCTACGTTTAGTGGGAGTATTGTCACAATGTTTCTTTAGTTTATGTTCCAGATTCCATGGGAGTAATAGCCGGTCGACATCCGAGCATCGCAGTTTCATTTAATAGATCCAATATATATTTCCTTTGAGATATGCTCATACAATCTTTAGTCCTAGCCACTTTCATGCCTAAAAAGTATCTTAAGTTTCCCAAGATCTTTAACCTCAAAATCATCAGATAGCTGTTGTTTTATTCTTTATTATTCCTACACAGTCATTTCCAGTTAGAATAATATCATCAACATAGACAACAAGTATAGTGAAAGACCGTAGGTGTAGCAAAGCGGATAAATAAAGTATAATCGCTTTGGGTTTGAATAACCCGAACCTAATGACTGCTTGGGTAAACTTCTAAACCATGCTCTAGGTGATTGTTTTAACCCATATAGTGACTTCCTAAGTTTACATACTAAAAATTCTGATTCTTATTGGTTTCAAATCCTGGTGGAATATCCATGTAAACCTCTTCTTGTAAATCACCATTTAGAAAGTATTTTTAACATCTAATTGACTAAGTGTCCAATCAAGATTAACTGCTAAAGTAAACATAATACGAATGGTCTTAAGTTTTGGCAACGGAAGCAAAAGTGTCCATATAGTCAACTCCATATGTTTGGGTGAAGCCTTTAGCTACTAGTCTAGCTTTATATCTATTTATGGTTCCATTTGCATTATACTTGATAGAAAATACCCATTTACACCCAACAGTTTTGACTCCTTTTCCTTTAAGAACTACATCACAGGTCTTATTTTTAATGTAATGCCCGTAATTCTTCATCTACAGCTGCCTGCCAGTGTGGACTTTTTAGTGCCTCATTAATACAAGATGAAATATATTGCCTATCCAAATTACATGTAAATGTATTAAATGTACTCCCTAATCTATCATGTGCAAGAAAAGTATACAATGGATGCTTTGTACACTCACGAGTGCCTTTCCTTAGTGCAATAGGCAAGTTTATCACTAGGAGTAGGAAAGATGTTATCAGTCTCCTCATCAGTGGGTAAAACCTTAAACCTTCTGTATTATTGCTTCGCCTGGAATACACCCGAGTTATGGGTGGACGTGTAAGTCCGTTTTGGAGCTGCGGAGTCCTTGAGCTACCTGTTCACTGGAATCTGGGGAAATGTCTTTTAAGGCAGAATCTGCCCCCTGTAACTGAGAAGAAGATTAGAGTTTTCTAAACCAGCAGTATCAATAATACGCCAGTAGTTAGATAAGCTAGTATTTGAATGTGTGCACATATCATTCATAGGATAATAAGCACTTTGCTCATCAAATATTACATTCAATGATACAAACATTTTTTTTGTAAAGGACATAGCACTTGTACCCTTTTTGGTTGTTAGAGTATCCCACGAATATACAACGAACGATTTTTCTGTCTAACTTAGTCCTAAGATGAGATGGTACAAGTACATACGCTACACATCCAAATACTTTGTATGGAAGTATAGATAACATCTTTGAACCGGGGTAAATCTGCAGTACACATCGTTCAGGAGTATTAAATGATAGAACTCGTGAAGGCATATGGTTAATTAGATATGTTGCAGTAAGTAGTGCCTCGCCCCAAAGATATTTTGGTACATGCACAGCAAACATTATAGATCTTGTGACTTCAAGTAAGTGTCTATTCTTCCTCTATGATATGCCGTTTTTGTGGGGTATACACACATGAAGTTTGATGATGAATTCCATTAGAAATCATGTAATCTTTCATATCCTTTTCTAAGTATTCTGCCCCATTATCACTACGTAATACCTTCACGCTAGAATTAAACTGAGTCTTTATTAGCGTGACAAAACTTCTAAATATATGTCCTACTTCCGTTTTATGTTTCATTAAATAAACCCAAGTGAGACGTGTATGATCATCAACAAAAGTAACGAACCATTTTGATCCATTCAAGGTTGAAACTTTTGATGGACCCCATATGTTGGAATGTACTAAATTAAACGGAGTACTGGGTACATATCCTTTGGGCAAATAACTGACCTTAGTTTGTTTTGCTAAGATGCATGTCTCACATTTAAGATACTGTAAATCCACATGGGTGAACAAGTCTGGCATTAACTTCTTAAGATACAAAAAATTGGGGTGACCCAATCTACCATGCCATACAAAATATGATCTATCTGTTTAGATCTACTGAAAGAATTAGCACTTAAATTGGAGTGAGAATTATTACACCCAGTTTCCGACCCAATTCGACCAAAAACCAGCTTCTTATAAGATGTAAGTGCATCTGATACTTGTTCACTTTCTTGTGACTAGATGAAGTAAAGTCCATTTAATTTGTTAGCATTGCCAATCGTCTTCCACGTAGTTTTCTGCAGAAAACAACATGTAGAAGATGAGAACAGTGCTACACAGTTATTATCAACAGTCAATTTACCTATAGAAAGTAGTTGAAAGTTCAACTTTGGAACATAGAGAACCCAAAATAAGATCAATATTGGGGTTAGAACGACAGCTCCAACGCCTAGTGCAGACAGTTCTACACCATTAGCAACTCTAACTTTTTTAGGTTTAGTAAAAGACTGATATGAGCATAGAGAGGAGAATATGAAGGTCATATGGTCCGAAGCTCCGGAGTCAATGATCCAGGAGCTTTGTTTCCCATGTGACCTAGTACCTGCCAACGCCATGGTAGCCTGCATAGGAGCAAAGGGATGAAATTCTGAATCAGCCATCTGGGAGCTGCTAGACTGCGGCTGTTTGGAGAGAAGCTGGAGTAAGCTTCTAGCTGTGCTGGTGAGGGCAGTTGTGGTCCAGTAGAAGACAATTGTGACCCAGCAGTATCTGAGAGATTTAGTGTTTGCTTGAGCTCCCTTGGATGGTCCCCAGTTAGGAGAGAAACAGGCATTCTGACCCTGTGTAGGATAGTGTCCCCAGGTTTGATTAAAGTGAGAATTCTGGTTCTGAGATTGTGGATTGAACCTCCCCCCTTGATTTTGTTGCTGAGACTGTTTCAGCCGTTGTAGTTTAAAACAATCATTGACATGGTGTCCAAGCTTCCTACAAAATTTACAAATTATCTGAGATTTAGATCTAGAATTAGTGGAACCAGTTCCAAAACCACGTTTCGCAGCACATGCAGTGATATCTGTTGATTTGGAAGATCCAGAAACGTTAGGTGTAGTTGAGAAGAGGGCTGAGACTTCCAGATTTGGACTTGGCTGGGTGTTCATCATGACTTTGATGCGACTCTCCTCGTGTCTTACCTCAGAAAAACTGTATTAAGGGTTAGAAGGGGTTTTAGACCCAAGATACGATTGCGGACAGGGTCCAATTCCTTATTAAGTCCATTCAGAAAACGGAACACCCTTTTAACCTCAATAAACTGCTTGAACAAGAGTTCATCTGCAGGTACTGTCCATGCAATAGTTTCGAATGTATCGATCTGCTGCCAAATTTTTGTGAGCTGTGAGTAGTAGGCACTAACTGACTGATCTCCTTGTCGAACCTCTTGGAGCTTAGCCTCCATCTCGTATATTTCAACTACATTGTCCTTCTTAGAGTAAAGTTCTTTAGCAACCCCCCAAATTTCTGCTGCTGTAGTGTAAAGCATGAAATTGTCACCAATTTCAGGAGTCATGGAGCTAATGAGCCATGACATGATCATGGAGTTTTCTGACCTCCATTGCCGAAAGTGAGGGTCAGTAGCCATAGGGACAGGGATAGTACCATACAAATAGTCATCTTTACCACGTCCTACTACAAACATCTCTACAGCTCTACTCCGTGACAGATAATTAGAGCCAGTAAGCTTATGGTTAGTGATCATGATAGGAGTACTGTCAAAGGAGGTAGGGAGTGAAGGTTGAGCAGTGGGAAGAGAGGTTTGAGCCGGAGAATCTTCAGAAACAGGGCGAGATCCAGATGTTTCCATCGAAGAGGAAGGTTCAGCCATGTTAGGAGAGATTTAGCAAGATCAAGACAACTAAGAGAAAAGAGGATACTCTAAAGAAAAAACTGATAACAGAGGAGATAGAAATAAAGAAAGATGAAGACGATCGAGAATGATCTGAGAGAAAAGGGAGATTTGATTAAGACACAGCAAAGAAAGAGGACAAAAAGGTGATGATGAGTAGGTGCAAGTGGATGTACGTTTAAGCAGCTTTGGTAGAAAGCTGTTGAGATGTGACAAAAGGTTAACGTAAAAAAAAAAAAGAAAACAATTACCGTCAAAAGCTGTTGAGATGTGACAAAAACGAAGATTGAGATTTAAAAAATAATATATACGGTCGGAAGAATCACGTGAGCATTAAGTGGTTTACGTATACCGAAAAACAAACGGTACACGTGTAGAGTTTTTGAAAATGTGTGGGGTGCATGTGATCTATGTGGATCACAATAATTATAAAATAAATAAATAAATAGGATTTTTCTTCTGTGGAGCTGGGATAAAGAATACGATCTGGGAGGATAACCCAGCACGAATTTCCACCTGATGTTATTGGAGATCAAATAGGAAATAGCAAGCCAACTGCAGTATAAAGGAATAGTTGGAGGTGGATCCAACTAATACTGATTTCAGTAGTGAATAATACTAGATTCTGCAGAATGGGTGTGCAGATTAGAGCAAGATGTGGCTGATACTCAAGCCTTTTAACAAGGTGCAAGAGTAAGAAATTCCAGCAATAATAAACAATGCTCTAAAATGGAGAAATAAACTCCCGCAGTAATAAACGATGCTCTCCAATGGAGAAATGATGAGAAAACAGTATTCTCTGAAGAATAGAGCCAGTATAGCTCTGATACCATGAACAAATTTAGAATAAGGAGCAACTGTAATGGGTAAGCAGTAGAAGAGAGAAACTTGTGAGGAAAAAAATATATTTCTTCATTAAAAACTAGAATATACAAGGAGACTACTTTATAGTGGACAGGTTACAATGGTAACCTTCTAAATTGTCATTTTCCTTTCTTACTTCTAAAGTATCTACCTACATAGTATATACCTCAGTATATATATATACATATATATTTACACCCTACGAATACTCCATTTACACCCTACGAATACACAATGCTAATTATTTCAACAAAACATTAACCTAACTATTATCTTCTTTCTTTGGTTGGACAGGGAGTCCTTCAACCTTTTCCACTGCTTCACACGAGTGACCAAAAGATTTACATATGGGTCATTGTATTGTCATCCATTCGTAGAAAGCCTCTTGAAGAATTTCTCCACCGTACTCATCATGAATGTCACCACCGTAGGAAGAAATTCTCCAGTCTTGATTTCAACGTAAATTCTTGCAAAAGCCTTATGAGTATGAGTATATGTGACTGTCCATAAAGAGGGGATCACCAAGTAGAATATTAATCTAGTTTTTGTGTTTCCAATAAACCTTTTTTATTCTATTTGTTCTCTGCAAAATTCTTCAAGTTGTAGAAAGATGCACTATTTTCAAGCATTTGACCCACGATGGTAGTGTTTCATCTCTGTTTATATTCGCTGACTTCCTATGGAGAGATAGCTGTGAATGTCTCTCCATTATCAACTTCGAAACTGTAAGATTTGAGAGTAGATGACTCCTCAGGTTTGAAATTGGGCTTGAGCAAGCTTGAAATCGGACTTGAGCAAACTTGCCTAAGCTGATTTTGCATGCACAAGGCCCTGCATATTACTATTGTGGCCTAGATTAGAGGAATATAGCCATCTTGCGACAAGATTCGCATGGATAAAGTTACTCCGACCGAAGGCAACGGCAACCGAAGTGGCCCAAAAGCCGGCGAAAAGGTTCAAAGAAGCTTTAACAGTTGATTTCGACATAAGAGAGAAAGGATTCGGATAGAGAGAGGGGAAGAGGTTGAAGGTTTCAGGTGGAAGAGAAGAGAGAGAAAACGAGGAAATAGACGTTAACGGAAAGACTTTATCATCTGTGTGGGTATATCATTTGTGCTCTTTTCTAAGAAATAACATGTCACAAGGGCACCAAGAAGGTGTAACGGATGTTACAAAAACATCACCTATTTCCCAAACAAGTTAAACATGTGTTCACAACATCTGAATACGAGGCAACTAGGACGATACTCATTCACTCACAATAAAATAGCTTTGAAGTCACGCTTAAGATACATAGTTCTTTGTAAGATTTCAAACACTCAAATGTTTTGTTCTATCCACAATGTGCAATGAACAACGCGAGTGAAAATGTACATTGTCTAGCCGAAAGGAAAGAAATATATTCTAGTCTCATAACATACAGATGTGCATGTAAAGCCACCATGAAACCATGAAATTCATCACATGCAAAGGATAGTCAAAAGGGACACGCTGATAGGCCAATTATTACCAATTAGGTGCTTTTGTGCTCGTTTGGATGTGACCAATAAACCTACACAGAAGCTGTAAACTAGTCACTTGCTCTTATATACGCTAATAGGATATAGTGACCTTTTTCAATGATCATTTACCCTTTAAATGTTTACCTCCAAACCATTATGAAAAAATACCACCAAGACAAAAGGTACACTAGCAAAAGTGTCATATTACTGCAAAATAAATACAACAACAACATTACCATTACCCCATTCTCTTAGAGGCTCCCGCCTATGGCGGTGTATGGGGGGTCGGATGTACGCAAAAATACACATGTGAACTGCAAAGAACACTAATTAAACGAATGTTTGAAAAAGAAAGAAAGAAAGGAAAATGAATAAAAAAGGAATAATTTTTCAAACATCGTTGACTGATATACATGAAAAATTTGTAGAAGCATGCATCATTTATGACATTAGAAGAAAGGCACCAATAGAGCACTTTCGAATGGAAAGGGGAAAAACCTCTGAAGAGAATGCAATTTGATCATTATAATTTACATGTCCTACAAACCAAAAGATCCTAATAATTGTTATTTACCAGATTTTCCATCAAGCAATGCACTAATTTAAAAAGTGTAGCGCGATAATCCTGAGTTGGTCCATAAAGGTCAAGGTCACTTTGCTACCTCTTTATAATAGTAATTCCAACCAGCACAAACGTCTCGTGTTTCCAAAACAAATTTTTTTTAAAAAAAAATCCATCTAAAATTGCGACAATATCTTAAAATGCTTATTATCTGATTCTGCCTTTAACATTAGTGGTACGGCCAAGCTGATTTTACAGTTATTACAGAATGTAGTAAGATATTTGACACCTTTGCACAAATATAATTTGCCATATCCTGCAGCTCTGCAACATTAAGTACATTCAGGACCTGCCCTATATCATCCTCTTGTAGATCGCCTACGGCTTCAAGGGAACAACTGTAGCCGGCTGCTGCACTTTCAGAGAAGAAAATTACTAAGGAAAATAACATGGTCACCAAAATACTCTACCATGGAAGGATTATGCTCACATGTAAGTTCATCAATTGCGCTGCCACAGTCATATATCTCAGGATAGGAAATGTGAGACAACCGAAACCACGGACCTGAAGCAGAAGCAATCAACATAAATTATCTTATGGGTTATGGCATATAACACGATAAACATACAAGATCCTGGATGCACAAAAATATTCGTAAATACTAACAACCAAAGATCCTAAAAGAAACAGACAATTCTGTTCAGTGTTTCTTGTGAAAGAAAATTCAGCTGACACAAAAAGTAAAAAAGATAAAATGGACTATGAATCTTGGATAGGAGAGTATTATGAAAATTATGGGTTTGAACGCCTTGCCTTGCGCCCAGGCAACTGCAAACTGAGAGGATGTGGTGGTACACATGAGAACAAGAGCGGAACATTTAAGACAAAGTTAGGATGTGGCAAACAGCACAAAGTTGCCTAGAATCAAACAACACTATCATTTTGAGTAACATATTTTCCTCGAGCAAATTCTATCCAACAGAAAAAGCATCACCCCTTATGAACATAATGAAATGAAAATAAAATAATTCCAAACCCCGTTACAAGTTTAGCAAATGCCTTTATAAGATTGATCATTTCTCTTTTATTAAGATCAATCATATTATATCATGCAGAAGGAAAGTGTATATTCGGGGGATAGTCGAAGCAAAAAAAAAGGACCCTATACCACCTCCATGTGACAGCAAAGGGTGGGATACCTTGTAAGGTTGAACCAATCAGCAGGCTCTCAAATTAAAATAACAAAAACAAAAAGGAGGGCCTGGAATAGAATCATAAATGCACTCGGGATACACCTATTTTTATAAGGCAGAATTTGCAAAGTATTCACAATGATTCTTAATGCACATACATCTCCAATTGCCAAATAAAATATTCGACCAATTCATACACACTACCTATGCAAGACATATAGAACATACTAGGAATGCAAAAAAGAAATAAGATACACTTCTCCCCGATTTTCTCCACTAAGAAAGACACGTTACATAAATGTATAGTTTCTGAATGAGAAAGTCATAGTACATGCATATAACCCGCATATACATTGGCAAGACCACCTTTCCGCATATAGAGGCGAGCAAAGAGCCTTTGGCTATCATCCGAGAGTGAAGTGAAAGTTTCTGCTTCAACAAAGAAAAAGTTGTATTACCATGTCAACCATTAGACTTTGGGATAAAATGATATTAAGTGCTCTTTCATACCAAGACATGTCTTTTCACTGTCACTAAAAAGATGTGAATAGCTTCTTAAAACCTCTTGAATCAACAGCACTAGATTGCGCTGGTATTTTTGAGTACCCGAAGAACAATCCTTTGCAGACTCAGCAGCATATTGAGCACGTCTCCACAAGCACTTCAAGGCTTCTGAACATTCAGCAAATTCTTCAAAAGATCCCAACTTGTTTACACAAGAAATTTCAACCGGAATACAAGCAAGTGTGTGCTTTGAAACAGAAGTTACACGCCCCTGTAAAGGTCAAGATAACTATACAATTACAATGGTAGTTTTCCTAGAAATATAACGTTCAGAAATGTATGCAAATTGAGTAAACAAATATATGCGCATTCCAATAACTTTTCATCTTTTATTAAGTTTTCTTTGCACATGTCATTAGACTCTCCACATCTCTCTCTCTCTCTCATAAAATCTAACAGGTGAACCTGACATTGCCTCTGCAGATTGCCAAAACATCTCATTGCATATTTCCCATCAGCAAAAGGAGCTACTCCTAGTTCCTCTTTCCTCTAATGTATTTGCTTTTTATCTTATCAATCATATACGTATTCACATCCATCCCATCTCTACTGCTCTCACTATCTGAATAAGCTCATAGGACTCTACCCTAGATCAACGAGAAACAGTAGATCCAATTGACTTCTGATTCTGAACTGGTCTATTTCTTTAATTGTGTTGCTCTAGTATAAGCTGACCCTATATAGTGGGAAAAAGGCTCGAGTGTTGTGCTCCTCTAGTATACAGTTCATTCAAAGATAAAGATGACCTCCACTGGTTGCATGTAAAACTTTATTTTTTGTAAGCCAAATTTCATATATATGAAAATATGCATATAAGGTAGCCATTATAATAGGCAATACAACAAGAAATTGTTCAATGTACTTTCAAACCAACAATAGATAAAGCCTAATTCTAAGGAGCAATTCAAAAATATATTAAAAGGGAGACAAAAACTATTGCTTTGGTCTCCTACCTCTACTATACTGTTTTACAGTCCTTGTGGTCGTGTCCTCTGTGAAGTCAACCATGGAATCCGGGTGTTGAATTTGTTGTTTTATCTCAGGTCCCCCATCATGAATAGGGAGATTCCTAACTTGAGACTTGGGAGAAACATGAACATCCAGTTCATGTTCAAGTTTCACCCTACTCCATTTCCATTTTCAAGTTCAATGGAGATCTTCTGTACTTTACCTCTTTGGCTCTTCTTCGTTGGCTTGTCCTTGCAGCCTGAAACGTTATTTTTCTTCCATTTCATCAACTCCATCTCTGCTTCAACGTCTTCAATCCGTCCGTCTTTGTGATTTCTCGTTGCAATCTTCCTATCAAATGTACCAGTTTCAGTTGATGTCACTTCCAGTTGCTGAGTGATATTTTCTTCCAGTTTAGTGTTTTGCCTCTTCTTTTTTTTTCTCAGTCAACTTCTTAGCCATATTTTCTTCTAGTTTAGTGTTTTCCTTTCCTGCTTTTCCCGGCTTTTGATCATTATCTTCATAATCAGAGGGAACCAGTTCTTCTGAGGGGAACATAACCATCTTCACTCATCAGGTTTTCAAATTTGTTTTCTCAGGTCATTTTCCGGGCATTTCCCATGCTATTTTCTCAGGAGGCTTAGTCTTAAGCTTTGACGAATGTCTATTGGCAACTGTCCAAACCTATTCATTTCTACTCTTTTGTTGGTGCTTATTAGTTCAGCATGCTTCACGTTGATCTACATCTTCATTCTTTAGCAGGCGACGTGGATGATCTTTGTGTTTAATTGCATTTAAGACAGGAATATTTTAATGGGTAATTTAAGACAGGAACATTAACTTGCCCATTCCCATTTTCTTCTTTATTCGGCTGGACAGGGAATCCTTTAGCCTTTTCCACTGCTTCACACGAGTGACCAAAAGATTTACAAGTAAGGCGTCGTATTGGCATCCATTTGTAGGAAACCTCTTGAAATACTTCTTGAGCTTACCAAGTAGAATACCAATCTTTCCCAGAGTGTACTTATTGAAATACTGAAGCCTCTGAGAGGACAACTTCACCCCAACTGGTACAGTATTGAGTTTAAGCTTTTCAATTTTCTTATCCAGGGTCCAAGGCCACAAGAACAAAACTTTGTTACCAAAAGATATTGAATATAATTCCAAAATCTCGTTTTTGCATTCTTCAAATTGAAATATGAAAATAAAAATGTCTTCCGACACTTTTTGTGTTTCCATCAATCCTTTGTTGCTTCATCTAGCTTCTGCGACGTGTTTGAGGTTGAGAAAATAGGCCTTGTTGCCAAAGACTTGACCAACAATAGAGGATCTCCATTTCCTCTTCTAGTCCCAGACTTCATTTGGAGGGATTGCAAAGGATTTCGCACCAAAGTTGTAAAAGAGAAGAGTAGTCGTCTCTTCAGCCTTAAATTTGGCCTTAAGCGGGCTAGCCAGACGGATTTTGCCCTAATCAAGCCTTGCATGCTTAGATTGAGTGCAAATCAAATAATAAAAGCATATTTAGATAAAGAGAAAAGGAAGAGATAGTTCGACGGAGATCAGATTCGCCACCGCAATGGTCTGAAAGAGGTGGCTAGCACCATTGTGCTCATATTTACTTGGGATCAAGTGAAACTGAGCATTTCAGAAAAGAAGATGTCACCTTTTGTCCACCGGCTGCACGTAGCTGCAGTTGAAGTGGCCAGAGAGGGTTGCCGGAGCTCCGCTGAGTGATTTCAGTAATAAGTGATGGGTGGAGTGGGAGAGGGGGGATGGGGATGGGGTGGAGAATTTACGGGTTTCTTTTTTTTTATATAGAGAAAAGGGATAGGAAAAAAGGTAAAAGAGAGATTTGTTGACTCAAACTGAAACCCTGCATGTAAAACTTTAGCACTATAAGGGGTTTTTTTAGCACTATAAGGTTTTTTAAGTCAAAAACCAATAATTCTGAAGGTGAAGTATGACAATCAAGCATTAAAGACAATCTAAATTCTCAGGTGGAAAACTACATTAAAGCATACACAACCTCGAGACCAAGTCTAATGAAATTGACATGCCTCAAAGGCATTGGATCATTCTACAATTCACAAGATTTTCAATTGCGTAGTGATCATTAATTTCCAACATATAAAATACACATCTATATCAGAAACTCAGTGTTAAGTACCATCATAAAGTGTACTTTAACAAGCTCCAATAATTCAGCCTAAATTGTTTGTAGGAGTATTTTCCATTGCGAACTTTATCAATTTAGCAGAGCTAGATGTTTACTCAAAACTGGAACCTATTCATCGCCAATTAAAAAGTATTTGCTTTGGACAAATCAAGGCTCATAAAGTTATCTTTGGAAAAGAAGGAACATAAAGAAAACTGAAAAAGAATAGTAAGTGAGCAGGGGAAAAAGGAACCAACTAATCAACAGCTAACAAACATGTGCTGGTTCAGTCAGACAGCTAAAGTACCTCAAAGCGTAAGTTGAACTTGTCAACCAAAGGTGACATATACTGAGCTACTTCCCGAGGCAGAAAACCAAGCACTTCACCACTTCCATAATCTGCTGCAATCACCTGACTATGCAGAGTCATTTATGATCAATTTGATTATTAAAAAAAAAAAAGCTGAAGAAGGAAGCCAAAAAGGTAAAACCTTCAAAGCATTTGAATCTCTAGGATTATGGGGATCTCTGCAGAGGAATATCCTTGACCCAGGGTCTACCTTTGACTGGTTAGCAAATCTGCGCCCAACAACAAATGTTTGTAGAGACATCTCTACTAACTCATCATCTGCTTCTGTCCTTGTATCATCTCGAAACATGATTTGATCTGATGGCAACAAAGGCAAATCATCTTGATTGTTAATTCCATGATCACTGATTATCCTCCCAAATGGAACTGATAATGGATCGCTCTTCGATCCAACAGAAGAAAAAGGCATGTGATCTTCAGCGCTTATGCCCTCTTTGTGAGCATCCGAATCACTTGGTTCATCAAAAGTCTGACTTAGGATGGTTTGCTCAGAATTCTTTGTGAAGCTATCAGTAATCACTGAATTGTCAGCCTCACTGGCACAAGTTTTTGCTTTAGAACTTGAACTAAAATTCAATTGGAAAAGTGTTCGCTGGCTCAGTTTCCGTTTAGAGCCTCTAGCAAGGCATGTATCTGAAAGTATGATGAAGTTATTGTTGAAAAATACGAGACACAATCTCCTTCAGCAACATCAATCAATTAAGAAATCAGTATTTAATTGATGATAGAAGCTGTCACATCTAGATAAAGTTGATCACAAAAATAGCTCCAAAATTAACAGACATCTTCATGTATTCTTTAGGCACTTTCGTTTTGCTTTACTATTCTACTCAAGCTAGACCTATGTATCATCTTTATCAGGACTATAAAGATCAAGCTGCTTGGAAGAGTTTCTTGCTCAGCTTGCAAAGCATTGCTGATCCATTCTGGTCGACCGCAAGCCCCAAAAGATTTGATAAGATTGTTTGTTCACAAATCCGAGCTCCTCAATTTCAAGTGCAATTCAGATTGTTGACACCGATAAACTTACATACAAAAGCAAGTTACATGCTCCTCAAA